>VWZS01007521.1:0-310654 GCA_013397075.1 Rhabdornis inornatus
AACGTCACCCCAGGACAATAACCAACTTCTATATCTCTGTTTATCCTAAAATACAACTGAATATCATTGTTTTAAAGTACAAGTGCCTTGGATCCCCTCTCCTTTGGGGACAAGCTACTCGCTTCTGTCAACTGTTATACTCTGCTAACTCCTCCTTGCAAAGATCTCCTTTTCCCAAAAAGTGCTTTATTATACATATGCTTAGAAACAGGTATTTTGAACTCAATTATGTAAGCAATCTGTAACTATCAAGTCTCTTGGAATTAGCTGTTTTAAAAAAAAAAGACAGTGAACCAGCTGAAGGCTGTTTGCTTTCTAGGATACAGAGAGCTGTTTTAACTCTTTTTTCTCTAGCTGTTAATTAGCAGTATAGGTAAGAGTCAGTTTTGGGGTGAAGGACTTACTTGACCCAGATGTCAGCGTCTGTGGTTGTTCACTGCATGCTTTTTTACACTCTACATAGAAAAATGTTTCATGAACCCTTTCAACTGTGTCAGTTTAAAGAATGTTTCTTGTAGCTTCCTAAGCAGTGTTGTGGGATGCACTCATTGTTTAATTGTGTGAATTTAATGTGTGTTGTTCTTTAGCTGTGCTGTGGCTTTGCACAGTGGACAACAAAGGCAGTGTCCAACAGTGTGAAGGTGAAAGGTGACAAACAGGGTCCCTGGGCAGTGGGGAGGCTCAGGAGCTGCTCCCCACTGGGAGGGGTGGTGTTTTCTGCAGCGTGTGAGCAGCTTAGCCTTGTTATTGATGGCAGGTGCAGGGTGGAGGGGGAGGCTGAAGCAATGCATGCCTGTAGCTTCCTCCTGCTTTTAGCCTGTAGCATTCCAGCAGAAAATAGCTGCAAAGAATAAAGTTTGTGATGCAGATGTAGAAGTGGTCTTGGCTCTGCCCTTGAGCAGGGTTTGGTTTGGGCATGGGCTTATGTGTAGCCTGGGCAATATGTTATGCCTGTGTTTTACAAGACTTGAGGGAGTTAACCTCAAAGAAAGCCTACGACTTTGTCCTTGCCATTTCTAATATGAAATTACTTTTTATTTTATTTCATTTCTCTTTTCACTTATGTATGTACCTCCAGTCTCTTATTCTTTCTCTCTCCTATCTAATTACATTTTTTTAGAAGGTGCAATTTTCTGCAGATTTTGAGAGGCAATAGCAGCTCCCTTTCTTTTGGTATCCTAAATAAGATGAACACTCTCTGATAGCGGTATAGCAGTGGGAGGTTAACAATCACCCGCTTTAATCAAAAAACTTTACATTTCAAATGTAATCTAGATCTAGGCTGGGGAGAGCTTCCAAAAAGCTGTGATATTGAACTAAATGGCTACAGCTTAGATGTTATAATTGGCTATTTTGGGTTATATCATAACTCATTTCTTTTCTATGGATGCTTTTGATCGAATGGGAAGAAAATATATTTAAAACAACAGCTGTAATTAAGATTAAATACCATACTTCCATTGTATTTTTAGCTTCTAATAAGATATTACATTTTTGGAGTCACTTTCTGTCTTGCTGTAATACCTCCATTCTTGACCACATCTATTCAGAAAATAAAATGGTAACATTTTTTAGAATAGAGCCCATTTTATTTCTGTTGCTTCAGAATTTGAAAAATATCATATTTTTATTGCCTTTTTAACACCATGGATTTAATGGTCCTGTGAGCTGTAAATAAGGACAAATGGAAGGCTTAAAAAACCCTAATGGAAAAATGTGTTAGAAGTTGATGCATGGCTTACACTTCACTATCTTCTGTGGCTTGAGGACCAATGCCTCTGACCACTGAAGCAGGCATGAATTTTGCTACTGACTTTGGAAGGGATAGGTAGAGTTCTCATAGCTCTGCTCAGACCCTAGTACTTTCAAATTACATTATTTAGTTCCTCACAAGAGGTTCTTGGTTTCTTCCACAATTTGGCTTTCCAGCAGGTGATTTGGTCACTGTCTACAAATAAGAAATGCTTTTCACTTTGAAAATTAGGAATTAGTTTCAGGAGGTAAATACTGGCTTCATGCCACTAAGAATGGACTTAGAAAGATTTAGCAAACTCATCCATGCAACTCTGTTTTAATTGCTTCTGCATTGCTGGGAGTAATAATTTACTGACAAATGTTCAAGTGCCATAATTTAATCTTCATGACTTCTCTTGCTAGAATGATATGTGTGCAAATCATGTTCTCTGCCTGACAAAACAAAGATCACTCTATAAGCCTTCCTTGTCCTTCTCGTCAAAATGCTTTTAGAACAACCACCAAAAAAATACATGTTCCATAATGGGAGCAGCTTCCATCTACACTCTTTTCTGTTAATCTCATCTTGTTCTTACTCATTCTGAGGCTATGGAGGAGTCAGTGAACATTCTTTGGGCTGAGGAACAGAGTAACAGACCGTAGTATGGCTACAAGGACTCTGCTCCTCTCATGCCATTGAGAAGGGCAGATTCTGAGGGAATGGATCTCCCATCCATATTGTGGCACTGGGATAGTTGCATCAGTATCATGGTCATGGTGGTTTAAAGTTAACAGCCATTTGTCTCTGGGTGAGAGAGATATTGTTCAAAACAAAAATTAATTAAAGTATGTTAATTTTGGTTTTGATTACATGCTTAAGGCAAAAGAGGTCCAGTACTCTGGATAATTTGCTATTGACGAATCACCTCTGTGATTACTCTGATGGCACTTACTTTGTGTGGGTTAATTATATTTTCCTGTAGGTATGACTTGTCTACTAACACTAATGTTAGGTTGGGGTTGGTTTTTTTTCAGTTAATGTAAAGTATTCCCTTTTTTCTCCCTTTATTCCTAAAGCAGCCTGTAGGAAGGATACCAGATACCTCACTTTTCTTATTAATTCCCTTTCGGAAATCCATGCTGACTACTCCAAATCACTTTTTTTATGTCTTATGTTTTATATGTCTAAAAATAGTTTCCAGGATTATCCACTCCATCAGGGATTGAGTTGTAGTTGACCACCCTACAGGTCCCCAGATTCTTCTCCTTGCCCTTCTTCAAAATAGGAATGACATTTGATTTCTTCCTGTCCTAGAGAGCTTCCTTTGATCACCATGACCTTTCAAAGATAAAAGAAAATGCCATTGTAATGACACCAGCCAGCACCTTTAGCACTTGGGGAGGCATCTCATCCTAAATACATCCTCACCTTTTCCCATTTTTATCTACAACTTGCAAGTAACACTAGTTAATTTAATATATAATTATCCGAATGGCAACTCTTTCACAACCATCTTTTTCCCCTTAAAGACATAGTTACACCTCTCTGCTTATCTATTGAGTACTTGCCCAATGGTACTTTATTGAGTGCAGAGTTTAAAATCTTTGATGATGACAGAGAAATTCAACTATTTCTCTTACAGCAAGGAGGGAGGGAAGTTTGCATTTCTAATTTTATGGTGATAATAATCCTACTGTCATTATTCTGTCTCATGCTTCAGCACAGATTTATAAAGCTGATATCATATGCCTCCTAGGCTGGCTCTCTGAGAAGTGGATAAAATTCTGTGTTTTTACAAGCCTGCAGGGAAGAGCTAGTTCAACCAGGTTAGTCATGATTTATGAGCATTTATCCTAATCAGATTTTCTGACAAGCCTCCCATTGGGATCCCACTAGGTTTGAAGCAGACACAAAAATCTAGTTTCATTTCTCATTCTGAGATGTGCAGAACTTTGCAATTCAGAGACTTCCATCTGAACACTTGGTAAAAGTGACTTGAACTGTAACTGCTTTGGAAAATTTCTAACTACTTCTGACCTGTTTCCAACAGCTTCCCAGGGCCACTGAATATAGTGTGTAGCTCATTTGTGCTTAGTGTTAGGGGTGCACAGATTAATTATTAACACAGATTAATTAATTAACTCTTTGAAATGTAAATTAATGGAAGCAAGAAAATTAAATATTCTCTCAAACAAGTAATTAAAAAAACAGAATTAGGGGCTGCCCAATTTTTTTATTTTCTCTGTTTTCCTTCAAACAATGAATTTTTAAAAATAAATTTTAAAAAATCCATCATTGAACACTGAACATTTGCTAAATTTGGGGGACACTTGGCAACAGTTTCACAGATGGAGAAATAATTGAAGGGTTTCTATGATGTTCTGAATAATGATTTTCCACCTGGACCTAGTGATGGTTTTATTGCTTCATGTTCATGAGGGATGTTATCTTCTGTGACATTTTTTCTGGTTACTCCCTGCAAGAGTGACATTCAGAAGGAGGTAAATGCCCATTAGATGGAAGATGTAATTCTGATGTGCTTAAGTGCCTACATATCTCCTGAGAGCACTGGACTTCGCTTTTTAGGGAGGCTGATGAGGTACTGAGCAAATTCAATGAACAGTCTCACCACTGGCTCTTAATATTTCAATAGTAATTTCCTTTCATATGCTTTTCCTTTAGAATTTGGTTTTTAATACTCACTGTGGCAAGCAGCGCTTTCAAAAAAACTGGAGGTGATCACAAAATTCACATGTAAATTGGGAAGGGATGAAAAAGCATTTGTTACTTTGAATTAACAGACCTAGTAAGGTTAAGAATTTTGGGAATATGGTTTATGTTATCATTCCAACCACAGTTCTCCTCAGATGTATATGGAATCTAACCTGGGGAAGACAAGCTCAATATGAGGGATAATTAATTTGTAATTTTACTTTAGCTCTAAATCTCTCACGTGCAAACCACAACATTTTGGGGAACATATAACAATGGTTCATGTCAGGTGAAAAGTGCATTGTTAATATTCTGGAGAATGGTGGAAATTCTTCCGTGTCATTTATGTGAGCCTTAAAAATGAGGCACAGTTCCAGCAGATTTTACTGCATCTCGTGTCCTGTGCTGGACAGACTGGGATCTTCCTCTTCAAGGAAGCCTGAGGTTTTTTAGCTCTTCACAGCTCCTTCTGGCTGGTGATGTCTGGAGTTTCAATACCAAGCAGAGTAGCTGGAATTCAGCTCTCTGGAAGGAGGTCAACCAATGTTTCTAAGCAGCAGAAGCAATCATCCATTTAAACTTCTGTAGCTGATGCTTAAAACCTTAGCTGTACACTCTCCTTTAACCTGCACCTCAGAGCTTAGTTGCTTAATAAAAGATCTTAGTTAATTAATTAGAGGAAAAACTTACTAGCTGGAACAGCTTTTAAAACAGCAATAATAACAGCACTTATCTGCCAGGAAAACTAGAGGTTAATAAGTTTCTACAGCCAAATGAATTAAAAGTAAAAAGAATAATGAAGTATATTTAGTCACATTTGCAGAAAGTGTCTAGAGCATAGGTTCACTGAAAGTCTTACCTAGATTAATACTGTCAGAAGATTTTCTAGTATTATCAGAGCCTCCACAAACACACTTTTTCACTTCTTCATTTGCAGTTCTTATCCTTTGATGGTGTTTTTATTTTCAAAAAAAGCATTGCTGCTTTTTAGTGGGAGAGTATACACTTTAAAAAAATGTTTCAAAGAGACTCATGATTCCCACTCACCACTCATGCAAGGTTGAAATATTTGAATTGCTATCTACTTTTTGAGTAAAATATGTATTTCTTTGGTTTTCTGGGCACAGTGATAAAAGCATTCCAAAAATTTTATAGCTTATGCAGGCAGAGAGCTTTCCTTCTGAAAACTGCATTTAGCTGAAAAAAGGGAGAGAGAATTAGTCCACAATTGAAGTCCACTTTCAGAGTGTGGGCTTATTGCAATAAAGCTTTTTTATATGCAGTTTTCATTTACATTTAGAATTAGCTTCTGCCCACCCCTACTTATTGTCATACAAATAATTGGTGACTAGTGAAAAATGAAGTATTTTACCCTGTAAGCCTTACAAGTAAATACCTTCTACTGGAAGAAGCTCATCTTTGTCCCTGATGGAAAACCTCTTCCTCCACTCTTCTCTGTAGCTTGGAGCATTCCTTTTAACAGATAACAAAGCATCCTGCCACAGTCCAAAGGCTGCCTTGGGGCAATCTAAATATTCCTTTATAGGAAGAAAGAAAGAAAGAAAAGCAGACATTGGCAGGTATTCAGAATACATCTAATGCCCCAAAGCATAAATTTGCAACTCAGGAAAAATTAGTGTCCTATATTATAAAAAAATTGATGTGAATTTTTAATACCCTTAAGTTCAGGGATGTTTAATTCCAGAATTGTGGCTCATCCTATCAAAAAGAAATGAATCATCTGGAAATTGTGATGACAGATTCAGGCTCAGAGTATTTATACCACAGTTGTGATTGATACATGAATGTAGACAGTTTAGTCTGTAGATTTGCCAATGCTATTTCTCCGCATCGGTTTGGTGTTTGTGTTTATTACAGAGCATGAGGTGTATTCCTGAGCACACCGTGACCTCCTGTTAGCAGTTGTAGCTGAGAAATTGCCTACGGATAATTAGCTCTGTTTTCAACACCTTTTATTCTCAATTGGGATAGTTCCTTAAAAATGTTATGTGGGAAGCCTGCCCCCAGCTAACAGTAAACAAATGACTTGCAGGGCACGTAACTGGTGTGTGTTAAAAAAACCGCAGTGAATTTTGCATGTGCTTAGTGAAGTAGCCAGCTCACACCATTGCAGGCAGCAGAGCAGTCCCATCTGGCATGCTGCCACAGCTCCAAACTTTCTCAGTCAAAAGCTGCCATGAGTGTACACACTAATAGACATGGAACTACGTGCTCTGGGTGAAATCCTGCATCTGCTGAAGTCAGTGGCAAATTTCCCATTGATTTTTCTGGAAAGCAGTAACCTTGTTTCACACACCCAGCCTGTTTTATATGTGAATCTCCTGAATTACATTATGCTAATGTTTTACCTTGCACTCACTAAAAATGGCACCCTGTATTTGTAGTCTCTCAATAAACACCAGGTTAGGTCAGCTTGTACACGACAGGTCCTGCAAATTCTGCAGGAAATTTGCCAGGTCAACAGACTTGTACTGACTTAGGCAGTAATACCTATGAAGATTTGGGGTCTGTATCCAATTTCCATTGATGTTCAAACAGGCTCAAGGTTTGTTCACCACCACTACCGGGACCACTTAGAGACAGTCACATCACCCACTTGAAAATAGATTCAAAGCTTGGCCAAGTTGAAAAGGAATTGAACTGTAGCTGCATGCTTCCATGCTGATAGAGGAGATTGTCTCAACAAAGGGTTGAAAGTCAGTGAGTTTGCCAACACTTTAGCTTTCCAGGGCCCATTGTTACCCATGTTGATTTATATCAGCCAAGCCTTGATCTAAATTATTCCTCCATTCTTTAGAAAAAGGCTCCTGTCCTGGAAGTAGACCCAGCTGTACAGACAGTAGTCCCAATGTATTCCATGATCTTCTCTGGATTTCTATCCTGGGTGAGCCCATAGGAATGAGTTCCTCAGGTATGATAGGCACAACAGGAAATAAAAGGTGTATACAGGGAAACTCACAAAAAAAGTCTACAGCTTTATGAGACAGCTTCAAGAGCAGTATTTGTCAAACCCAGAGAAATGAATTGAAGGCCATCAGAAGCACAGAAGGACATTTGCAGTGGCAGCGAAACAGAAAGACAATCCAACTAAGGCTTTTGATCTATCAAAAGAAGAAAAGTCTCGTGAAGAGCAGATAACAAAAAATATTTTGTGCTTCCTTTCCTTTTAGCACTGAAAAACAAGGAAGATTTATGGATGCCTGGCAGGTGTTTTCTTTATGATGAAATGCATCAAGAAGTACTTTTAATACTGGTTTAATGAAAACACTACTGGTTTTCTTTATTTTACAATTTGGACTGTGCTTGTCTTTTGTTCAAGTTTCCAGCATAACTTTTTTGTTTAGTGGTGATGGGTTTGGTAGTTTGTTCCCCACCCTGAGAAATTAGATCTACATGAATTGAGCTGTACATTAATGGTAGCAATCAAAAATCAATAGTTAAACCAAAATGGGATATCAGTGTATAATGGTATTCAGTAAATACACTAAACAGGGAAGCTGTCCTCTTTTTGGATGTCAGTTGTGGCTGGTAAGTATAATGTGCATTTCTCACAAAATGCTACAGTATTCTAGGGATAAAGCAAAAAGTACAACTGACTTAGCTTAAATTCAGTGGTGATCTGTGAACAGCATTTCATTCAAAATGAACATTGAAAATAAAATGCAGTCTATAATGTAAAAATATTATTGCTTAAGGTGGTAGAAAGTCTGGAATTATTGTCACCTCAGTTCATTATATTTTTAGATACAGTGCTAATCATGTTTACTTCAGAGAGGTTATTTTGTTACTATCCTTTTTTAACAGCCCTGGCCTATGTCAGATTAAAAAAAAAAAACCAAACAAAAACAACAAATCATCAGAAAAGCGTCAGAACAAATCTTTTTAAAAAGGAGCTTCTCTAATATGGGAGCTGCTATTAAAAATGAAATATACTAAATTGTCTCATATGTTGTAGTTGAATTATTGTGGACTTATTTAAGGGAAACATAATTAAAAGAGAAACTTCCTTAACACACCACCTCATTTCTTCTATTAAAAATGATTACTCATCTTCATCTAAATCATCTTTACTTCATTTATAAATAATCAAGGTTATGATGTGCTGAAAAGAACAAGAAAAATGTCAAGTTTGGCATTCAATATTAATTTAATTCATTCAAATGAAGAACTACAAAGACCTCTTTTCAGCTGTAAAAGACAAATACTGTAAAGACAAAAGCAGAAATAGCAATCCTGAAGTATTGCTAGGTAAATGAGGCTAGATGGAGCAATGGTCTTTTTTTCCTCAGTTTGTCACAAACTCCTAGTATTGTTTAAACAGGGGGAATATTGAGCATTGTTTTCTCACTTCTTCAGAGATGTACATGGAAATGTATCCTGGACAAAGGCTTGAGCAGTGCACTCCAAAGTGCACTGCCAATTTTTAGGGTATGGAAGAAAATATTTTATGTATCATTAATAAAATATTTTTTTAAATTGTGCTTATTTCACCCTTATCCCATTCACTTTTCATTTTCTTTTTTATGTATGTTTTTATAATGTAAATAATATGTTAGTAAAGTAGCACATCTACATTATTTACAAATATAAATATATGGGATGCATATTCAAAAAAGTTTACTGATAGCAGTGTGAGATCAAAAACTATTGATCCAGAGAGAAATTATCCACAGGGCAGGCCCACACTAGATATAATTTGTGATCATACAATTATCTGGTGGTATTGATCATGCATGGTTGCTTGCGGAACCGGTGCAAATGGAATTAAATCAGACTCAGTGCTTGAAGAGTTTACAGAAAGGCTCCTGGTCATTTTTAGAAGATAAGGCTAAAGATGTTAGAAAGGTGATAGGAAGGTTAGAATGCAAGAAAGTGATTTTCAACTCAGAAAAATAAAAAAAAAGAGAACAGTTTTAGGAAAAATAATCCGAATAATGAACAGTGACACAAGAAATCTGTAAACCAGTTGTGCAGATAGAGAGTTATTAGATAAGGGAGGGAGGATTGAAATTTGAAACAAAGCAGCACAAATGGTCAGAAGGATTTTGAGTAGTACGGTGGATACATGGATACATGCATTATGGAATAGGAATTAATCATTTATGTTGACTTGGCTCCAGTATGGCTCTGTCTGGAAAATTGCATTTTTCCCAGGGTATTGCTGTATCAGAAACCTATGAACACCAAAATGAAAGGAGTTTAGGACCAGTGAACTACTATGGAAAGATCACACTTAGGAGATTATGTATAGAAATTAAAAGATTTATTAAAACACAACTGTCTAGCAAAAGAAAGGAGGAGAAGCAGAAAAAGGAGACTAGGGTGTGGTCATATGAGTTAAAATATTCTGAGTGGCTGAGTGAAGAGCAGAAGAAATGAGAGAAGTGCTAAGCAAAGAAAAATAATGATGGCTTCTCTATAAAATTCTTAATGACAACAGATGATGATCAATTACTTAAATTTTTCATAACATTCCTGGTACTACGTATTTCCCAAGAACATAAAAAGATGTTTCAGAGTCTAGTGTTTCCAAGATGGACAGTAGCTGAAATAGCACAGGTTTCTGAGATCAATAGGGAGTCTGTCTTAGCACTAGATTATTTTATATTTTCGGTTGTGCTGTTCTGGGAGGAAATATATGAGACATATACACTGAAGTTATTTAGATGTGGCTCCATGTCATGCAAGGATGACAGAAGCACTCAGTCCATTCTTATGGGTGTGCAGGCAAACTGGGCTGGTGGGTTATGGCAATCTGTGGGTACTGAGCCTGTCTGGAAATGCTTCTGTATAGTGAGGAAAGAGGTTGTGGTCTAGGGGCTTGCTATGAGTAAGGTGAAGCACCTGTGTAATTGTTTGGTAGGATCAGCACAATTATTTTCTCATAGGGAATTGTTTTCCAGATCAGATTCAAGGTTGCTTTTTATTAAAGTCAATGATTTGTCTTTCCTTGCCCTCAAGAAATTCACTTTTTAAAAAGAACAGTTGAGTCCTGATTTTTCAGCATGAAGTACAATTGATTTAAAATATAAAATGAACAATCCTAAGTGAAGCATCTTTATGAAATGATGTAACCCTTTTCCCAGTGCATTTAAGTCATGCTATTTCTGTTATTGCACAACTCTCCACCGAGCTGCCTGAGAACCATAATATGGTTTGAAGGTCTTGTGGCTTTTGTAATGTACTAGACAAATGTAGACACTAATCAAACCTCATTTGCTGCTGCCAGCAACTTCTTCTTATCCCTCTAAATAAAAACTGCCAGAAACACACCACAAAACAAATCAGCTTGCCTTCTGCAGTTCTTGTGTCAACCCACTAAAATCATTGCCCAAAGTATGTCTCACAGAACTGTTACTCTGATGTTGATCCCAAGATGTTGGTTGTCTTCTACCATTATGTTGCACGTGTTGCCTGTGTCTTAATTGGCTTAAAAGACTTTTTATGACATAAAATGACAAGACTCACACTGACACAGTTCTGAACTCAGAATGCAGACAGCTAACCGCAGGAAATTTAAACACTAAGAAAGCTTTCTGCTGTAGGCATGACCAGGCACTGGAACAGGTTGCCCAGGGAGGTTGTAGAGCCTCCCTCCTCAGTTACTCAGAACCTGAGTGGACTCAGTCCTGAGCACCCTGCAGTGGAAGACCTTGCTTTGAGTGAAGCAGGTTGGTCTGGATGATTTCCACAGTTCCCTGCCAACTTCAGACCTTCTGTGGTTCTGTGAAGAAGCCAAGTATTTCCAGCAAGCAAACATTCTGTTCTACCAGTTGTGGTATTTCTGGTTTCTGCATGATCTCTGGTACAGGGTCTTGTACCTCTCTCTCACTTAAATCATGTGCTTAGTGCTATGAAAACCTGGCTTTGTGATAAAAATGGTGAATTTCTAGTAGCAGCTAAGCAATGATCAGAAAACGATCCTGTTATATACACAGTGTCTTCTTATTATTGACTGTGTAGCAGATAAACATTAGTAAAGAACATCCTTAAGGGATATTTTGGATGAAAGAGCAGTGCAAAGACAAAGTGAGATAATAAAGAGCTGACCTTTATTTCACTGTGTTAGAGACTATTTTGTGTATTTTAGAATCTCAGAAAGAGTAAGAACATGAGAGCTGACAGTTGTATTTAAATAAATTAAGTAATAATGCATGTATTTTATGTAGTGCAATTAAAAAAACAGCTTCAGAATTTTTTGGTTTTTTGCAGTGGGTTGAAAAAGATGCAGAATGGCAATACTAGGAATCATTTTCCTAGTATTTTCCTAGGAGCACATGCTTAAACTGAATTCCCACAGTAAGTCTTCATGCAGGATCCAAATGCTTTCTTACCCAGTGCTCCTGAGGCAATTTCCCAAACCCACAAGCCATTCCAAAAGAAGCCCTTTTGGTATGACCCACATGCCCTCAGTCTGGATGTGTTAAGGAGGCTTTCAGCTTTTCCTGACATGCCAAAGTCCACATTGTAACAATTAAACTGGCTGGAATTAGGTTTTCGTAGAAGAGAAGAAAAGGCCTTGTGAATTTCAAAGTTTTGTAAATTGATGAGATCCTTATATTCCTTGCAGATTTTAGATATGTCCTCCATTATGGCTGCAAAAGAACCAGAATTATGAAATGTACAAGTGAATGGGACCCCTCAGACTAATTCCACAAGGGAAATACCTGACTGAGAAACCTTTTCCTTTCACTGTAACCTCAGGCCAGAACAATTAGGACATATCTCAATACCTGAGAGGGATAATGCTCAACGATTTCAAAACATGCCCCTCATAAGTAGTGCATACTTCTCTTTCATTTTCCATTTGTATTCCCATACTCTTGCCTGTTTATAACTAACCTTCCCACTCTGCAGATCCAGGAGGTATCACATTTATCCTTTTCCTGATTTACAGGACAGTATTTTGAGGGAATATTAGCTTCAAAGGGTAATGGATGTGTCAGAGTGTGAATCTTGTATTTTGATTTTTAAAAAGTGAAAGCTGGATAGAATGGAAAACCATAAATCATTGTTTACTAAGGGTCAAGTTGGCAGAATTGAACTGTTGTACATATGGCTGGAAGCAGCTGGTGTGCCAGTCAGGAAGGAGGCATTGGCTGGCCAACTGTTATTTGAATTAGGTATTACACATCCCGGTTTTGTCCAGCACAGATGTCATGGAGACACACAAAAAAAGATGAATACCCTGTAGCAAGTGAGGGAAAGGGGGAAATGTATGCACCCAGAAGCTTTATTTGTCCTACTGCATACGGAATGAATTGCCTCTTTTTGAGAAGTGGAAGGAAAAATACTCCCAATTGCAGGCTAGAAGTTTAGGCACAGCTGCATGAGGTCGCCTCATCAGACTTCACTGAGTATGTGCCCCAAAGCAGGAGAGTAAACCCCAGTCTCCAGAGTCCCCAGATTATTGTTGGAACACTTAATGGACTACAGGCTAGTGTCTCAGTTGCTTGGTAATTCTGTCCAGTTCTACTCTAGTCCCATGCTTGGGGTGGTTTTCAGCATAATTTTTTCCACATGATTTTTTCAGTGGTATTGTTCAGATCTGAGCTGATAGACACCTCAAGAGCATTGTTGAAAATTGTCTTTCTGGAAAACAGTTGTATTTATAAATGGGGACTATTAATTCTTTCTAAAAGATGAGTTTGTCCACTTAACCTATTGCTATTGCACTTTGAATATTCCAGTGTAGACATGTGAGTTAGTTAATGGGAAAGGTCATTAATGGGAAAAGTCAGCACTTATTACCATTAAAAACTCATTTAGATCTGCTGATCCCCTTGATGGTGCTTAGGTTCTCATGGCACACTGGGTTTTATACTCCTTTTCAGTGTTTGGAACCAGGGGTGTTTCATTGCTCCTTTTGAAAACTAGTAACAGCACTCAAAGGATGAGTTATGTGCCATGGTGCACGTAGATCATTGCTGCTACATCTGAACTGCTCTTGAACCTCTCTCCACATTCCTCATACTCTTTTAACTCTTACCAAGTCTCTGGAAAGGAAAGGTAGAAAAGCTGTGGAATGGAAGGGGTTTGATGTGGCTGCCACACAACTTTGTTGGCTTCCTGGCCAGCTTCCAAACTAATCTTCAGATACCTGCATATCATTCCTGGTGGTCAACTAACAGGACAGCCAAGGTTCAGGTATTGAAAGGGAGCCTGGTCTGTGTTGTGCTGTCAGCAGACAGTAAGGTACAGGCTATAGAAAGGTATAGCCACAGTATTTCCTGTCTCTTTGAGCTGGTGTTTTTTTTCACTGCTGTATTTTTTTTTGAAAAGCTATTTGCTAAGACTGACAGAGAGATATAATGATGGGACATACTTGTGAACTCTTCTGGGTTAATCAAGCATGCAAGTTAGCACGAGGGCAATGTGGGCTCAGTTCCAAATTCATACATATTCAGGTGATCTCTGTGTCTTGAAGAAATGTGTGAAAATGTGTTTTTAATCATGCAAATATGGTTTTGTAGTGACCATATTTAACCACACTTTCTGTGAACTTTAAAGTTATGCTTTTTAACTGGTTATGAGAAATTTCCTTGTGTATCCCAAGAGAAAGGCATAGTTAATACAGGATATCTGTTTGCTGCTGAGCTGACCTTAGTTGGCATTCCAAATCAATAAATCACAGACAGACGTTTCTGTGTCACCTTTCTCAGGATATGAATTCTCCTACTTGCACGAGCATTTCTATTTTAGAGCAGTGTAACCTACACAGGCATGTAAATACTGCAGTCAGCACCACAGTACCACTTTCTGAAAAACATGTGGTATAGGCACTAATACCTGCTGTTTCTGGTTTGTTCACTTGTCTCTTCTGCATTCAGGTCTGCTTGGTTTAGCACATTCTGTTGAAATAGTAAGGTTAGAATTTCACACGGTGTGAAATATTTAAGCTTATGTCTGTGCTGTGTATTAATAATAGCGTATTGATATAATTAGCTATTGGAATATAAGTGTGTCTCTTTTTGTTTCTTGACAGAATGTCCTACATGATTATTAATGAAAACAATCATAAAAATCTTCATTCAATTTCCAGCAGAAAGGATACTTCCTGTTGTTGCCATTTTCATCTGCCATGTGAAAGATAAATGAAAAGAAGATCTAGAGTCTAAATCTAAATTACACTATTAGAGGGAAACCCTGTGATGTGACTGCCTTACATGCATTTTTGAGTGTGTATTTTTTAATCTATTTTTCTCTTTTTTTATTCCCGCCCATTTCTCTGAATGTCCAAATCAGTGTTTGGATTCTGTGGAAGCACCTGCAACTTGTACAAAATCAGACTCAAATTATAGCTGTCATATCATTCTCATTAGTCTGTGTCCCAAAACAATTCGATGTACTAATAGAAATGTAGACAGCTGAAATTGATAAAGGTTTGATCTGGATGATTTTTGAATTGCTTTCCTGGCAAACAAGACTGAAATAAACCAAGATTCATTTCTTCCATATGAATGAGTATGATATTCCCTGCAGGATGGTTTTGATTTTTGAGCAGTTCTATTCCTAATTTATATGTCATTCTCCAGAAGCAAAGGATGGGCCAAAATTGACAATTGCCTTGTTTTAAACTGTCATGTTTCTAGCAAACAGCCAGCCTTGCTCAGCTTACAGCAGCAGCTATCTTGCCAGAATCTCAAGGCTTCATAATCAGTGGAATCAATTAAGATTCCTGGTCTGGGGAAAGGTGTCCCTGCCCATGATGGGGTGTTGGAACAAGATCATTTTTAAGGTCCCTTCTAACCCAAATCATTCTGTGATTCCTGCATGATTTCTGAAGTAGTATTTGCTGAACACTGCCTAAATATGTATCTTCATCTGCTTGGGTTTACTTCTGTTTTTTAGTTCCTGAGAAATGAATATCTGCTTTTGAGAAATATCTGACCTTAAACTAGGTTGATGTTGTTGATGTGTGACTGAGATGCACAGATGGGTATCTGTCATAGAATTACAGCTTTCAAATGCAAGGACAAGATCTGCTTTCAGAATCAATTGATCACTGAGGTTTGTACTCCTTTGGGGTTTCTCTGGAAGGTTATGTCAGTATCACAAAAATGCAGAATGCCTTTGGTGCAAATAACACCCGATTCAGACTGCTGAAATATATGGGCAGAAAGTTTCATGGCTTATTCCACACAGCCACTGGATTCCTCTCAGTGAATTAAACAGAAGAATTTCTAGTTCAAATAGATTCTTTAAAAAGTAAATTTTAAAATCCTCATACTATTTGTTGTGTCCTTAAAAGCATTTTTGTTGACTCTGAACCTCCTTTAACTCCTCAAAATCTAACCTGCCTTTCATACTGGCAAAAGGGGTCAATTTGAAAATTTCTGCTTTTATCAGTCTAGCTGTAGAAGATTGAATTAACAACACAAGCCTAACAGAGCTTCTTGAACTGCAAAAACTAAGCCAAATACCAGTTTTATCAATTTGCTTTGGAAAATGGAAATGCTAATTATTTATGGAGTTGTGCAGTATTTCATGACATGCAATTTTGCTTCTGACAGATCACATAATTATATTATGGAGGATGAGATTTGCAAATGCAGGGTACTGATCTAAGCCCCTTCACACCAAAAAAGCTTGGATGGTTGGTAAGAATTAATTTCATCTCTTTTTCATTTCTGATCCCTTTTCTCATAAGTTTTTATGAATTATAGATATGTTCATGCATGTGCACAAGTGTAAGAGAGTGCATATTTTCTTCAGGCTTTTTCATTATGACTTGCATTAAAATTACCTCTATGATACAGAGTCTTTAAGGGAGTAAAACAGAACAATCTTTCTGTACATATATTGAAACAATGAGGTCTTTGAAGTCTTTACAGCTTCAGTGGTGTCTCTTTTGTCCAGATAAAAAGCTTCAAACAACATGGAAAAAATAACTTGTTCTGAAAGTTATTGTTTTTAATTTTTATACTTTTTTTTTCATCACAGATACTCTGACCCCCATTAAACCATGTTCCTAAGCACCACGTGTACACACCTTTTAATAGCTCCCCACCGCTTCCCTGGGCAGCCTGTTTCAATGCTTGGTAACACATTTGGTGAAGAGATTTTTCCTGATATCCCACCTAACCTTCCTCTATTGCAACCTGAGGCCATTTTCTCTCATCCCATCACTTGTAGCAGGTTGCTGACCATTTCCCCTTGGATTATGGGGGCTTCATTCTGCTCCCCATCTTTGTCTTCCAGTTTAGGAAGCTGAGTACCTGACAACAACTGGTTTTACTGTTAAGGACTGAGGCAAAGAAGACATTAAGTACCTCAGCCTTTGTCACTGTGCTCCCCTGTGAATCCAGTATAGGATGAAGATCCTCCTTAGCTGAAGATCCTTCCTTTTGTCGCTAATGTATTTATAGAGGCATTTTAATTGTCTCTTATGGCAGTAGCTGAATTAAGTTGTACTTGGACTAGAGATTTCCAGTTCTCTGCTGCACCTTATAGGAGCAATTCCACATAACTATATTTTTCTCAGGTAAAATTATAGGTGGCATGTTTTAAATGATTGTCTCCTTTCTTCCATTTGTATTAAGTGTGACCTACCTTAACTTACGCAGTATCTTGTCCCAAGGTGAAACCAAACAAAGTAAAAAGAGCAAGAATGTTATCTTTCTAAAGGTCATGTCTCTTATGATTAATGTGCTGTTTCGGACACAAATATCACTTAGCAATTATAATGTGAATGCAACTACCAAAATTTTAAGAGAAAACAAGCATGCTTGTGTATTTACTTAGAGTTATGCTAGCCAAAGCCATTTGGAGAATAAAGTTTCCCCTAGGTATCCACACTTTATTCACAAATCAAACAAAAAAAATTGTAAAGGCCATGACTTCTTTTGTATTTTCACATTCCAACCTGTGATTTCAACCTGACATTTCCCATCTGCCTTAGATGAGTAGCTTCTGTGCTAGCTTTTATTCCATTGTACAAAACATGGTTAATAATGTGGAAGGTGAAGGGGGAATGCTCATAGAATAAGGATGAAGGCAGAAGGAGCTTTGTGTCTTTGGTGATTGTAATTACTTTCTTTTCTAATTTTTTTTTCCCCTTTGTACAGCCTGAAAGTGCTGCATGGACTGTCCTGAAATGCCAACTGCCTGTCAATGTCATCCATCAAGGGCCAAGCAAGGACTTGCTGTGACAGACACCTCTGCCTTAAAGGTAATTACCCTGAATCTTGAAACACTGAATTAAGCATTGGTTATAAAGCAAGACCCTTAAGCGCAGCATGGAACGTGGGGTTTTGCTTCATATTTATTTTGCAGCTGCTTTATTTACACTTTTTCATATACTGATGACATAAATTAATCTGCTTGCTCTCCTTAGATCTCCTGAACTGCCTGTACTGATCCCAGAGTGGTGTTACCTGGCACAACAGCAAACTGCATCCTTGTCAGTGTCCCTGATATTAGCAATCAAAGGAGCACAGGCTTGGAACTCAGGCAGCATGGCTCTGTCTCTGCTTCTGGGTGACCTTAGAGAAATTCTTTGTTGGCTCTCTGCTTCAGAGTCCTCTCCCCTACCTAGAGAAGAAATCCAGAGTACCCGCAGCTGGATAGCTGCAACAGAGATAAAACACATCCCTTGGGGCCTGTGATTTACAATTAGGTTTTCTTATTCTTTAGTAATTTCACTGACTATGACAAATCTCTATTTTTTCTGTCATACATTTAAAAATCAGAACAAGCAGACTGGGGTTGGAAGGATTAATATGTTTCCTTTGATACTAGCATTCTAGTGTTTTAGAGTGTGCACTGCATTTCTTTTCTCAAAGACTGCATATAAAATGCTATTTGCTGACTTCTCATCTATATAATTAAAGCAAGCCCAATTATCTGAAGGATTCTTATGAGGCTTAGCTGCCCTCCTACATGTTCACTTTTTTACATCCATTAAAGATTATCTTCTAACTTCCCTTCTAGCGTAAATATATAGACAATTAGAGAAATTATACTATTGTCAATTTATAGAAAGAAAAATTGGGAAAAATAGGGTACATTTGGGGTTTTTTTGTTGGTTTTTTTTTTAATTCAGTAGTTATCTAAAGGGCTATGGATTTTCTAACTTCTTTGATCTGTGAATGCAACCAAACATTTCTAATCTCTATCAGATGTTGTGAAACTATGCTTTTTTACTCTACACTGTTTTGAACACATCACAGTAATGGTCTCTTCCCTCAGGACCCTTAGCAAAGAAACATAAGGGGCCCTGGTCATGTACATCCTACTGCAGATTTAATTTTGAGATTGCTTTTTTATCTTAGTGAGGAATTGCATCCTCCATTTGTAGTGGGCATTAAATATTGTACAGCTCTCTGTGAGCAAGCATGCAGCCCATATTCTTCAGGATGCACCATATTGCTGAACAAAGTGCCTCTGCACGACTCCAGTGTCAGAGGTACAGCTCTGCTTCTGCCTGCCCCTGCCTTTCTGAGGCACAGGTACTGTAGGAAGTACTGGGCTTGTCAGTAACACTTGTAACACATACAGAGTAAACAACCAAAAACTGGTAATGCAGTCTGCTTTCATATTTAAATCGGGTAATAAGGGTTTCTCCTATTTTGAAAGCTGATCTTCCACAAGAATCTGTTTTTTGGCAAATGCACAGTATTGTTATGCTGCTTTCTCAATAGGGAATGCCCAGGATGAATTTAAAGCAATCAGGAATACAAGGATGACTTTAATGGCACCAAGTATGCTGGATAACCTGGAGCTTATCTCAGCCAATGGCAGAGAAGGTGGGGACACTCTCCTGTGCACTGAGCAGGAGAAGACCTCAGCTGGACCCAGTGATTGCTCAGCAGTGATTGCTGAGATTGTCCATCCAGCAGCTCTGGTGACTTGGACAATATTTTCCATATCATAAGAAGAAACTCTCCAAATAGAAAGATTTGCTGCTATGTAAATGTGAATCTTCAGGCTGATTAGAAGAAATGAGAAAAAACTTTTCCTGATGCTCTTTCATAGTTTTTTTCAGAGGTAGTTGAAGCTGCCTGTAGCCTTTCTGAACTCTGTCTGCCACTTTGCTGAAGGGTAGCTGCTTTGTTGGTTTGATAAGACTCCTGGAAGTGCCAAAGTAGAAGAAGCTTTCAGATGTGAACATAATTTAATTCCTGTATGGAGAGTGCTTTGACTCTTCTTTAACTCTGCTTTAACTTCCTGAGACCAAAATTCCAGTTAGTGGTAGAAAATGCAGCCTCATATTCTCTGTCTTGTCCTCTTACCAGCTTTGTCTGATATTATACTATCCTATGAGGAAAAATGGAAGGAACTGGATTTTAGCCTAAAAATCTGAGAAATACAGCAAGCTTTAAATATTTCAAAAGTTTCTGCAGGGAGGAAGAGGAACAAACTGTTCTCTTCAAGTTGTGAGGTAAAAAGTAGTATGCTTAAACTGGAACAAAGGCAGATTTAGGAGGAGCTTTGCAGAAAGAATGCTTCAGTGACAAAGATAATTAAGGACTAGAATAAATTGCATATAGAGGCTGGGGAAACTGGAGGTTTTTAGAGTGGTTACAGAACCATCTGTCAGAAATGCTTTAGTTGATTTGGGGCAGGTGGATGCACCAGCTGATCCATTTGAGTCTTTCTTACTCCTTCCTAGGATTTAGCAGTAAGAGCCTAAAGAAAGGGGAGACTACACCAAGTATCCACAGCAGGGTAACTTTCATATTCCGATGTTGAAAATACAGATGTAAAAACAAATTTAGTCACAAGCTATGCAGCTCCAGTCAAGCAGTCAGGTATTCTCTGCCATCTTCCCATCAGACACTTGCTGATTGCTGGATCATTTGCTTTAAAGTAATAAGGGATTTTTTTTGGAGTATTTGTTGGAGAGATGTGTGTGGGTTTGATTTGCAATAAAGTATTATCATTTTGAAAAGGATTGCCATTATGCACATTTATATTAAGTTAAGGAATGGAATAGAAATTCTCATCTCAAATCCTATGGTTTCCTTTGCTTTCTATTTTGTGACTTTTGAGTAATGAAATTACTTGATGGCATAGAGGGTTAATCCAGTTTGTTCTTCCTATAATCAGAAAACCATTTTTAACTGGAGGTGAAGGGGTTAGTTAGTCTGTAATATCTGCATAAGTCACAGAGTGTTAATTTAAAAAGTTAATTTATTTCATTTCACTAGCAAATATTCTGCCTCCAGGAATTATCCTTTCTGTGAAAACTGTTCTGACTGTTTTCTATTGTCTATTAGCATGGTGCTTTGAGGATATTTTCTATGGGAATGCTCAGACTTAGAGCTGTGCCCACCTGCAATGATATAACTAGAAAAGCAAATTGCATTATCCTCTCAGTAAGCATTTTAGTTCTTTATTGTTTTAACCTGAGTTCTTTGCAAATTAGCCAGAGCAATCAGTTTCAATGACTCCTCTAAGAGAAAAACAAACAGTGGAAAAGCTCTGCTTTTTAAGTTTAATCCAGAACAAGAACCAGAAGAGGCATTGCATTTTCTCTTCATCAAAACCGCTGATAAATAACCAATTCTCATTTCTTGCGCTGTGCTAGAGGTTGTGAGATTACTGAGCATATGAGCAGTAAAGCTGAGAAGTTGTTTTTCAATGTTTGCTGTGAACAGCAGTAATTCAGCAATCTGCTCAAAGGACTGCATCAACAGTAGAGAGCAACATGGCTGCGGTCCAAAATAATCTGATTTTGGTCATTACATATTTAGTGATTCCCAAATAAGTTTGCATCAATTAAGGGCTCAGTTTGCTTTCACTGCAACCCAGTGCATGACTTCTCAGCTTAATTCAGCTGAGCCATCCCTTCTGCCAACCACCCATACAAAAATATATTTCTCTGAGATGCTTTGGTTTTTTAAAGGAGAGAAAATCTGGAAACCTTTAAGGTCTGGGTATAAAACCAAGATGACTAACTGACTTTTCTGATTGCCAGGCATCTGCTCTGTCCAGTCATGGGGAATTCCCTCAACAGTAGTGCTGAGAGCCCTAAAAAGGACTGACAAAGTCAATGAATTGTTTAGATATGCTAGCATTCTTTTTTTCTCAGCAGACAGAATGTCTTGATTTGTGAATTTTTAAGATTATAAATTATAACTATAGAATAATAAAATAGTTGCAGTTGGAAGGGATAACTGGAGGTAATCATCCAAATTTTACAGACTTTCTAAAAGTAATGGGTTATAGTTACTGCATTCTAAATCTGGTAGCTTATTTAATTGTTAGATGACTATAAGACAATGTTTTGGAGATTTAAGGCTAGGAGCCCTGTTTTTGGGAGAGGAGGGAAAAATACATCAAAATTACAGCCTAAAAGCTGGAAATAAGAGGAGAAGAAGAAGAGAATGAGAAAGGACATTATTCCACCTGAGAAGTAATAAGGTGCAGGGAAAATGGACTTATTCTTTCCAGCTATACCAGTTGCTCTAATAATATAGTACCTCCTCCCGTGAGCAGTGGCTTTCCTGTCCTGAGAACAGCAGTGTTACAACTCTACTGCCTCAAAGACAGGGATTTTAACCTTGCACTCTAACAGTGATTTCCCTGTTGAACAGCCTTACTCAGTAATACTAGTGTGTGCTATTGTTACACAGCAGCAGAAACAAGCTTGAAGCCCATTTCCTTTCAAACTTCACTCTCCCTGCTTTCTAAGCCTTCTCTCTGCCACAATACTCCAGGCAATTCTCCATCTCTAGAGAGGCAAAATTTCTGCTGGTGGTTCTAATGTGTGCATGTGTTAATTGTTGAGCTGTCATCTGCCAAATAAAGCCTGATGACCAAAGCCTGCCTGCCTTGTTCACGGTGGTGGCACTGGTTTGAATCCCTTACCGATTCAAGTAAAAATCTTTACAAAGCCTGGAGGAACAGCAGTGGCTGGGCAGAGGTGATAAGAAGGTGAATGAAAGGGCTTTCTTTCCAGAGGACATCTTACTAAATATTTTTTTTAAAAAAGCATTTCCTCTTACACATTTATTGTCTGCACCCAATCACAGTTGCTATATGAAATCTGTATTCTCTACCAATAAAATGTTTTATATAATTCTGGAACAATTCCACTGGTGGTGGGTCAAAGCAAATTTCAATGCCATAAACTATGACCAGAGAGGTTATGGAGGATAATAATTTTTTTTCCTAAATGATTGTTTAATTAAAATATAAAGATGCCAGACCACGTCTCTGTGGCAATATAAGAAAATTTTAAGTACTAATAATTAGCTATTTGGTTAAGTTTCCTTCCCATCATACATCTCTGCATGAGCCTGCCATTAACAAGGAATAAATTACCAGTACACAGAAAAATGGTGGGTTCTTCAGTATCTGTAATGATTATTGATATATATATATATGTATCTCAAGTTTTATTGTTTTAATTAAAATAATCACAAATTAAATTATTTAGAAATTTAAAGAACCTCTGAGATAAAAGGAAATGTGGGAAAATATACAGAAAAATGTACTTATATTGAAAAGTTCCTTTCCATATCATGGTGCTCAATATGTATTTTATTTATTTATAGGTTTTGTTCTTCAGAAGGGAAATGCCTGTGAGATGAGAGACTCTTGGAAAGGAGGGGACACTCTTCTGCCCTTTGAGCTATTGAAAATGCTGTTGGGATCAGCTCCCAGAGCACAGGAGCAGCAGGGAGGGGAGCCCAGCAATGGGAGCAGCTGTGGCACAGTGCAGACTGCTGGAAGGAACAGGGACAAACAACCTGACAAAAGTGCAACGTGTCAGAGACACTTCTCCTGGTGCACAGAGGGGACTGTAGAATCTGCTAAAACCCAGAAAGTGACTGAGTCAGAATTAAACCAAGCCTAACAGGATTTATTCACCAAAACCACAGTAAGGTCTTAGTTTCTAAGCACTCTTATGCTTATTGTTTGTTTTTCATTTTTAAAGTTTGCCTTCAGTTTGTACTTAGAAAATAACTTGTGTTTGCTCTTGAGAGCCTTCTGCATATTTGTATTAGGGTTCAGGATGATTTAGTGATTAGATCTGGACTTTCACTGGGTCTTGTGGTGCAGTGTTCTCTGGAAGTACTTTGTCAGTTCTTCCAATAATTCTTTTGCCCTCATGGAAGAACAAGCAGACTTGGCATCTGCTGTGTGCACAGCAGCAGCTCCTGCTGAAGTGGTAAGTACAGTTCTAGTGAAATCATGTGAGGAGTGCTGGTGAATTAAGATATTTATTTTCTGTGTTCTCCACTGATTGGTTGTCAGATTTTGCTCTCCTTATGTAATGCTTGGAATTACCATATTTTCTTAATAATACTGCCATATTTCTGTGTCACAGTAAGAGAATCAGACATTTTCTTCTTTAATATATTTGTGGTTTTTTCTTTATAATTTTTAAAATCACATCTATGACTGAATTGTGGATGAGCTGTTTTTCACACCATTCAAGGTAGAACCAGTATACTATTTTATACTGGGTTAAAAGCCTGGTTTTCCTATAAACAGTTCCATGAATTACCAGTTTTTGATATCTTTATATTTTTAAGTGGGCACCTGGGAAATTTGCTATGCCTTTGAATGGCCAGTGCAAAAAGTTCATGTAAAAGAAGCAGTTTTCTCAGATGAGCAATAAATTCTAACCTACCTCAACAAAAGCTACTGACCAAATACCATGATTGCAGCAAAAGTGAGTAACTGATTGTTAGTCATCTGCAATTTCTATTCTGTTTCATCTTTAGAAGATAGGAACCTGCTCTGTTCAACTGCCTTATTTTAAAAGTGCTTGATCAGCAAAATTGCATAGTAAAATGCTAGTACAAACTATTGAAGGGATTGGAAAGAAAACTTCATTTTAATAAATGCTTTTGCTTTTACTGTGCTGGTGCCCATTTAGATTCAATTTCCACTCTCCTTCCTTCAGATTAAAATCTGGAGCTTTTACTTTCGTGACTATAAACAGCATCTGTGTCAAAATCCACATCATAGAATTAGGGCTGTGGAGACACTTTCTGACACATTCCCCTGGATATGTGTATAGAGGGGAGAGTCTCCACAGCATGACTGGAGATCAGCTAGACAGCTTCCCCCTCAAACCTCTTGTCTTTTTGAAGACTTCCCTGATAGTTCCATTGGATGTGCCCTGTTTGAAAGGCCTCAGCGTAAAAGATGCTTCCAGATGACACTATGAACTTTTATTATTCTGTATGTTAACACATAAAAAAAAAAATCCTAGCTCTAGCCTATACATGTCTTTTTATAGGCAAACTACTTATAATTGAGAAGATACTTGGTCTTTTGCAGTGAGATAAGCATTATGTGATTTCACTAGATTAACATAAACTTATGTTTTAATTTAACATAAAATATGGGATATAGCAGAACATAAAAAAATGTTTCAATGGAAACAAAAAGTTTGTCATCATCAAGCCTGGCAAATAGAATTGATTATTAAGTTTGGTGTGTTTTATTTGGACTGAATGTTGTTCATGAATATTTAATTGGACTGACAGTTTAGGCTTTGATGTTTTGCAGATCCACATCTTCAAACTAACAGGAAAACACCCAGAGTGCCCTCACTGGTGTGAATATACCCACAGAAACAACGTGCTTACTGTCTCTGTTCTCTCATACAGGAGCTACTGGTTGAGATTTGAAAGGTTGATACATTTAAATGGAAATTCTTTCTTGTGAGAACTCTCTAACCTGGTCCTCAGGAGGAGTAGCAAAGACTAGAAGGCTACTCAGCATGAGCTTGAAGTTGATTATGACAGATATTGGCATTCTGTCTAAAAGCATGTTTGAAGTGAAACAAAAACTGCAGTAGACTGAAAGGTGTCATTGTTACCTGAGCATATGTAATAGTCTCTAGGCAGCCTTTAGAGCAAAATAATTTAGTTGCAGAAGGCATGGTTTCCTGAAAGCCAAGTTTTTTTAGTGGAAAAAGACTGGACAGTCCCAACAGTAGTGGAAAGTCCACTCCAGACTCTCTTGAACTGCTAGGTAGCAGTTTACATTTAAGCAACAATTCATGAATGGGAAATTATTTACAGGTCTTTTTCATTCAGTCTGTCTTGAGTTAGCTATTTCACAGAAGTAGAGATGGATGGTAGTCACAACTGGGATGCCCTGGAAAAAGTACTTTTCTCCTTTGAGATAGACTTGTAGGTATGATGCTTACTTATGGTGTTCCCTGTACTAGAGATTTGAGAGCTTGAATATGAGGGATATGAGAACCAGCAGACCCAGGGAATGTTTATAGAATCTGCCATGTTATACCCTGTAAGAAACGTGGATGTAGAGCTCTGTTAGGTGGGCATGACTGAACTTCTCTTGGTGGCATCTGCAGCATAAAACAATTAATGTATCTTGGCGTCAAGATGGCATCCTTGACACCAAGAAGGGAGCATCTCACAGACCACACATGTGGCTTTTTCTCACTGCCTGGGCAGATGAGAGTTTTGGTTGCATGTAATATGAATGGATTTGTTAGCCTGGGTCAATATATAATTGGTAGTATTTCAAGCAAGATCTCTTGCTTAATAGACCAGATCTCTTCTCCAGACTGTGCAACCAGAGAAGAATTATGGTTTTCCATTAGTAGGGACAAATGTAAATATTTTGCACATATGTCCAAGATTTTTTAGGAGAAAAGGAATCAGAAAATTTGGGATGAGAATTTTTTTCACTTTCTGTTAATGTGACAAAACCATGATCTATTGCTATCTATATTTTATCCTGCTATTTATAAAGCTAATATTTTTTCATATTTTTATGCCTCCCAACAAATCACCTGCAGCAGTTGATAATTGTGAAGCAATTCAGAATGTCAATAGTTAGAGCAGAGAAAGAGAGAGGTAAGTTCACAGGTCTTATTGCCAGCTCAAAACAGTGAATGCTTTAAATATGTCTTGGGTTTCCATTTATTCAGAAATGATAGATTATGGGAAAATACAAGACCAAAGAGAGATACCTTAGGAATATGTTACTCCTTAGAGGAGATATGTTACATCAGATATGTCAGACTGCTCCTATGACCTCATGTGATTTTTGTTTGCATTGCTTGCTTTTAATTTTACAATTGTAAAGGAGGAAGGTGCAGCTAATCAGAGGGATTCAAAACCTATTTTACCTCAACAAAGAATAAGTTTCTAACCCTGTACCCTACACAAAAAAATAACTGTCTTCCCTTAACATCAGCTTTCTGTAGCTTTCTCTTTTTCTTCTTTTTTCAATTCTTTTAGAGGGACTAATGTATGGAGCCCAGTGCTCATTCCAGTCATGTAGTAGGTAGGACCCGTCTGAGTGAGTGAATTGACAGGGAAAACTGAGAACTCTGGAAGAGGCAGGAAAGAGGAGTCTCTTGGGCTGTGTCAGGTGTGGGTGTCTATATCCCTATGATCAAAGGGCATACCAAGAACTCACTGCAGTCTGATGATTTTAACAATCATACACTCTTCTTCCTGTGGTGTTTCTGTGGTAGTGTGGCCCTGCTATTTGAGAGCAGAGGTCCTCTAACTCTAAAGTACATTTGCATTTTTCAAGAGTCCCCTCGTCTCCATTTCTCCCCCTTCAGCCAGTTCAATCCAGCTGTGACTTCACAGCCTGGCAGCAGCACATTCCTGTCCTGTACAACCACCACGTGTCTGTCTTGCCCTTTTGACAGTCAAGAAATCCTTTCAAGAACCCAGCCATGTATTTATGTGTGTGACCATATTCCAAACTAGCACCTAATCTCCTGCCCACTGCCCTCTGCTCTCTATTCCGCCTTTGCTGAAAGATCACATCTGTTCAGTCCAGCTCAGGTCTCTGGTGCTGCATTTCTGGCCCTCAGCATCTCCCAGAATCTGAGCATTCACTTCCAGCACAGAAAAGAGCAGTGAGGAGAAGAGAACATTTCCCATGGGATCCTGGGTCTGTGCTGCTGGTCTCCAATGTATCATGGGCAGCAGGATGACATCCAAGGCCCTGCTGAGTCCACAGCTTCTTCTGGATGTATTCAGACATCCCTCATGCTTCCATCTTTCCTATTTCTTTTCTGGTGAGAAAAAACATCCAGAGACAAAAAGAAGGTCACAAATCAGGAATTCAACTGAATGAAGATGACATTAAAGAAGGAAAAAAGAGGAAAAAAAACTAGAGTTCTTAATATTTCCTTAAAGCTATAGGGCAAGGCATGGATCAGTCCTGGTGTTATCCTAACTAATTTGTCTTCCTTTAAAATACAGCCCTTTTATAGAGATAAGCTTGCTTAATCAGAGTGTTCTTTGATGAAAATATATCTAGCTAAAGTGCTAATTCAGTAAGCATTTTCTAAAGTGCCATTGTTTGAAAAAATCTGTTTTGGTCGGTAGTACAGAAAAGGTGGAGTGCCCTGTGGAGATTTCCCCTATTAGTATTCCAGGCAGTTGCTTATTTCTCCATTCAATAATCCCTGAACTGAACCCATAGATTTATTGTAGACCAATAGAAATATTCACAATACATGTAAATCAACTTTTGGTTGTGAATAGGATTTGTTTGCTAACTGTTGATCATTGTCTTTCTTTACTCTTCTTTATGCTATTGTTTTCAAAATTGGTGTCATATAAAGGTAGAAAATGCGTACTTTGAATGGATTCTTCACAATATGACACCACTTAAAGGCTGGATGTTGTCAGAGGCAGATACTTAATCAGAGCTTAATCAACAAACTGGATGAATCAAAATTAGTTGATGATCAAAACAAAATATAAATGCATTCTCTAATTGATTAGAGTGGCTTGGGAGGTTCTATAAATTAAAAGATTTTGCTCAGCTGGAATGAAAATCAACCTTTCTTCCTACTTCCCATCCAGAAATAATATTTAATAGCAGTTCAACAATCTCTGCTCCTGAGGAAAAGTAGGAAGAAGATAAAAGGAACAAAAATGGATCAAAGAAAATACCTGATAACATAAAGAATGCTGCTTTGTGTGTGTGAATTTAATCAGGACTGCAGTGGAGGCAGGATGATGGGGAAATTCTTGCAGTGAAACATTTTTTTGCCATGTGTTTTCTTATTTTCTTTATGCCATGCATTTTCTTTACCACAGGAAAAATAATCTGTTAACACTTTCCGTATGTTTTTTTAAAGAAGGCACAGTAGCAGGGAGGTGGGGAGAACAGTCTCTGTGTCCAGAGGTGTTCTCCTTTGCCCTACATCTACCTTTCGCTGTGTTCCATGGTAGGATTTGTCATAGTAGGTCACTTAATCCTGTGAGAAAGGGTGGCCCATTTTTTAATATGTCTAAATTTGTCCAGAAAAGGAAGATAGACTGGTTGTAGGCCTAAAAGGGCTAAAAATGTGAAGTGTACAGCAGATCTGTATATCAGACTGGTGATGCAGAGGGAATGTAGCATCCTGCATCAACAGATGAACACATTTGAAGTATTTCTGAATTTCTATTCCAGCTATGTTCATCTGTTTGTCAGTGCCTATGGGAAGAGAGGTGTTGACATATAAAATCTGCACTGAGTGAATTGGCATTGGCCTTAATATAAGTTAAGCAATCCTTTAATTATTTTTAAACTGTTTTAAGCAACTTTTTCTATTTCCCAGTTACTGCTGCCACCATAGGAAGCATGAGAAGCCTTCCAGAACGTGGATGCCTCAAAACAATCCCAGCTCAGGCAATTGAGAGGCTGTTTTAAATGATGAGGTTAAAATAACAATGGCTGGTGCTATCCACAAAGACCTGCACCTCTCTTATTGAAGTGCAGTAAAGATCCAGCCATCAGAATTTGCAGTCAGATAAAAGTCACAGGAAAAGGCCTCATGGAATATTTAATTGAGAATTAAAGAAAAATAATTTCCGTGGGAAAAGTAATTGTAGGAAATAACTTATTTCCGTATTTAGTGGGGTGGAGAGTATTGTGGGAGACCTGCCCCCTTCCAATTATATTTGACATAAAATAATTATTTTTTCTTTCAAGAACACATCCAGGCTTGCAATTGTAATGGTATAGAATGAAAAGCTGGGAAGTGAAAAAGATGGCATATTGAGAGAGACATCTAATTTCTGAGTCCTGAAATTTAACTTGGCTACACATTGCACTCTTAAAAATAATAGAAGAAAAGTAGGATGAAAATAAATCAGATAGAATTTGTCAAACAAAAGTTTGTGCATCTCAGAAATGAGAAGCAAAGACTTGAAGCATGCATTCAGGGAAACTGGCTTTTCTCCTCTAAAGGCAGAGCAGCTTCTCACTTAAATTCTTAGACTAAATGTCATATTTCCCATATCTCAGGAGTGTACGATGACAGACACACCTGCAATCCAGGAGCCCAGTAAAAGGAGTGATTTTCAGAACTGTGCAATTTTTCAAGGTGCAAGCAATGAATGCAGTACAGCATCAGCTGTTGACTGCACTGCCCAACGTGGCACATGGCAAAGTATATCAGCTAGCCTGCTACTTGAAGAAACTTACCAAGAACATTATTAGATAGAAAAATAAAAAGTAGGAGAAATTGTTTGCAAAATAATGACATGAGAAAATAAGAATGATCTATTGAATGGTGGGAAAAAATCTACTGATGTCACATCAGAATACCCAGCAACTTTGGAGTATTATTATTCTTTCAGTTCAGCTGCCTCCAGTTAAGTATGTACCATATGTGATAATATAAAGATTCTCAAAAATTCACTAGGCATAATTATTTTTTGGGAGAAAAACAGTGTTAAGTATATTTTAGATTTTCTCTTTTCTCCTTGCATCCCACCTCTTTGCTCTAAATGGTTTTCTTCTAAATGCCTAAATCTGGATTTCCTTGCCACATGGAAGTTTTATAAATTAGCTGCCTCTGCCTAGCAACTGTAGCAACATTTCAGGGACACTTAATGATTTACAACAACTTGAACTAATGGAAAGAAAACCTCACATGCCAGAGTGGCTTTTACACTATCCTTGAGAAAACTCATTTGCAGGGAAAGCTACACCACTGAGAATCTTTTCTAGAACCCAGATCACTCTTTCTGTTGACAGCTCAATGTTCTAGTGTAAAAAAGGGCAGCACTTGACTCCCCATCAGCCCTTTATTGAAGTCACAGCTTTGAGGTCTACTGCTACAGTATTTGCAGATCAGTCACACAAAGAAAGTGGGTTTTTTAAAAATAAATTGATATACAAAGTTGCATAGCCACCTTAATTCAACCAAGTATATTTAGTTTTATTAATTTTAAATGCCTTAGTAGCTATCATGGGTTTATGGTTTCCTGAGTGTGAGGAAGTGGCACACACCTATTCTCCTACCACTTTGTCTCCTCAGTTGCCAAAGAGCAATGGGGAGGTGTAAATGTGTAAGCAAATGGGACAAGGCAAGGACTGGAGTGGGGGCTCTAATGCATTTGGAGGCTGCATGTTTGATGCTTCTTTCCCCTCCTCACTTCGCCACTGCCAGTGGAATGCTTTCTGACACTTACTGATTGTCTTCTAGGGCAAACCTCTGTTTGAGTCCCAGCCCTCAGAGTGCCACCTAAAGAAACAGTTCACTCAAAGGCTGTCAAGGGGAACACAACTGAGAGAGCAGATGAATTAAGGTCATTTGAAATTAAGAAGCTCTTAAACAGATCTAATCAACATGGCTCTCTTAAGCAGAGGTTGGAATGCTGAACTTTAGGAGTCAGAAACATTTCCATTTTAATGGCATTAAGTTGGACATGGGGAAGACCCTTGAATTCTCTGCTACAGTCTTTGTCTTCTGAATGGGAGTGGCTTAAGGACATGAGAGGTTCATCTCTACTGACAACAGTGACAGTACCATAGAACATCAGTCAGGGACTAGAACACACCTGGGACAGAAGCTGAGAAAATGCAGAAAACAAGAACAAGAAACCCTTAGCCCAAAATAATTATGTGACTTCAAACAGCAAGTTCTCAAAGTTAACATAGAGCAGTTGTATGACAACAGCCAAAAGATAATCAGTAGGATGACAAAGTCCTTTGGTATGATTGTGTCAAGAGCTTTGGAAAGGTAAGCCATGGAATTCTCAATAAGCAGCAGAAATCAAAAATTGTGGTACATCAGATGAGGCTGAGTGCAACAGGACCTTACACAGACATATCCCACACACTTTGGCTATGGCTCTTTCCATTACCATTGCTTTTTTAGTAACACTAAATTCAGCCACAGATGTTTAAAAACTGTGATTAGAGATTCTGTGCCAGGCAGAGAAAAAGGAAAAAAGGAGCTGTATCAGCCTTGTCTTTCTCTTTTAGCTTTCATGCAGCATTCATAGGGGAGCCTCTTGAAAAAGAATCAGAGTTCAGTGAAAATGCACCGTAAAAAGGCCTTTGATGAATCCTGGAGCTACCCTGTTGCTTTACACCAGCTAAAAAATACATGTTATTAACGGAAAGTAATCATGATTGTATTCTGATGGCATCTTTTTTCAAGAAGGCGTCCTGTGTCTGTGTCCTATCTAAGAAAACAGCTGCCCTCCCAAGCCTGCCAGTAGGTAAATAACTTGTCTGGGCTGAGCAGCAGATCTCTGAGACAGTGGAATATTCTTGTAGGGCTGTGCTTCAAAAACACTGAGAATAAAGGGCAAGGGTTTAATGACATTCCATTTGGTGGTGCTTGGGAAATAGTCAGTGTATATGTGTTTATGAGTCATTAGCCAGTTGCAGCCTTACAGAGGGTGCAGGCTGGCATTTCTGCCACGGTTTTTCTCATGGTATGAGTTAAAGTAAATCCAGTGATGTTACTAGAACTGACAAACTGGAAGCCTAGGCACAAAGTTGCAAAATGGTTTAGAAAATAAAGTAGCCAGTTGTTTAAAACTGCAAACGATGTCTAATTTTAAGTTTTATCACTGTGATTGAATTTGGTGCAAGCACAAGAAAAATTTTCAGTAGTAATTTCTGCAGTCAAAGAACTAGTGTCTTACGAAGTCCCACAGCCTGGAACATGTCAAGTAAGAAGGAATCAGCTAAAATGGAGGGGACTCCCTCTCAGTGGGATGAGCCTTCCTCTCTGTGATCAGTAAGCGCTTAATGCTCCAAACTGCTTGTTTCAAATCCTCTAACCCACAAAATGTGCTTGCTGTTGTTAAATTTCTTACCTTGTCATCCTGAATGTCACCACCAGCTATACTGTTAAGTGTATCAAGAGAAAAAAAACCACAATCCTCAGATTTTGAAACAGTTTCATCTGTATTTGGCAGTAGCCAATTTTACTTCTTGACAGCTACCTTGGATCTAAACAGTGCGTTTAAATAGAGTCCACCTTTCCAAGAGGCTTTAGAGTATGAGCAGAGGCATATATTAATGTGCAATAATAAAGGAATAGACTAGACAAATTTGGGAAGCTTAAGAGATTAATAAAGGCAGAGGCTTTTGTGTAGTTGGAATTTTCTTCAGCATTGTGAACTTTGTTGTATCACCATGGCATGCTGCAGATGCTAGAGAAACCAGAAACCTCAAGGCTCCTGCTTTGCATTGCCTCTTGTGATATGTCAAAGCTTCTGGAAATCATAACTCAAGTAGTTACTGCATGCCATTTTTCCTTATCTTGGGTAAAATTCACCCTTGTGCAAAAGGCATTTGCATCACTCCTGGATTGCAGAATTTTCAGTGCTCTAGAGAGCAATGGCACTGAAGAACACACTAGAAAGAGATGTCTGAGTGTGCATGAGACATAATGGGGTTTGTCTAGTGCATATAACCACAAAACCTTGAGCAATTATCCTGTTTAGCATGGTGTTTTAAAATTCTTGATAAATTTTGTTGCAAGTTGCAAAATAATTAGCATTCACTTAACAGATTTGTCTCCTGCAGTTCAGCTGCAGGAATAGTTTGGAATTTCAGCTTGCCTTTTTTTTTTCCTGATGTTTTTGCAAGGTTTTAATGACAGGGTGGCAATGAAAGTGTTAAAAAAATATATTTACAAAGGCTCCAAGTAGAACAAGATAGGAGGAAAAGTCAAATATCCAGATCATTAGTTTTTGTGAAAATTAGAGAGCTCATTACATTGTAATTTTTTTGTTACTTTTAATAATATATTTCCATAGATGTTTAAGAACTATACATGAATGCTACTATATTTCTTCTTCCTTATATCATATCTGCATGACCAGGTGGACATCTGAAGTGCAGGGAAACTTTTCATTTGTGTAAGAATTCCACTGTGTATTGTGATGGGAAGAAGCACTAAAGTGTGGGGACTACTATCCTTAAAGCATTTGAAACCTCGCTTCCAATCTTGGCTTGAATTTCAAATGAAAATAAGTAAATACTTCATCTTTAAGTTTTTAATGATTCCCTTGATGAAAGTATCCATCACAAGAGTTGATGTAATTGTGTGGCTCTTCCTCTGTTGAGGACTTTAGAACCTCTAGCAGGGTTATTGATAGTTAAGGAAGCAATGCATGTCTCATATTCAGTGCATAAAAACTTCCACAACAGCAGATTTGCTCAGTTTGGGAACAGGGCACATTTTCAGAGCAGTTAGAAAAAAATGAGACCATCGAGTCCCTGAAATGAGCTGCTGGAATCATTGTCACAGTTCCAGGTTCAGTTTGGCACCCGCTGTGGCTGCACCTGCTGATGCCATTACATTGACAGGTACAAATCACCAGTCATGAAGGAGAAAACTATGGAATAGGCAACAACTGATGCTGACTGCATAAAGTAATTACCAATTCCAGAGCCTGAGGCAGCAGTACCTAAAAGGAAGCAGGTGGACCATCAGGGACTGTGTGTTTTCTCCCCACCCCTCGAGTACAACAGCCACCAAACCTGCAGAGACATTTTGCAAAGTGCTTGCTAAAGAGAGACTCACAAGGATGTGACAAACCCATCTCTCTCTCTTCTTCTTTTACACACATCTTTCAAGTACTTACATGCCTTACAGAGATTTTCCACTTGTGTTTTGAAATTGAATGTATTTTGCATCTTTTATGAATGTGCTGAGTGTAAGCAGAGAAGGATGGAGGTTTTTGTGTGGTGTTGAGCAGTGTGAGCTTTAGTTTCGCCATGTGCCTAATTAGCTGGCTTTTTTAGTGTGTGCTCTGTATGGGCTAATTAGAGGAGTCTGGCCTACAGCCAGGCTATTTCTTCCTTAAAGATTTGGTTGCTCTACAGCATTGTTGGAACAGATTTGTCTTTCTGGTTCAGATTGGGAATGAATAAATACCACAGGCGGCAGAATATGAGCACAGAACGTTACCTGCCTTGTTGATAGAGACAGACTGTAAATCCTAAATGGATGATATTGGCACTTGTGAAAAGTCAGTTCTGTTCCTCACTGATTATCAGAGACATTTCAGCAAAATGTCCAGCAAAGCTGCAATCACAGTAATTGCATAACAATTGCAATCACAGACCTGTTTGGCCTTTCTGGAAGCAGAACAGCTATAGTTTTACAGTGGGTAGGCTTTCAAATGCCCTGGCAGTGTCAGGTTTGTTAGTGAACTGTGTGCCTTGCTGAAAAACTGCCTGGGCATCAGGAGTAAGGCATAGACAGAAATGAATGGCATCTATTTTAGCTGAGCTTGGGACAACACAGAGGGGTACCCAAACAAATCCCAGCATCTCAGAGACAGGGAGAGAGAGAGTAAGCAAGCTTTCAAAACTTCAGCAGTCTTTAGAGCTGTGTTTTCCCTCCTCTTGCTTTTCCTGATCTCTGCTTTTACTCCCCATATGTATATCATATTTATAACCTCCCTTCTATTAGCTTCACTGTAATACTTAGTAAGAAATATTGTATTTTATTGTCCTAGACAGTGGCTATTGTCACATACACACCTCAGAGCACTGTAAAATAATGGCTGAACTTGAGAAAACTCATCGAAAATTTATTGTTCCTTGAAAGGTGGGATTTTCACCAACTGTGCAAAATGTAAAATGACCAGAGCAGCAGCATAATGTCTTGTAACTTTTCCTCTATTAGCAGGCATATTCTTTCTTACCTTCTTTCTTACCCTTGATCATGGTATAGCACTCTTTCTCAATGTTTCTTGCAATTGGTGATAGATTTCTTTATGCTACATGTAGACCCAGATGCTGACCGTATGAACTCTAGTTCTCAGACTAGAACAGGGAATTGGTTTGCTGGAATATTTACAGATGTAAAAAGGCAAAATCCTTAGTTCAAATTATGCAGCTGAATGGAGCTCATCAATCACAAAGAGCTCTAAGACCTGACCCTGCATCAAGTCAATAGATTATGGCCTAGAGGTGATGAGGCCAAGCAGACATTGGGTGAGGAAGGATCTGAGGTGATATTACCAGCCTGCAGTAACAAAGAGCTTTGCATTCACATGATAACTGGAAGAGAACTACAGAGGAAGAAAGTAATTTGGGCAGGTGAGTTTCTCAAGCAGCCGCTGGACATGTATTTCAGCTACCCTCTTCCACTTGTGGGAGCTGGAAGTGCTGCTCTGCCCAGCTGGCAGGTGCCATCCCTCCCTTGCCTGTTGGCACTCTGGTCAGATGTCCTGGCTGTTACCTCCTGTCTCTCCATTTCTGTCTGTCCTGTTTTAACTCTGATTCTCATGTTTTGTGCTTGTTCTCATTTGCACTCTCAGCTGTTTTTAGGCCGTATTTCTTTTTTCACTGTTAACCATGTTCCTCTTGAGGTGTTTAATTTAAATCGACAGGTCTAAGTCAAATATGGGTTTGGCACTTCCCTGAGGCTGGGAGCAGAGCAGCCATCTGGGCTGCAAGCCCTGTTCTAAGTCTGCAGGGCTGTGAGTGATTTTGGGGAGAGAGGCTGTTAGAAGATGAATGGGCAGAAGGCATCAGCTGCTGCTTTTAATTACAGTCAGGGGTGCACATCATGGAGGTCCAAAGTTGATTTCTTTGCTATTTTTTCTCAGCATTTTTTTACCTCACTGAATGATATTAGAGCCATTTCTCGCAAACCTGTGAGGTGCCCTGAGAAAACCTGTCCCAAACCTTGAGAGTCCTTCTCAACCTCAAATTACATATTTCAGTCAGGCAGCCTAAGAAAGAGTTGGGGTCATCATCCTCTTTTCACTTGTCTGTGACTCGAGAAGGAACAGGTGTGGTTGTGGCAGTGGGGAAAGGCAGTTTGGCTCTGTGTGCTTCCAGCCCTTCCCTCTGCACCCACGTGCTGGCCTCTAAAGGGACAGAGCTGCAGGAATGTGCCCTTCTCTTTGCACACAGAGTCAGCAGGGACATGGGACTGTGCAAAGGACACGAGGTGACCAGAGGCAGCATTTCTGTCACTTCATAAGGGGACGGATGGGGCAGCCACGTAATTGTCACATGGGAACTTTTGATACAGAGGGAATTCTCTTTCTTGGAATGTGGCAAAATGTGGGTGATAGTAAAGGACCAAGAGAGAAAGTCTACGCATTCTGAATAAAGCAGGCCCTCAGTGTTAAGCTCATGACTTTTTACAGGCTTGTGGTGTCTTAAGTCTTGCCCAGAAAGCTGTGTGTTTTCCCAGGTGGGAGTAACTCTTCCAGGTTTCCCACACAGCACGTTTAGGAGACAGGAAAGATGCAGAAAATAACAAGGGAAAGTTCCTGTGGGAATCAGAAGACTGGACCCAGATGAAGTCAGAGAGTCACTGTAAGGTACTAAATGGAATAATCCTTGCTTCAGAGCAGCATCATTCAACATCATCCTCCTAACTTCTAGAAAAGGGAGTAGGAAAATACAGCAGTGGGTGTCTGTGGTGACAGAGTGCAAGAGGCTGCAGTTAGAGCAAGAGAGGAGATGGAAATAGAGCCAATAGGGACAGGAAGAGATTGTGCCAGCAGTAGGAGATGAAACCTAACCTTGAGCAAATCTGCAACATGTAGAAACACCAGCAACTTCAGCAAGAGCCAGTGCCCTACTCCTCAAAAGAAAAATAAAATGTAGGCAGGCTGTCCTTGTGTTATCATGGGGGAATCTTGGCACAGAGATGTCTTCTTAGTTATTTACTCCTCCAGGTCAAGGGTCTGACACTCTTGGACAGAACTGTTAACTGACAGTGGTTTCTCAAGTCGCTTTTGGTTCCAGAAGGACTAAGAAGGTCATCTGTTGTATGTAGGGAAAAATACACATTCCTCAGCCTCACTATTTAGCATTTTGGGAGGGACACAATGCCTTACGGTCCTAGTCCCAGGGAACTTCAGACACAGCTTCTACAGCTCATTATATTTTTCACATTATCACAAATTAAGGTATTTTTCAATGGCTGTTGCTTGGCTCTTTGCTCAGCGTGTTTCATGAAGGAAGCAAAATGAATTTAAGTCTCTGAATAGGTAAAATGAGTTGTATTTCATTTCTTGCTGTTGAACTAATAATGTCTGCAACGAGTTTGGGGGTTCAAACCTTTGTCTTCAACCCTAAGGAATGAAAAGCCCTTAAACCTCTAGGAGAGAGTAAAAGCAAGGATGTGTGGAATTAAAAAACAAGCCTCAGAGGATGAACTGCACAGTGAATTATGATTCGTGCTGCAACATGGATTGGGGCTTGTCTCACACAAGGAATCATCAGGAAGCAAGAAGCAGTTAAAGGATGAACCCAGAGCATGCCTGCAATTTTAATGACAGGAGCCAATCCTCAATAGGCACATTTGTTTGTTATGGTGAGCCTGATGAGTTCATTTTGGATGCTGCCACCCAAAGAGCATCATTCTCTTCCTCTGCGACTCAAGCATAAGCACGTAGGACAGTGATCTTGCACGAGGCTTAATGTTTCAGGCAATGTGTATCCTGTTTGGAGTAACATTAACAGAGCATTTTGGCACATACAGGAACACTAACAGATTGCAAAACCACACTGAACTCCAAGGAAAAGAAGCTGTTCCCTCAGATGGCTCTCCAACCGTTGATGTAAGCCAGCCAGCTCTTCCCCCTTGCATTTAGTCCCAAGATTTGTCTGGGGTTTTTTATCTGCCTCCTACTCGTAGGCAAGGTGATTGAATGCTTCTGGGTATGGGAATTGTTCCAGAATTGGATCCAGCTGCTCTTTAATTTTAAGGGCTTCATTATCAATTCACAGTTGTACAGCTTAGCCAGAGGAAGAGAAGGCAAGCATAGCTTCTTCTCTCCTACTGGTTCCAGGTAGTTAACTTGTGCACATTACTCCTGTATCCCATTTTCTGAGACTAAGAGTAAATAATGGTCCAACACATGGAAACACTAATGTGCCTCTGTTCCTGTCCTCAGCCCTGCAAAGCCGTGTCACCCTTGCTGTGATCATGCTGGTTACAAGTTCCAACAATGCATAACCTGATTTGCTGCAGGAGGTGTGAGTGTCCCAGAACTGTGTTCTTGCACTGATCAGGTTTGCCTGAGAAGAGGTCACATCTTTCTTCATTGTCTCTGATACAAATCCATGGCAGATTGACTGACATGACTTGTGGCAGCCTGGTCTGCTGCCACCTCAGGACTGTGGTTTCGGACCTAGAGAGAGGAAAAAAAAGCAACAACACACATGGACCTTTTTAGGGAAAAAAGGCCAATTTTATTGAGCGGAGAGCTTGTATTTAAAGCATGTTACGAGAGACTAGAACAGGACAGTAGCTTATTGGCTAATTGGGATAAACAACCAAGAGACCAGGCTTCAGGATGTATCCCATGGGAAAACAACAGGTGTTAATCTTTATTATGACTAGCACTTTGTTTTTCACCAGATTCTAAGTTGGTTTTGACCATTTATCACCTTGGGAAATTTCCTTTCTGTCTGCAGCTAACATCAGCTTCTCAGCCTGGGAAGCAAGAAGGATTCAGGCTTGAGAGAAAAGATTCTTGAGCTGTAATTTTGCAGCTCCCTAGGTGTCTCTGTCCACACAGGACCACGTAGGTTGAGAGTGGTGTGGCCATAGAATAAAAGGACAGGCTCAATGGAGTAACCCAAAACAGAAATACTTTTAATAAACGATGAAAACAACACACAATTCAGACAGCAGGTATAAGAGCACTCCAAAAAGCGAGGTACAGGGTGGATACAGAGTATATAAATGGTAGGTTGGAGCAGAGTTTGAGGGTGAGGGTCCAATGAGGATCACAGGTTAGAAATACTTTAATCTCTGCAGCAAATCTTAACCAATAACAAGAAGGAGACCAGAGAACCTTCCAGTCTCAATCCCTATAAGGATGAAACTATTTACATACTGATTCCCAGGGGGCAACACTGGTGGAGTTTTGCTCACCCTGACATGGACTCCTGTAGTTAAAAGCTAATGCTTGTGGTCTGCTCAATCTCCAGAATCAATGATCTAGAAGAGAAGGTTCTCCATATCCCCTTTGATTAATGGAGAAGGTCCTGCTCTTTGTATAAAAATTGCATTTCAGTGGTTTTGGAAATTCTGTAATTTAATGAGGTGAATGTTCTTCTTGAGAGCGACAGGTTTGCTACTGGTGCTGTTTATTTTTGTGATGTTTTATGTCCTTGAGGTTTCATAGGTTGGAATAAACTAGGCAAAGTAGAAAGCCAAAAAGCAAATAATGTTTAACATCTGTCAGGTATTCAGCTGACACAGTGAAAAGGGAATGTGGAGTTATAGGTACTTTTTGGAGGTTTACAAATTGAAATAGCCCAAATTAAATCTCAAAATGAGATGAAAACTAGCTTCAGTGCTTCAGTTTAATGGGGCTGGGGAGGGAGAGGTTTGTGATTCCTGTTTCCTGCCCAAAACACTCTAGAGACACTTGAGCTTTCCAGTGAGGACAGGCAGCTAAAGATTTCTGTGCCTTTAGGATTTGCTACAAAATATAGAGCCCAAATCTACAATCCTTTGGTGACATAAGGCCAGGGGAGCCTCCATGCCATGGTAGATGTGAGAGGGGAACAGTGTGAGGTGTATGGCTGGGGCATTGCCCCTGCCACAGCCGATGTGGAAGGTGCCCCCTTGGGACAGGGGAAAGCCCAGTGCTCAGTGATTTATGTATTTTCTCCTTTGGTCTCTCCCACTGCAAGCACTGGGTTATACCAGGACAACGTGTACCACAACAGAGCAAGCAAGAGCCTAAAGCCTTCTTCATCCTCCCTGAAAGTGTCTGGCTGCAAAGTGGCAGCCAAAACTTCTGCAACACTCCTAATACTAATGGAGACATTAGTATTGAGGATGGCCTGGTTTAGTAGTATTTCCCTTTCTCTTACAAACAACTTTTTGTTATATTGGCTAGAATAACAAAATAGGGAAGGCCAGGAGCTGTGCTAGTGAATGGTGACAGAAACTGCAGCTGAAGTAGTGGGTCTCTGCTGGCACCTGTACAAAGCCTAGGAAGTGTTAAACAGCTGGCAATGGTGTTAAAAAAAGATAAAAATAATCATCCTGAGGGAGAAAAAACCTCAGCGCCATTTCCACTGGAACTCACAAGATCCCAGACAGCTTCTACCCCCGAGCTCCTTCCTGGAGGTGCCTATCTTCCTTCCACCCTTGTCCTCAAAACGTGTGTTGAGGAGCAGCCACAACAGGTCTGGTGAGAGCCTCTCTGCTTGCCCAGCTGGGGAGCATCACCTGCTTCACACTGGGCATGTGGTTTGTCTCCCATCACACCTGTGGCCAAGGTCAGTAAGACCCCAGCACCCTCTGTGCTGTTGGTTTATCCTGAGGAACCAAACAAGCACTTCAAGGAATATTAAACCATTTCCTGTTGTGTTTGTTCCTGCTGCAGGTGGGTCAGTGTTCATTGAGGGTGTTCTCAGCAGGGCACAGCAGTCCCACAGATGCTGCACGGGACAAGCCCCGTTCTGCTGGGATGCCCAGTACTGCAGGGAACTGTTGTGCAGGTCCCAGGCTTACACCCATGTGCCAACCACGAGAGGGAGAAATACACCTTGGTACCAGCTCCACGTGCCTTGCTGGTCAAGGCTGTCAGCTGTTACTGGGATAGATGTGACAGCCTACAAGGGTATGAGTGAGCAGCATTGGAGAAGTCACATTATTAGAGAAAATTATTCATATTGAGCAATTTGACAATGGGGATTGCTTTCTCCAGGCAGAAATTTCCAGTAACTGGGAGAACTCGGTTTTACTCAGTGATTTTTTTTTTCTTTCTGTCTTTGTATTAGAGCTCATTTGTTTCTTACTGATTAAAAGAAAAAAAAACTTTGGAACCAGTAGAAATTATTTATAGTTTCGTTCTTTAGAATAGGAAAATCAATCAAAATATTTTAAAAATAGAAGATAATAACTGGAGCCACTCATCAAGATTTAGGACTAACTGCAGGCTTGATTGAGGACTCTAAAATTAGCTTTTATTTTGTTTTTCATGTAAGCACATGCAAAGCACAACTCAGTAATTATCAAACTGAAATGTCACTGAAAAATGGCTTAACTGGATCTTTGTAATAGATTAAAACAGAATGTTTTCCTGCTGTAAATCTCTTCAGCAAGTGTTTTCTATCTCAGAACGTGTAGCTCCTTCTTTGAGACTATGTTTCCACTTCAGATATTTTGCAAGGCATGAGTTGTGTATATACTTCAGTATACTCCAGTGTAAATCGTCTGATTTACAACATATGATGAGTTGGTTCTACATTTATTCTTTGTTAGTCCATTTACATTTCTCTCTCTCTATGGATTTAAAGTCTTCTGAAAACTGGTGCCATCAATTAGCAGGTGTTGTCCTGAGCTGCCCCTTCTGTGTCTTCCTTGGATCTTCACTGCTTGTGAGCAAGGGGTGGAGCCAACTGAGACATGGAACTTAAAATGTATTTGCCTGCCCTAAGTTTTTGTGCCACTTCTTTCTGTAGCTCTCAATCATTCCAAGGTTAGAAAACAATCCAAAAAATCAGGGCCTGCAGTATGGTTTGCCCTCTGTTCCCATCCCTGAAAATTGAGGTTATTTGATGAAATAAAGCACAAAGAAGCTGTGATTGTAAGCAAACATGCAGTTATAGTTTTGATTGTAAAACATTCTGCATTGCTCCCAAATTGCAATAAAAATTGAAGTCTTTATGCATCCTGATAAATAAAAACAGGTGATTTCTAAGGTAAGTAAGTTTTGCACAACACCTTATAGGCACCAAAGGGGACTCTGGAGACCGTGTCCCTATTCCAGTTGCTCATAATGCTGGGCTATAATGAAGTCACTTAGCTCTTAGCTGCTCTATTGCAAAACTGAAAATACTTTAATAGATCATCTAAATGGGGCATCTGGGCATCTGCTCCAAATGTTGGTCTCCTTCCTTCCCTCCTACAAAATAATGGTACTTCTTTATTCAAATTACCTTATTTTGTACAGGGCAATGGTGTTGTCATGAGAAGAAAGCAAAAATTAATTGCCAAAAACAAAAGTAGGAGAGTGTTTCCAGTGTGGGAATTATAGAGATTTGTGTAAGAGCCAAATTTGCTCTCTCTTGCTGTCTTAAAATTAAATAATATGTGTATGCATAAACATTTCAGAATGAGTTAAACATTTTCTTCAAATTAAATCATTGCCAAATTTGGGCTAAAATTTCTGTTACCTTCAGAACAGGAAATACTTAAAGACAGAAAAATAATGATACTACTGATCTTGGAGGCATCAGACCAAATGTCTTCATTTCAAAGTGGTGTGGGGCTTTTTCCCAGCAGAGTTTCTTCCAGAAGCCATCTGATTAAACATTAGCAAAGCTGTTCAGTCAATCCAAATACTTGGACATTATATTTTTTCATAGGAAAAAAAATCTGAAAATGTTTTCCCAGCTCTCATTGTTGCACCAGGTGAATTTGCTATCCTCCTATGACCTCCAAGTCCTGGATGGCTCTTTCACTTTAGTCCAAGCTTCATCTAAATAGAAACTACCAAATCCAGGGCTGTTTCATGAACCATAAAGTACATTAGCCATCAAGAGAAATGTAAACTTTCCTCCATTTCCTGAAGAATTAATAAGCAAAATGCAATGATGGTTACAATTTAAGAGGCAGGAGCACAGCCCTGGTTGCCTGGAAACAGGAGGATGCCTTTGGAAAGTCACACCATGCTTGCTTAGGAGAGCAGTTCCAACACACACTGATGCCCATCTTGTCCTTTTAAAAAACATTACTTGTTTCATTGCTTTTTAACAAGACTTTAATGAGTTCCAAAATTATTTTAGTATTTACCATGCATTTCCGAGTGAGGATATATCAAGCAGTATCCAGGAATTAGATCTGAGTAAGGGTCCCACATCCAAACTTTGAAGAAATTATTCAAATTTCATAACTGCTCTTTTACTGATGACCAAACTGCTCAGGAGTTTTCAAACCTGGGTCAACCTATATAACTAAAGCAAGCAGAAGTTTGGGTTTTTTGCCAGGAGCCATGGGGTTGATCTCAGTTTAAAGCCTGTCTTTCATCTTAACAAAGCTGATTTAAAGCAGTGTGCATACAATAAGTTATATGTCTGCAGGAAAACCAGTATCAAATCCTGACCAGTTGTGGGAAAACCAAAAGTAATCATTGTATTAACATTGCCAATGCATTCAATTTTCATGCTTTCCATGCAACTTCATCAGCAAAAACATAGAAATAATATCCTCTGTGCTAAAAAGACCTTCAGAACCCAGTATATATTATGGCTTGTGAGTATGACATTATAATTAAACCAAAGCTGACCTACCCTGTTCTGCCAGTTTTCGCTTGTGACCTTCTGTAGGAATGTAGAGCTCTGGGGACACAAGCCACACTCAACAGTCCAAGGAAAAATGGAATTTCTTTGCAATTACACTTCTGGACTAAACTTCACAACGGAGCCCCACCTTTGGGCTGTGAGGACCACATGAGAAGGAAATCCCAGGTTCTGGCATCACAGCCTTTGAATGTGATGACTAACTTGATGAAAGCATCCAGAATTTTACTTAATTTTTGGGTAAAAAAAAATCATTCAAATACAGATTTTGTCTAAAATATGTCTCCCTTCAACCATTATTTGTGCCCACTGCAAGTGAGCGTGGGAAATATCTTGCCTTTCATGTTGTATTTTGCAGAATATTTGACGCTCCCAGTTTCTGAATGGCAAAAGTAGACACACTAAGAACAGACTTTTTCAGGGTCCCCAGGTATGGAAGGAGTTACTTTGTTCAAAAATGAGTTTTAAAAAAACGAAAAAAAATACTTTAGAGGACAGAAAAGGATAGATTCAGGATACCAGATTTATGCCTTACATCCTCACTCTTTGATGGCTTGAACTTTTCATTACCATAGTTTCTCTCTGTGTTAAGGTGGAGATAATGCATTTTTTCTGGGACTATTGTGACAGCTGGTGCTTTGCCAATTGCTTTGATGTCTTTGAAGGAAAAAATACTCTATCTGCTTAAATTTAGACTGACAGAACATTGTGAATCAGGTGCAGATGGCTTTGACCAGATTCCTGTAGAGCCCTTTATTGCATGAGGTATAGTGGTTTTATCAAATACGGCTTTCCTTTTTTCATTGCTTCCCAAACAATTGTGCTGTCCCCCACAATGTGACACTTTTGCTGAGAACTGTTTGTTCTTGCATAACTCCTGTGTGTGCTGAGAAATAGGAATATTTCATGAGAGTCTTTGTGGCTGGTAATTTTATCAGTTCTTATCAGGTTGCAGAGAAAGAAGTGGCAGTAAATTGGATGTCTTACCTTGAAAAGCTTTCAAAAAGAAAACGTGACAAGGTGAATAGATGCCTGGAGGGTAAGGGTTTTTTTCTTCTTGGGTTACAGGAGCACAGACAGGTCAATATGACAGAACTATGTTAGTATTCATGAGGTGGCTTTGCCTTGAGAGCTCACTGTAATGGCTTGAGAAACATGCTCCACTGTGGTGGCTAAATGGCAGATTGTATCCAGCATCAGAGGCTGGGGGAAATGGTGACAGGTCCTGAATACCAATAAAGTAGGATTGCTGCCATTTGCCAGTGGCTGTGAAGTGCCTGAGACAGACAGCAGAACCTTCCCTTTTACTTCTCTTGTGGTGTTTGTCAGAGTTCACAGAGAATACTGCACAGCAGCTCACACAACTAAAGAATTTTCTCATTTCATTTGGTCACGTGGCACCAGGCCTAGTGGCAAGCACAGGAACCCCTCATGCTGTGACCTCAGCATCCTGGAACCTGGGATCTTAAAATGGTTCTTCCCAAAGAAATAAATTAAACCTTGTAAATAAGGAAGAGAATCAGGGCAAGGGGGAGTCCCTTGAGTATAGCTGGTTCACAGCAATGGTCTATTAGTATAAAATCTGAATGTTAAAATTGGGTGAACATCCAGCTGTGGTTAGATTAAATTCTTTACCTTATTTGAAAAAAATACTAGGTTAAATGTCTCCATTTCATTATTTTACCTACCACTCTTCAGTACCGTGGGCCAATACTTCAGTTGGCATAAATCAACATCATTAGGCTTATGACAGCAGCCGAGGGCCAAAAGCTTGTATGGATGGCTTGATCTTCATTTAGCCTTACATTCCTGGTGCCTTTTCCCTGTGTTATTTTTGTTGTTGTTCCCAGTTTGTTTGTCTACCTGTGAGATTTCTTCCTCAACACTAAAGAAATAAGCATGTCACATCTATTATGAACAGACTGCTTACCATTTCTTTAGATCCCTGTATTTGGGGCAATCACAGCAAATTTGATGCAGCCAGAACTTGGCACATTAAGGTTCTCATGCCATTGCTTACACTTGCTGAGGCAGCATCCATCTCAGCCTGCTTTATGCACTGTCTGTGCCCAAATCCAGCCTTCCAGCCTGCAGGAAGGCAGGCCTTGCTGTTCTTAAATCGACAAACCAGGAAACAGATGCCAAGAAGAGCCATCTAGCCTGTCTGGTCCTGATGCTTGCAGCCTGACCATGGATCTATGCCCAACTTCATAAGCTCTGTTTGCTGCTGCTTTGCTGATGAAATGCACTTAGTGACTAGCACAGCCAGAAAGGAGGCAGCTACTCCCAACAAGAAGCAGGCATAGACACGCTGGGGCACATGTACAAAATATGGACTCAGCAACCACAGTTTTTTCTGATTTAGATGGAATACACTTGGAGATGATGAGAGAATTGAATGGATTCAGGATTATGTAATTTGTCTGCTGCTGGGTGAGGCACAGAGGGCCTGCATGGAACAGCTCGCTGGACCAGAGCAGCCGGGTCCTTTCCAAGCAGCTTTCCTTACCAAAGAGGAGAATAGGAATTGTGTCCTAGCTGGCATGTGGGATGCTCCACTGGACATAAGCATTCCCCAGGAACTATCATTCCAGTTAAATGTGTGATCATGGCACATATTTTGCAGGCAGATGATTTAAGCTTTTTTGTTAATTAATTATTATTAAGCTGTACTTCTGCTGTAGAGAAAACAGTGTGAAGAGCCCTTGTTGCTCCAAGCCTGGAGGTAATTACTGAAAGTAGACTTTATAAGGTGAAAAACACTGTCTGCTCCCAGCTCCTCTGCAGTGCCTTCACCCGAGTTACAGCTGGGGTGACTCACAGGAAAATGCCACAAGACATCCAAGGGCTGCGTGTCTGCGAGGAAGGCGATGCCAGGTCCTGTGTCACAGGGACACCTGCTGGAGCAAAGCCTCGCAACAGCTGGAGACAGAGCCCAGCACCCTGCACCATGGTTGTGGTTTGAAATACAACTGAACTCTCATTTAAATGCAACTAAGCTCTCATTATTTTCTTTCCAGAGCTAATTGCTCTGTGTCTTTGTTAAATTTTCCAGGCATCAGCACATACGAGCAGTTGATTAAAAATTCTCTTTGATTTACATGATAGCACAGATGACTGACCTTGTGCCATACTACAGCACTTGTCAAAATGCTGCTTCTGTGAGAGAGTTTCTTGCTCCTGCTGTTTCTGTGCAGAGTCCTGGCTTAGTCCTTAAGGAGGTGTGGGGCTGCACTGTCCTCTCTGACCAGAATGTCATCTGGAGCTGACACTGCTGCAAAACCTTGAGAAAAGAGGCCATGTGTCTTGTTCTGCCCCATAAGGAGAGGAGCATAATACTCCTTGCACACTGTTGCATGTTACAGACAACATCCCACACGTCCCCTTCTCTGCTCCTCAGGGGCAACAAGTATCCTCAGAAGCAAATGGAAGGAGCAAACCTTATTCCTCCGGATCACTCTGGCAACAAGCTCGATTCCTGCCATGCAGAACTCCTTTGTGTGGTGGCTATTTCTATCCCTGTGCCACAGAGCTGTAGAGATAATAGCTGTTAGTACTGGCTTTAAGAGATTTACTGCTTAAGCATTTAGGAATAGCAAGTCAATCGCTTTAAATCACATCTCTAACAAGGAAATTTCATTCTGAATTCCAAAGTGTTGTAGTAATACCCTTAGGAGCAGTATCATTTGGGGCTGCTAAGGGCATAAAGTACAGTTCTTATCTTGTCCACTAAGCAAGCACTTTCGATTCACTCTGCTGCAGCTGAGGTACAGTATTAATAATTGTGCAGCTGATGATACCTGGTCTTCATCTCTCTGTGCCTCTAGTGAGCTGTAGGAGAAACAAGGGAAGTTGTCATGTTTTCAGTTCCTTCCATTCAGGTCAATTTGGTGATCATCAGACAATTCACATCCCCATGTACCCAAGTCCCTTCTGACTGATCAAACAGTAGTGATCTCTAAGATATTTGAATTCGAGGTCCTTTTCTACATGGCTGCTCTCCAGCCACTCCTCCCAATTTATACTTAGTTACTCCATCCTAGGTGCAGAACCTGGCATTTTGATTTGTTCAGTTTCATGCCACTTGTTATTGGCCAGTGAATGCCCCAATCTATTTATATCCCTCTGCAAGGCATCTTGAAAGTAACAACTAATGCAACATTTCCAAAAACAAGCCTAAGATTCTGCAAACTACTAATGTCTGATACTGTGCTGCAGGAGTTAAAAATGCAGGGTTGTGCTGATGTGAGTTCCTCAAGGAGAACAGCATTGTCTAGGTCAGGTTACCATCTCAGTCAATAGTCAATGTGCCCAGGGGAAAAAAAAAAGTCATTTGCTGTTTGCTAAAGAGGAATTTGGTAAAACTCAGCTTCTGCTCTTCCATTCCTGTATTATACCTACAAGACTGATAGCTGATAATCACGGCCATCATTCTGTGGCAAGAAATAAGTGTAAATACATGCCTATTAATGCACATATATAAAACAGGGGTAAAATCTAGCATGTGTTAACTATTGTGAGGCCTCTCTTCTCCTCCTGTAGAATGTAACCTTCATGCATATTGTAGATCAGGGATAGAGAGGCCCTTTATACCACTGAGTTCTGCAAACACAGCTCCTCAGTGCTCACATGATGACTATCAATCATTATAACTTAGATTAGCTCTCAAGTCCATACAAAGACAAATCTCTCCACTCTTCTTTCTTGTCACCACTATTGATGAGCATCAGTTGGAAGTTTCACTTCCTTTGATAATGTCATTTTAGATGTTTGTTTCAAGATTTTATGATGCAGAATCTCTCACGGAAAATGACAGGTGATACAGTTCTATAGTACAGATGCTGAACTGGAAACAAATGTTTTGCACAGTACTTTCTCAGTACTCCCAGAATCCATCTAGGCAAAACTGGAGCATGTGATGTACTAATATTTGGTTCTGAAGTAATTTATCTACTTACTATTTATGTATTCAGTACAGGAAACTGTCTGCCTTTAGCACTGCTGATACAGCAGTGTGTTCAACAGCTGCAGAACCCAAAGTCCTATTTACCAGCAGGTAACCAAGCAGAGGAGCTTAGTGCCACAGCTAGCAGACCAGGCATCACCTCAGATCTCTAACTGGCAAAATTCCAGTGTTTTTGCAAATAAGCAGCTTCAGGCAGTATAGAGACTGCAGAGCTCACGAGTGACAGCCATTCACAAGCTTGTGTCTCTCCCAGTACAGCAGCAACATGAACAGTATATGTAGCTGTGTGAGCAGTGAGTCCAGGGAGACTTCTACTGGTGCTCATAACAGTCACCTCTGGCACAAGTAATATCACATCCCTGTTGCTCATTTGGAGCACTAGGACATACTCTCACAAATTTCATATAATGTTTGTACCAGATTTCTCTTGCAGGACATCCATTTCCAATATACTTATTGTGTGTTTATACTGTACATACACTGTGTGTATATATACAACTAGACAGAGCTAGCAAAGTTTTTCATGTGTATTTGGAGTCTGTTGAGCAGGGGTCTGCAGTAATTTTCCATAGGCTGTGCTTTAAACCTGCATCTGGAATGGCTGCATAGCTTGGACAGTATTTGCTATTCCCTGACTTTCCCTTCTCCCGTCTGCCATTGTGGGCTAAGTTGACTGGAAAGTGGCTCTAACCCAATGGCTCAGTTGACTGGAAAGTGGCTCTAACCCCTGTAGTGTCAGTCTGATTCAAGCAGTAAAGCCTCTCTAATGTAAGGGGTAATTGTTTTTTCTCTGTGAGGTGACCTCAGATAATTTTGTCTGCCATGTTTCCAGACATGAAAATCAGCTCTCATGAAACTACGGTGTCATGTTCTGCATGTTTTCAATAGTCCCTTTCCAAACTGGCAAAGTTTATATTGTTAATCTACAGCTTGTTTCAAGTACAAACAAGCATAATTCCAAGAGTACAATATCATTATCATCAGCTCGGGAAAGTGGATATAGTATGCACTTGCCTTTGGGTTTTCTAAAGAAGGACCCTTGCACTAATTCTGAACACACAGTATCCAGACATGGTTGGTCGAGCAATGGGAAGATTACTGGTCTCATTCACATTTTTCAGGGGTGCAGTGGGTTTGCTAGGGACTGTAGCAAAATGCAGGTGGGAAATAAAGACTTTTAGAAATGTACTTCAACAAGTGAAGCAACAGAAGTAAGCTAGGATACCTGTAGTTGGTGGTAATGTATACAAATGCACATGGAGAAATTAGCCCATGATGAAGGCAAGGTCACTGATGTTTTGGGGATTTTTATCTCGGAAGAGCTGAGCAGAGAAAATGCTACACTTCACCAATCTGTTGAAAATGTTGCTGTTAGTACAGCAGAAGCTGTCTTTAAGAGAGAGGGGGAGGGCATTCCATTCCTTTCAACTTGGTATATGGGTTGGCTTGTGATGGCTTTGGGCAGAGAAGGAGCGTGGCTGAGAGCAGCAGCAACTCAGTGTCACCCTTCTCCCAACTGCAGGAAGCAAAATCCATTTCTGTGGGATGAGGTAGCTCTCACTTGCTGAGTGAGGCCAGCCCTGCCAAGACTGAGCCCCTGAGCTCTCCATCTGCAGAGAAGTGCTTTTACTGATGATACTAAAAAGATGTCCAGATGCTCTTCCTGTTTTGCATTTTCGGGCTGCTGCCAAAGCAACTGGGAAGCCATACTGTACAGATGAGGCAAGTCATCTCCTGTATAAATTTGTGTGCACTTCATAGCCCATGCCTTTATTTTCCAGCAAACTTTCTTTTAAAGGTCAAACCAGGAATCTGGGAAGGTGTTTTGTCTCTCTCAGGGACAAAATGCAGCCTCATTTCAGTTATAGTACCAGGTTGCTTACATGGTGTGTTAAACTGAGTCCTACTGGAGAAGAAATGTTCAGCAGGAGAGAGTTTAAAAGTAATTAGTAACAGGGGAAGTCAGAAAGGTAGCTTTAGTACAAGTCGAAAGTAGTGCATAATAATGATTAACTGGAGAGATAATATGTAAGTGGAGAAAAGAACAGTTAATTTATCAAGATAAACAATAAGATAGTTAAAATTAAGGGGAATAGAGGAAGAGATAATTAAAATCCAGTACTGTTAAATACAAACCTACACTTTGCAGGAACTAGGTATTTATTTTTAATAGAGCCCAACCGAGCAATCAAGGGAATGCAAGGTATTGGTAAAGAGCTCCTAAAAGAACAGTGAAGCATCAGTGTAAAGGTATCCTTTAGGAGACATTTAATCTGTGTATAAACAAAATTGTTTTGCTTCTATATTGCCATCAGCATAGAAAATTGCAGTATGCCTCTATTTGTCTACATATTTTTAAACTCTAACAGGAGGCAAATGGAGAATAAGAATCTGATGTTGGCATAGGTCAGAAGTAAGGAATTTTTAGTGCATTCATTGTTACATTGTGAAACTCAAACCAGAGTGATAGAGAAAAGATACATAAAATGCCCTACAGAAAAGCAACAAATTCTACTGTGTTTCAAGAAGGCAAGCAAAGGAACTGGGAAATAAAGGGGATGTGAAATATAGAACCGGCTCCTCTGTCCTGCATCAGAGTTATGCTTTTTCGTTTTGTTCATCTGGGTTATTTTATTTGGTTTTTAGCACTTTACTATTAAATAGAACTGGATTGCTAATAACATAGCACAGACCAGAATTTTGGTGATGAGGAAGCAAGCAAATTTGGGCCTCTTTATAGACATACCCTGTCTACCCTGATTCTTAGCAGAAGTCTATTTGTGAGTATAAATATCTTTGTTTTTCATACTCTCAAAATGGGCTGGAAAATACAGGAATTATTAGACCCACTTCATGGTCTAAGAAAGATTACTTGAGTGAAATTATATGGTTTATCTGTGATTACTTTGCCAGCCAACAGCACGATGAAGAATGGTGGCTTCATTTTCTGCCCTACCACTGAAGTTGTGCTGCGGTGACAGGCGATGGGATTTCAATTATTCATTGTAGTCTTAGAGATGCCACCTCTTGTCTCTCCTGAGAATGTCTGGTTCAGGTTTCAGATTTGGTAAAAAAAAAAAAAGGATATTGCCAATTGCAAGGGACTGAGCTGGGTGGGGATGTTGGGTGAAGAGAACCCATGGCCTCCACAGGAAACTTCCAGCAAAGCAACCAGCATCTATGCAAATACCTGATTTTCCATGGGGGGGTTCTTCTGTCAGGTGTTTTTAAATGATCAAGACATTTAAAAGGGGGAAATATGATCCACAAATGGGACCACAAATGGATCAGTGGAGTCTCAGAGGTGTGTCTGTCATAACTATGTTCATGGCTAGCCAGAGAAGGAGAGAGAAGATGATTTAGAACAAAAAGAAAACTCCCCAGTGTCTGTTTCGTCGTTTGTGTAAGTACCATCAGCCACACATCGTTTGACTGCAACCACTTTTTAAAGGCAAAAGACATTAAAAATGTGTCTTTGCTAAGAGTGTTTCTACTCTCTTTCATTTGGCAGCCTGCCCTAGCAATGTTTCCAAGGCAGAACTTCAATCGGAAGCTGAAACCTATCCAGATTTTGGGGTTTATACAATTTTAACATTTCAGTAAGATATATCAGAGGGCATATGCTATCATAATTTTTTTAATGCTGTGGATGCCACTGAAAAGAAAATAATTTTTCCCAGGGTAACAAATTCTTCCCAAATCCTGTTTCACTGCAGCAGGAATTTCTATGATGGACTGAAGCTGATTAAGCTCTATAGCAGGTGACAAGTTTGAGAATGAATGGTGTTTTCATAATTTAAAAATAATAATGAAGGGCTTTTCTGCTTTAGATGCTAATATATGTCAGCATCAAGGTAAAAGACGTCTTAGAAAGTGCTTCTTCTGTAGATGAAATGCATTGAAAAAAAACATGTTTCCACATGTTGCAAGAGAAAGTGAAAGATGGGGACTGAAATACCATTTACATTCATATATCACCTTTCATACTGAAAGAGAAACAGCGGATTAGAGATTACCCTGGTTAGAGAAATCCCTTCACCCACCCCAGAAATGCAGTCACCCTCAAGAGAGGGATGTAGCAGGTGTTTAACAGCGTATGGCACAATAGTGTGAACAAAAACATTCTGCCAGGTGAAACATTCTGGGGAATTATATCCAGGCAAGGCTGCTGTGTGCAAGCTAAAACTAAGCCTGGGGTTTGAATTAAAGGAAAATTGTATCCAGGTTGTGCTCACATTTTCAGCCTGTGGCTAAACATAGTCATGCTTAAATGCAGAATCACTGATCTTTTTTTTTTCTACTCACTTCCACTTTTCTTCTGTACAGCACATAGATTCTCCCCTCACAAGAGAGAAGCTGCCAGTCTTTGCCAATGAGAGCAGCACTGAACCACATCCTAAAAGTGGAGCAGTAGAATTGAAGAAGTGATCAAGAGGCCATGTCGCTGGAAAGGTCATCCACTTGCTACTCTGTGTTTCCTTCCACTTCCTTTTTCCCCTGTTTCATATCCCATTATATCTCCTTCTGAAATGGGTTCTTACTCTTTCATGCAAGGATGGCAGAGATTCTTTTTATTGTGCTGAGTCACCTAAATTGGAGTCTGGGTATCTTCCCCGTGTCAGGCACTCCCAGACAGATGAGGCATCCTGAAAAAGATCTGGTGCCTGATGAGCAGAAACATCACAAAAGATGTTTCAAGCATTCGTTGTGCTGGGTTGCTTAGGACAAAATCTTGCAGACCATGGTCTGTTGTTAAGACCACCAATATGAAGTTTTGCTGCTTCTGTAGAGGTAAGGCACAAGGTATTTGGAGCAGGATGTGAATTTCAGCTGGAAAGAACAGATATTTCTCACAATAAAAGGCATCTGAGACGTTTTAGAATTATTTATGCACATGATCCTGCTTAGTATATTCTGAGCAACCCCATAAAAATCCTGCAATATTAAAATGTCTGGCTAATTGCAAAGACAGTTTTATGCTCAGGTGGCCTCTGGCTGCCTGGGACTGGTTAGGACTGACCTGTCAGGTCAAAGCTCCAGGTAGTCAGCAGGTTTTAACCACAGACTTCTTTGTTCTGACCACCAAGGACTGCAGGAACCTGGCACAGTAACTTGCTGCTCCTACTTTTTATTCACAGACAAGATATTACTATCCTTCCACACAATGGAACACTGAAAGACAGCTAGCAAGCTGCATCTCTGAGAAGGTCTGTTCTGAAAAGGATTACACTCTAATAGCAGTGATGTGCTAAACTTGACATTTTTCCCTCTTATGTAATCAATTTTCATATCTCCTAAGTTAGTTACCAGTTCCAAAAACAGGAAACTAATTTGCTGATGTCCCAGCTTTGTGGCTCGTCATGTGTGCACACACAGAAATTCTCAGCAAACACCAATGTGGGAAATGACTTTTAAAAAATCATTTAGGGAATCAATGGTACAATCAGGAACAGACAGAAATTCTGACTTATATGTTACTTTCCTGGTGTGCTCTTAGCTGATGGATACCTGCAACCTCAATTAACGCATTCCCTATCCTAACTGTTGTGTGCTTTCTTCAGGGAGCTGCATATATAGTCTTTCTTAACTCTGCTTTAGTACACATCAAATGTAATCAAATTCAAGCCACTATCTGTCAGGAAAGAATGAAATGAAATGAAAATTACAGCTAGGACTCCATTTACAGTAATTTGTGATGCTAATGGCTGTTCTTACTGTCTTCCAAGGTGTGGCCCTTGCTCTAAGAGATTGAAAGTTTTGTTTTTTGTTTTTTTTTTTGCATTTTAGCACTACTAGGAATAAATCTATCACTGGAGGTAAGGAGTTTTCAAATAGTTCAAGAATATTTATGTTTTTTGAATCCAGTTCTGGAAAGGTAGAATGCATGCAGCAAATAGGTGGAAGAAGTGTTAGAGCTTCTTCCCGAAGTTCTTACCTTTCTTAACTGCAAATGGATGTTTCCTTGCTTTGGCATAACTATGACAGATGACCCATAAAATGTCTGTCCATTCACCTTAGTCACATCACTATCTGCTCTGAAAACTATCTCAGGGGAGGGAGAGAGAGGAGGGGAAGGAGTCTGAGCTCTTTCCAGCCCCAGACACGGCACTGATGGTGGTGGGTCTGTCACCATCACAAGAGACTGATCTGGAGCTAATAAAAGGGCAAAATTCCTTCTCCCTCCTCCCCAGGAATTCTGGGCCCAATCACAGTGATAAAGTATCCACTCTACAAAGTAAAGCTTTGATATTTTTCATGACAAATTGTGCCAAAATATGGTTGGAAGCTTAATGCCTTCCCCAGTGGTAATGTCTGGGAGAAATTTCTGTGCTTTCAGTGATGAACTGAGGTAATGAAACTCTTGCCATGCAGTGGCTCTAAACTGAATTGGGGGTGGTAGGTAAACTGCTCTCTTTCTTGAATGCTACCTGGTATTTTCTGTTCAGCTAATAGTCAGCAATGTCTGTGACTATTATAGAAATGCCCTTATTTTTAATTCCTCCCACATAAAACTACAGAAATTCTGTCAGACTGCATTTCTCATCTGTTCAAATGAGTGGGTTTGGGTTTGTTTTGTTTTCTCCACAGCAGTGCTGCTGCATCTTACAGACTAAAGTGAATTTTTACCCCATAAACATCAAGGAGGCTATTTTGGATTTAATTCAAAATATGAAATATGAGTTTGTGGGAACAAAATGAGGATAGGAATTTTCAAACTTCTGCTTTCTTAAGTGTCTCCAGCTCAACCATAAAAAACCCACTTGGCAAGGAGGTAAATTACCAAATCTACACAATCTAGTCTGAAACAAACATTTGTTGCTACTAGTTATTACTGCTTATATGATTTTAATTCTTAAAAAATATACTCTGCAATTTATTCAGCTCTTCCTCATTAACCCAATGATTAATGCTTTTCCAATGCTACCAAATCAAATCCATTTGGCCAAAATTTCCATTGATGAATCGAGGAATGAGATCAGGAAAATGATTATGTAAAACACAGAATACATCTTAATGTTGATGGTGATTGTTTATTATTGTTGTTGTTGTTTTTGCTGTTATTATTATTATTATTATCCTGTGATATTAGGTCACTATGAATTTGCATGTGTCCTAGCTGTATTAAGGGAGATTCATGATTTATATGTGGGGTGTTTGGCAACTGTAAAAGCAGATGAATCCACTTCTGGTTACTTGTTTTATTAGAAGAAGTGCTCAAGCTAATGTGAGGAGAGGTTATTTCTTTTACTGGTAGGAAGCATCAAGCAATAACAGTTGTTTATCACTCCCATTTTAAGAGTGATAAAACAACTGTTTATCCTTTACAAGTACCATTTAACTGTAAATTGTACCTTTTTTCTGTGCTATACTTTTAAAGATGTAGGTAAACATTTAAGGATTATTCAAATGGACTGTTTGATAGGAGCTTTCATTGCAGGTTGCAAAACCATATGGTCAAAATAGCCAGAACATTTCTAGAACAGTCTCATTAAGTGTTAAACAAACCCATCTGGCATGTGAGAGAGTCCTCTCTGGGTGATGGGTGGTAACACCTGTATTTTGTGTAGTTTAATGTTGATTTAAAATGGTGGGAGTCCTAAAAGTAGCCTTGACAAACCTTCTCTTTGTAAGAAAAAAAAAACCATCAGGTCTTATTAGCTTTCTTTTCTCTTTTTTGAGTGAGAAATATCTGTATGGTTTTGAAAGTTCTCTACTGGTAAAGTGGCAGTTCTTCTTTCCTAAACCTCTAAGAAAACACTGGTGGTTTTCTGGAAATCTTTGCTATGTGTTAATACTTAACACATTTCAGTAGCTGCCCCAGTGCCCATGCACAGGAGATGTCAATGGGGGCCAGAGATAGAATTCTTGCAAAATGAAAATTGTCAACAATGAGATGCTCATGCTGCAGAGGAAGAAAGAAGAACAATTATTTTTATTAGGTGAGAAGTTATTTTCCTTTTCCCAGATTAGCAATCTGTTGTTTCCATAAGATACAGCAGTCAGACCTGGTGCCCAGTGTGTCATCTTGGAATATCCATCTGCTCTAAGGCAACTCAGGGGTGGAGGGAAGATCCTTTGTGATGTCCCTAAGCAGCTGGTAATAATTGCTTAGTACATGCTAGAGGTGCACTGAAGAGCATGCAAATAATTCTCCACAATCAGCAAAGAGTGACTGAGATGTACCTGAAAATACAGTAACTCTCTGATGATGACCTGCAGAAGGCACTGCTGCTGCCTGGGATCCTTCTTTAACCAAGCTGAATTTTACCAGTAGTTGAAAGATCTGATTTTTCATTGCAACTGTGAGATGCAGGAAGCCAGCACAGAGGATCCTGAAGTGTTCTACAACTCCACAAAGCAGAACTACCACTGACTTGCAGAATATGTGCTTCTTTTCTGGACCAAATAAAATCATCTTTATGCTTGTGTAGCACTTACCAGGTATCAACCTCAAGCTGAAGGAGCCTTATCAAGCTCACACCCAGCAAGGAGGGCGTAAAAATGGTAGGAAGAGCATGCAGATAGCCTGAGTGCAATCAGCTGTCACACTCAGAACTGTCCTTGCATCTTTGGTTTTCTGCAGATGAGAATTGTTGTCAGCAAACATGAAAAACATACTAAACCTTTAGTTTAGTTTAGAGTGTAGCAAATTGAGGGTCTTTTCATTTGTGAGGAAGAGAATGAGAGAAGGATCAAGGTATTTTCCTATGCATGGATAATATTGCACTGCTGAAGCTGTGGATCAGCTCTAGAGAAATATGGGAGAGCTTGCTGTGGGCAGGATCTGCCAGCAAACTTTGGCCTAGGATCACTGCACATCTGTATCCTGTAATCACATCCTCAGCAGGGTGTTTGACACGTTTGCTTTCCTGATGCCTTTCTGAGGCAATATACCATTTCTCAGCCGTGTGACTTTGTCTCCAAGATAGCTAAAAGTGGAGGTTTACACAGTCATTCTGCAGAGGGGAGTAAATCAAAGAGGGAAAAGAAAAACTCGGGATTTCTCTGGCAGCTTGATGAAAAGCATGGTAAGACTAAAACTAAACTTAAGAATATCTCACTGCCTGGCTTGTTTTACAGGCACTGGTAAAATACAACCTCTTTCTCCATTTTGCTTAGTTTAGGTTTTCCTGGCAGTTCCCTCATTTCTGGTTGACTAAAATGTTGCTCCTGTTTGTTTTGTATCACAGAAGCACCTCTTCCATGTAGGCAGTAAAATAAGTAGCAATATTTGCATCCCACAGCATGGAATTCTTATTGAAACAATATTTTTACAGTTAAATTTCACTTTGGTTGACTCTGCAAATATATTAAGTCTCCAGAGTCAAATGTCCATCTTACCAGTATTTTATGGAGAATCTTGAGGGATCCTGGTAGAGTTCAGCATGGAATTGGCCTCAGTCTTTTACCTAAGCAGTTAATTCATTTGGTGGTACTTACTGTGTATTCCTTCTGACCCCAGGATAGGAGTCAACACATTTCTTTAAGGATTCAGGCTGGCTTTCAAAATACCTGCTGTTGAGTTTTCTGGGATATTTTTTCTCTAATCTTATATTTACGTATATCTATGTACACAAACAACAGGATGGGAATGCTGGAGCAGCTGTCTCAAAGCCTTTATTCCATCACAATCATCAGCCTCATTTTACAGAACCAAGCAAGGGAGATGGAGACAGCTTCAGCTGCTAGCAGCAACAGATGAAGTTCTCTTTGTTACAAAATCTTTTAACAACTTTATAATAATATAAAAATAATATTAATTATAATATTGAAAGCTGACAAGCATTTGCTCAGGCCAATTAATAAAGCTACACATACATCTTGCTTTGAACAATACTTGCTTGTAATAGCTTAAAACAATGCATAAAGCTTCATTATTAAGCTTACATATTTCTACTGTCTTGCTTAACATATTTTCCCTAGGCCTATCTTTACACAGCTCACAGCCCTATTGTTTCTTGTCCTTGCATTTTCAGCATTCTTGTATTTCTCCATCCTGAGATTTGCTTTCACACAGCTTTCTGAGAGTTCTATACCTTTTCTATTTCCCACAACCTGCTACAATGATAATGGAGCCCTGTTACTTAGGTCCTGGCTCCAGCAGCACATAGGAGTTTTTCTCACCGAGTGGGACAGGAGAGGAGCAATCCCCCACAGGTCAGTTCTGGAGGCTGGGGGCTGGCTGCCCTGCAGGGGAGGGGTGGGCACCTGCAGAGCACTTGGAGCACACTGCAAAACTGCTGAAATACAGCCTTCCCCAAAGGCACAGGTAGATGGCTTTGGCACAGGATATTGCTAGTCTTTCATTTTTGTAGCACATCTTCTACCTGTTTTCTGAGGGAAAAATAAACAAAATATGTAAGGTTGGTGGGGATCCAGTCTATCTTTCCAACCTAAACAAGAGATCACAATTATTTGCTGTTTATTTTTTTCCAATAAAAATATTTCAAAATAGTGACTCTGACTTACAGAGTAAAAAAATTAAAATTAAACATGCAAGAAGCATCACACCCAGTACCCAAGCTGTTGCCAGTTAAGAGGAATGTGTTGGTTCAGCCTGCAGAGCAGTGTAGGAGCCCTTGGGAAGTGTGGAGATCCCTCAGCAAGTTCCTCCCTGCCACCAGCAGGAGCCAAGCTTGGGACACCAGAGTGGTGGCTGGGTGAGCCCTCAGGGACTTCAGGCAGCCAGCAGGGACTTGGATTTTATGGCATGTTTTGTGCCATGGCTCAGCACAGATAAGCCCAAGGGCTGGTGGAGTGCAAAGCTGGCTGCACACATCGAGCTGCAGCTCAGGACATGCCTGCTTTGGGGTCTTCCAGGATCTGTAAATTTGTGGTACTTAAGAATTGGACTCCATGATCCTTTGTGGGCCCTTCCAGCTCAGAATATTCTGTGATGCTGTTGGGCACAGCAGTAATGCTCAGTGAGACACACTCCCAGCTTTGATGATACCTCCCTTCTGAAAACACCGGTCTCAAACCATCTGCCAAAGCTTCGAGCTTGGTGGAGGTCTGGCAGGCAGGAAGGAGGGGGAGAAGCACGGCAATCCCAAACCCATCAGCAAGCAGTTAAAGTCCGAGGAGAGTACTTCAAAATCCAAGGTGAAAAAACATTGCAGTGCTGTATTACATGACTAATAAAGCAGACAAACTTCATCAAACACCCACAATACATTTATAGGCTTAATTTTGAGTTTTGTAAATTGGATTAGAGACATTTTATTCATTAAGGAGATAAAAACCCTTTTTCTGGAACTCAAGTGTTTTATTAAAAAAGTTCGAGTTTTATAGGTGCTAAAAGAACCATAAAAAGAGCAATGAAATGGTCAGAGAAAAAAAGTCACTAGTGTAAACTGCTTTAAAAAGACCAAGGGCATTTCTTTTGCTTAAATCCCTTTTTAATGGATTAATGCATTATTTAAAAAAAAAAAATATGGATTATGTACATGGATGGAAAAAAACCCGTGGGCCTCTGAGTTCTGTCTTGCCTTTTTCTCCTGCTTATTGCAATTTGTCTCCCAGTAGTGTTTAGAGGCAGTGAGACTGAGGCCTCTGTGAGTGCTGTAAAGAAGCCCTCATAAACTGGAGAAGCATCACTTGGGTGAAAAACTTGATAGAAAAGTCAAAGTGAGGGTGGGATAAAGGGAAATATGGCCTTGTGTTCAAAATGGGCATGGTTACAGGAAAGACTAATGTGAAGTCATAGAGCTTGAAGCAGCCCCTTCTGTTTTGATGGCTAGTATGGGCTGGGCTACTGGGAATAACCTTGTTGTCTTATTATTTACCCCATTTTCATGTCATTTTTTCTCTTTTCTCCAGTTTCCTCCACTATATCCCTCTCTTGCTCTGCAGTTTTTCTTTCCCTGGCTCACTGTCTCTCCTCTCTCTTTGGTTTGCTGCCTGTAGCACTCCCTGCACTTTCCCTTCAGAAGCTGTCAGCCTTTTTCTAGTCTACTGTGTCCTCACCATCCACCTTCTCCATGGCATCTCTTTAGAATTATTTGCCAGTTTTGATAAAGGGCTTATAAAATAAATGACATTTATAACCTGAGCACATGAGTAATTTGCTAAAGGTCTTAATTATCTGCCAAAAAGAAAGCTAATCAGAAAGATTCACTAGGGATTAATTGTGTTGGGAAACCCAGGAAATTTTTCCATTTTGTGCACCTGATTGGACCTTCCAAATGAACTACTAGGTGTCTTTTCAGCAGGCATGGGAAATTGTAGTTTAAAAGAGATTTGTGTTAGAAGCAATGTACCTTTTTTTTTTTTTTAATGAGGGCAAAGAGTTATGTGCCTACAGCCAAGTTACTGCTTTGAGAAGCATTTGTTGCAAAAGGTGCAGAACTGTCTGTAACATGTTTTGCAGCAGGGTTAGACTATGCACAGCTTTTTGACAGCACACCCACAGGTTATGCCATACCAAGATAGCCTTCCCCAAGAACAGGATCTCTGAGCAACCACCTTGTTTAGAAGCTACTTCAGGGGAGCAGAGCAGGGTAAGATGTAGATCCAAAATGACATTTAGGGCTTTCCTCAACCCATAAGCCCTGCAAGTGTGGATCTGACAATCCTAATAAAACATAGCTCTGTAATTGCTTTCCACCAACCCTTCTTGGTGACAGATTTCATCCTCATTTCAGTGCTGAAACTGTTTCCTTTCACATGCATGTTAAAAATAGATGGAAGCCAGGATATTGAGCAGGTGCCCTTGAAAAGCAATTTTTAAATTTTTAACAGGATAGTATTATTAATCATCAAGAAAGAGACGATGAGCATGAGATTTCTGGAGTATTTTCCTGCTCTACAGCACAGGCTCTTTCTGAACAAATCACTGAATCTCCTAGTCCCTGTATGACCATCCTTCAAAATGGAAATGAAGCATTCCCTTTTCCATTTAGTGTGCCTTGTGTACTTAAGTTGTAAACTTGTTGAAAAATAGTCTGGCTATTGTCACTCTGTCATTGCGTACCTCACTTTTGTAGTGCAAAGGGGAAACTGTGTTAGAATAAGGAAAAGCAAACCCTCTGAATATTATTCCTTTTTTGCTTCACTTTTAATCTTCATGCTAAAATGATCTCAAGCCTTCCTCCTGAAGTCTGAATTTAAAATAAGAGCACAGGCTCTCACAGCTCTCTCCAGTAAGGAGGAAAGACTCTGGTCTCTATGTAATCTGGAATTAAACCAGAGATATGACTGTTCATCCTGCTGCTTTTGCAAACAAGGTTTATTTTTGCTATTTTTTGCAATTATTCCCAGGGATCTTCTATTGCAGGTCACTAACATATGCCAGCTCAATGGTCCTTCAGTTTATTTTTGTCTTCCTGCAAGGTAATAATTCATCCATGGAGTAATTTCTTTAAATGAGGCATTTTAATCCAAATTGCCAGTTAATATCTGCAGGGTCAGCTTCCCTCCCGATCAGCTCTGGAAATTAAGGGAAGCTTCAAAAGCTACTGTAAAGTTTTGCTTGCAGAAATTATGAAGGATTTCTGAAACACAGAGCAAAATTAGTAGGACAAGCTCTGAACCTTGTCCTACTAATTTTGCTCAATGCAAAACTGTAGGGGAGAAAAAAAGTCATGTGTCAAATTAACTCTTTGTCCCATTCTTACAGGTTGTGTGGGTCTGGGTTCAGATCTGAAGGATTTTGTAAGCAAAAATGGGGCTGGAGTCTCACTGCACTGCACTTGTTCATTGATGTAGACTGAGCAGTGTTATGCTCTTCTGTGCTTCTTCCTATTGAACTGATTCTCTCATTGTTATCTGTGGTATCATAAAACTGAATGACCATTCTACTTCTAATTTTATGTGTTTATATAAAGGAAACTACTGTAGTCTCCAGTTAAACTTGAAGAGAACAGGGCAAGGATCTGTCAAATTATCTCTGTGGAAGGGTATTTTTTTTAAAACCTAAACCAAACATTCTGACTACCACTCAAGCAGCCTTCCATATCAAAGTACCTATGGAATCTGAGGGGAAATTCCACTCTGTGTATTTACATGGCTTTGTCTTATTAGTAAATATTAATGGATCCTAAGTGCAAAATAAAAATCTCAACTAGAAAAATCATGCAGGTCTTCAATTACATCTTCTGCTGGAGTAGCAACTGAATCAATAGGTTCCTCTCTGAAAATTAGAATGTGGGTCATTAGAGCCAAGTGTGATAATTCTTCTAAATGCTGGTAGCTGTCCCTGTGCATTACTGAAGGAGAAGAAAAGCATATGGACATAAGCCAAGTTCAAATCAGCTAGCTAAATCCATGTCCTGTAGCTCTGTTGGATCCATTGGCTTCTGTGACCTGCAAATTGGAGAGAAAGCTTCTGGACTTCATTGGAGGTATTTTCAAGGTTTTAAGCTTGCAGTCCCACGAAAAACCTGTGTGTCCTTTCCCCCTGCTATTTGCCACTCTGTACAGCCTCTTTCCCCTGCCAGCAGATGCAGTTTAGCAGTCAGCTAAATTAAAGAACTAATACAGAGAATTAAACAAGAAAAACAACACCTGTCATTAAAAAGGCTTTAAGTTACCAACCAGTGCTGTATAATTAAAAGTGTCAATAATTGTAGTTGTTCTCTTGTTACTTGTTCATGGCTTGTTCCTTTTAGCTTTATTATAAAAGGAAAAATGTAGCTACCTGTTGATAATCATGGCATAGTCTAAAGACTTTCTACACCATTAGATGGAGGGGATTTAAAGTTCTTTTTAATTTTTTATAAATAGTACAAACCATGTTAGAACACTGTTCCATTTATTGGACTCAACCTTTAAGTAATCTGTCCATAATTGCACTAGAAAATGTTCAGAGCAATTTGCCAGGCACCTATGTGGACAGTAAGTATCCTGAATAACATATGATTGTTGTACTCTGAGCCCCAATAATAAGCAGAGCAATGAATGTTCCTGCTTTTAAAGCAAAATGTAATTGTTTCTGGAATACTTGCATTTGAAAAAGACATCTGAGTGCTTTTACTGACTATAAATTATTATTATGTTTTGACTTTGGAATAATGTAATTATATAACGCAACTATGAGGAAGAAATGGGTTAAAGGGAACTGTAATTACATGCAAAATTGAAAAAAAATCTCATCATATGTTTTCTGTCAGCCCAATTAATTTAGCTGCAGTTGTATACAAATTCTGGCATTTAGGCTTAGGACAGTTAGTTAAGAGCTGAATGCAGTTGTGCTTAGGGTTTTGCACAATACGGAAGTGCTGCTTAACCCATCAAACTTTCACAGAGTTTTCAGCAGGTTCTGGCTTCCATTTCCTCTTCTTTTCCTCTACAAATATAACTTCAGTTGTAGTACCTGTGCAGATGATTGAGACTGACCATTGTGATAAATATGATTCAATCAGTCCAAATCAAAATCTACCATCCCTTGTGTGTCTTCTCCAGCAGCTCTAGCTGATGATGGCTCACAGAGAATTCTTAATTGCCCTCTTTTAACCCTTCCTTAGTAGTCTGTTTTACTGTGAAAAATACCAGAGTCCTTCCTTTTAGTTAAACTTTAATTAGACATTATTTTATATGGCATACTTCTAGAACCTGCAGATATTTATTCTGTAAGATCTTAAAGAGATGACCTACTGTGCGCATCCTATCAACTCACGTGCTTTCTTCTAAGTTCTACCCTTCTCTTTGTATTTTTGTTTGCTACAACACTATTTTCTTTGTTCTCAACAAATACAATATTCCCCAAATTGCTGCAGCGAAGTTTTTTTGTCCAGTCCATCAGCTGAGGGTGTTCTATTCCCCTTTGCATCCTGATTCCAACTTCCCTAGGCTGTAATTCCTATGTGGCTTTCAGAGATCCTCTCTGCACCCATCCAGTGCTTAAAGTCCAGTTCCTGCTTCAGAATAATCATTAGTCCACATATTCTATTTCTAAACAAGTATATTCATACCTTCTGCCATCAACAGGCCTTGGGAGGAATCCCTCATGAGCTTCTGCTGATTTACCTCATTATTTGCCTTCAGGTTCTTCTTTCAAAGCAGTGACTCTGTGCTTTGGAAATGGCAAGACCCATTTTCACCTGGGAGCAAGCTATAAATTTACCTCTGGAGGAGGGTGAGCACAGGCAGTTCCCATGGTTCAGCTAATGTGCTGGAAATCTCCCCTCCAGCTTTCCTCACAGTAACTTGCTCATAAGCCACACCACCAAGCTTCACCTGTCAGAACCACATTTGCTTTGAGCAAGGCTGATTTCTCTCATTCTCCCTCAGTTCACAAACTGCAGCACAATATTTAAACTGAAAGGAGTTTTCTGTGCAGTTAATTGATTAGCCATAATGTTTCTTTTCAATTTTTATCATAAATTTTTTTCTCCAAATAAGAGGTACAGAGTAAGCCCAAATGCTTTCAATTGCTGAAGCAAGGAGTCTGCAGTGAAGCTTCTGCTTAACAAAGCGGAAAATAAGAAAGCATGTTTTATTCCATCATGTATTAAAATTAGGGGAATGAGGGCCTCATTTGCTTAAAAATTGTCTATTAGTATTCACCTGATGGCAAGCAGCCTTAATCTCACACCATTAAAGAAAACAGAAGCTCATTAAATAGTAATTCTTTTTAATAGTGACAGGAACTTGGGTTTGAGCAGCATGCTCTAAGTTCCCATGTAAATTGTTCATGATGATCACCAATAAGAGAATTTTTTTGTACCTTTCCCCACTCCCAAGAGCCTTCATTCCATATGTAATCACTTACGAATGCCAGACAGGGAAAGAGCCTTGCATCAAGAGAAAAAGCTTTCACTGTCAGACTTCTGATGTTACAAAACAGGAAAGAAGCCATTGGATACAAAGCAGGAGAAGTAATTCCTGAACAAGGGAGGACTGTTCTGAGAGACACGAGACCTTTGGGGTCAGTGAGTGTTCTTAGCTTTTGACCAGTACTGCTGTGGTTTGAAACAACAGGAGGCATGTTGAATATTTCTGCTTTGACAGCTGCTGACTGACCTCTCATTTCCAGATGTATCAAGGGTGTTCCCTGTTGATCTCTCTGGCCATTGCTGTGCTTTCCCTTCCTCCAAAGGTTTTAGTCACTAATGCCACCTTATTGCTGTGTGGGCCCATTGTCAGCACTACCCAGCTATTCACGTACTAAAGCCCTACAGTAGTGGGCAGGGTGCTCTTATGCTCCTTTTAAGCCAATGCTAAAATTCCCATTCCACTCTGAATGTTTTAAAATGTCCTTTGCTCTCATTACAGTCCTCAGTAGTTCCACTGCTTTGCATGGCACAAATCACTACCTTCAGTTCATGTGGTTCTTCTGATGAACAGCTTCAGGCCATGTGGCCCTATTCCTTATTTAACATTATTCTGTTCTCCCCCACACCATTTCCTGTGCTAGGGGTGTCTCTGGGCCAGGCACTGTTTGTTTTGGGTACATATGTGGGAAGATTGCTTAGTGCTTCTCCTTAGACATGCTTAATTCAATTACTGCCAGATTTTCTCGGCCTCTTGACATTGCTATATTTAGCTTTTTAGTAATAATATTATCAATTATTTAAATTTTAATTTGTGCTGGCAATAATTACATGATCCTTTACTGCAAGGGGAAAGAGATCTCGCTTTCCACTATTATATGACCATGGTTTGTCCTCAGAGGCCTAAGTTTTATTTAGCATCAAATGGAATCATTGCTAATACTCATCAAATAGCCATTATCCTATGGGAATGCTGCTGTGAGTCCTTGCTGTCTGAGGACACAGCTTCTCTGAGAAGCTGTTAAAGGTTTATCTCACTGGACTGGCTGTCAGTGGATGGGAGCTGACACACTCCTAGACTCTGTGGAGGCAGTTTTGTTCTCCCTGCTGCCAGTGCCAGCACAGGTGCTGCGGGGATCCCTGGCAGCAAAGCTGCTGGGTGTTTATTCTGTGAGAGACAGAGCTGCTGACTCCTTACACACACCCCATCATCCTGCCCAGACTGCTTGAAGGGCTGGCCAGGGGAGGGCGGGTGAAAGGTCTTGGGGGATTATGAGCTTACTTGCTTCACAGATCCTCAGAAAGATATTTCCAGGAAACCAAGGTCTCATGTCAGCAGACCGAAAGCAGGAGCTGAATTCTCGTGCTTGCCAGATGAGACAGCTGGCTGAGAAAGGTTTGTGAGAAGATTGGAAGAAGGTTAGCATGACATCCTCTTAATGGTCTTGTTAGCTCTTCTGTGCTTCACTCTCTGTTGCAAATAGGTTTTTACAGTTAGGATTTGCATCAGTATTCATACTTCTGCTGTGTTATTACCTACTACAGTTGCTTTGGGTGACAAAACCTTCCTCGGTGTTTAGCACTTGCTATTACAAGAGGTAGATTAGTCCCCTGTCGTGTGCAGCAGCAAAGACTGTGCCTAGTGCAATGTATACATTTTCACTAAATGTGCTATTAATGTTCCTGAACTGTACAAACCCTGGGTTTGTTATAGCATTCATGCTGTGGTCATTCCTTTCTGTGACTCTATCAAGCCAGTAAGTTTTTGTTTGGTGAGGGTTTTTTTCATCAGTAATAGGATTTTTTGGGATGAAGTGAAGATTTTGATTCCTTCCTTTCTGCCACCAAGTTTTTAACTAACTCCAAGGGTTTAGATGCTCACTGTTTTTCTTTTGTTTGCTGCTTTGCAGTTGGAAAATGGGAACCTGCCCACAGATAAAGCAGCACAGAAAATTAATGTTACATCACATTTTCTCTGTACAGAGCACAGTAAGTAAAATGTAACCCATAGAGGGTTAAAACCTGCTGGAGGAAAGGGTTTTGTCCCCTCAGATCAGAGCAGCAGTGCAATTCATTCTGCCCTGGTTGCCCTCCTGCCTACAATGTGCTATTTCACTGAAGCAAGCACCTGTCAGTATTGAACAGAGAGCAGCTTTTTGGTGTAATTGAACTAAGGTGAAAAATTAAAAATAATTTCAATTATAGTTGCTCTGTTGGTTTGGTGGAAAATATGAAAAGTGGATTTACTGGGATGAACAGTAAAGGAGCTGTATCTCTTCCCTTTTATTCCTTGTCATTCCTTACCCCTGGACTTCATAGTCATAATAGTAGTCCTGATGATAGGCTTTTCTGGAAGCCCAAACCAAATTCTTCTTGTTACAAAAACAAATGTAATTTTTATGGCTAATTAAAAACAGGAAAATACAAAAACAAGGACAAACATAGATATAGGGAAAGCAGTAGGATTATCTTCTTTCACACTGCCCCACAAAAAGGAATTAAATGTATTATAAAAAGAATTCATGCATTAAATGTATTAAATGTAGAAGGATGCATATGAGGGGTTTTTTGGTCTCTATAGCAAAAAAAAGAATAAAGAAAGGTGAGGGGACCTTTATGTACATACTAACAGAATTTTTTCTTTAATTTCACTGGATAAATCTGCTGCTTTGGTTTGTTCAGATGCAAAATTTTGAAAGGTCTGGCTGGGAAAAAAATTTGGGCAAAAATCTAAACTTTTCATAGAACATGATTTTCAGTACAATAAAATGAAAAAGGTAATCAAAGTCTTGCCTTTCCTCCAAAAGCGGTTCCAACAGATGATGTTGAACAAATCCTTTTTCAGCTGCCTGGAGCCAGTGATGATCATAATCACAAAGGGAGTAAGAACATGAAAGAATAATCACAGCATCATAAAATTGCTTTTGGAGAGATTTTTGCTGAATTCCTACTAATTTGAATGGGAACCACAGCCTTGGTTTGTGATAAAAATGTAACCATAGCATAACTCTCACTGCTAACCCCTTCCTTGTGAGCAAGGAGCGGATGTTGATGTACCCCCTTACAAGTCCTTTCTCATAAGATTTAAGCAAAATGTCAAGTTAAAACCTGGCAGTTTGGGGATGGTGACTCCACAACACTCAGATGTAAACACTAGATGCAAACTAGAGTTGCTGCACTCTGGCTTAGCCTGTCTGCACTAAGGCATGTTGTTTTATAATTCCATAGGGTTCATTTTACATGCAGTAAAAGCATGCATTTTACAAGCATGGCATTAGATCTTTCATGTGGTCATGGTTTACATTATTTCTGCAGAAATACGTGATATGCTGTGATCTGCAAAGCACTGTACACGTCCATTAAATATTGCATGAACACCAACACCATGGGGAACATAAAATATTGAATCTGAGCAAATGGATAGCTCAGTGCAGGGAGATGCAGAGATTTTCACCTGTAGGACACCAGTTAAAAAAACAGTTCGGATTAGTGCCAACACCACACCAGATATAACTTAGCAGGTGTTCATTGGCTGAAATTATTTATGTGCTTCAGCTTCTGTTGGAAAAAGGTTGTATCACACAGGCCATGGCTGTTTGTGGCACCCATGAGACAGATCATTGTTTCCATAGAACAGCTAAGGTTTAAAAAGACCTGGATACTGTGAACTTTCCAGGCATGTCTAGGACAGGGTCAGAGTCTTAAGACTTGAAAATTGCACAGGGGTTTTTATCTCTGCAAAAGGAAGCAGTCTTCTGGGCTGGCACATCCTCTAGAGCATGAGGCAGTGATGTGACTGCACAGCTCCCTCCAAACCCTTTTCTCTGTTGGCCACCTGATCTTTTCCCAGGAGCACTAAGCACCCAGGGCTGTCTGCTCAGGGCCTACCACTGGGGAAGCATTTCTGGACCAATCTCACTCTTGCTGCTTCTCTGCTCTTCTCCCACCCCCTTGCTTTAGGTTTTATAGCTGTTCCTGCCTGCAAGGCAGTGATCACTGATGTGTTTGTTAAGCTCAGGAGACATAAAGCACCTTGACTGGGGACCCATGAAGAGACTGTTTCCATAACAGCAGCTCCCAGTTGGACTCATTGCAATTTCTTCCTCATTTTCCTGGTCTACGAATTCCTTACTCAACTCTTCAGCACAAAAGCACAGTTCTTCTCTGATAAATACCATCTTTACTGACTTCATAAGAGGATCTATTTGATTCTTTGATAGGAATATATCCATACCTATCTCTGCATCTGTCTTCAAGAACATGCCTGGTCTATTGTGGTTCTTCTGTGGATGCCATTTTGTAACAAAGGTCTCTTTTCTCCAAATCTCCAAATCAGTAACAGGTAGAGCTGTCCTGTATCTTTGCTGTCCTGGCTTCATAGACTGTCCTCTAGGCTGAAATGTGAAGGTTGAAGTTCTGAGATCTAACAGAATAAACTGCTGTGATCTATGAAACCCATGTAATTTGGAGAGTACAACAGTCTGTGCTGGTCTCCTGGCTGGTCTCTGGCCTGATAATGGGGAAGCTGAATGTGCAACCACCACTAGCAAGTACAGTTGCTTCTCTGAAGATCTTAGTGTAGGAGAAGTGCATAGGATTTGGTGTCCCTAAGATGATAATTGGACTGGTTTCTAAAAATCCCTAAAAAGTCATTGTGAGGGCTCTTGATCCATGGGCAAGATTGGAAGTGAGAGGAATGACGGATTTGTCTCTACAAAGAAGTTGCGGATCTGCTGGTAGATAAAACTAGCACTCAGAGAGAAAAAAAAACCAATGGGAAGGATTCCACTGATTGATGAATGGAAAAAAGATATTTGCCTTTATGAACAAACTGTAGGTTTGCTGATAAATGAATTTGGATATGGAAAGATGAAAGAAGCAATGGGGTAAAACCATGAATTCCATAAGAATCAAAAATTAAAAGGTAGGGTTATACATTAGAGGGGAATCTTAGGTATCAGGTATTGTGGGAAGTCTGTACCTCTCAAGTACCTCAGCCCATGGGGAAAGAGAGAGAGAAATGCAGCACAGGAAAATAGGAAAAAAAGGAGGCTGTGTCCTCCAAATGTTTGAGAGACCCCAGAGGAATCCCCATGGCCTCTCCCTTTATTCGAATAAAGTAAAAGGATTCCTCTGTCTCCTTTTTAGACATACACCTCTGGTGTTTGTGGATTAGTTTTTCTGACAGAAGCAAAATGGTATCATTCTATGGGTAGGAAAAACTTTTGTCTTCTAGCTCCTCCCGAATCTCGGTGACTGACAGGGAAAAGCAATGTGCAATATCTTACCGCCCTCAGAGAGAGCGGCTGAAGCTCCTGGCTGTCCCTGAGCTCTGGGATGAGTGGGAGCTGGGACCCTGCATCCCTTAGCACAGCACTGCCTGTGCTGTATGCTTTCACAGCTTTGTGCAGTGCCCAGGGCTTGGAGAGGGGCAGGAGAGGAGATCCCAGCCCTGTGAAGGCACCAAACCCAGAGCCCGTCCAGCTGTGCCCAGCTGTGCCCAGCTGTGCCCGGCTGTGCTGTAGTGTCAGCGCTGTGTGTGCTACACACGGAGCTGAGGGGACATGGAGGGCCCTTGTTTTGCTGCCCTAAAAAGAGATCCCCATTTTCCAGGAGCTGTGGGTACCCATCCCACCTGCTCTGCGTGCTGTAAGCAGCCTGCTGGGACACAGAGCTGCAGGGCAGGCAGTGCTTGCAGCTCACCCTGTGTGAGGGAGAGTGCAGCACTTTAGGGCTGAACTTCTGCCTTCTCCTGCCCATCCTTTGGCATGGCAGGAGAAGAAAACTTCCCCTTTGTTCTTCAGACTGAAGGGAGGGGTCGTGGTGTCACAGATGTTGATGAAAATACAGGTGAAAGTGCCATTAAACAGCTGAATAAGAGCATTGCACTAATTATTCGTGCACTTTTTGTGTGAATCCACACCTTGCAAACCTAGGGGAAGTAACTGCACAAGGAGAAGCCATGAAGGAAAGGAAAAGCCCATCAGAGATAGGTGATGAGTGGATTCTGCCAGCCCAGCAGACTGGGTTTTGTGGAAAACTAAAACTCGTCATCAAAACATCTGGCTTGTTTACTCTGCCATGCTCGTAAGCAAGGGAGGCTGTTCCAAGGCATGGCTGCAAAACTGCTTTTTTAGAAACTGCAAAGCTGCTACACCTGTGTTTTGTGTCTAATTTGTGGCTAAAAGTCACATTTGTTTAATGACTGTGGGGAGAGCTGGGAGAGATAATGGCAAACCCACACTTGCTTTCACTCTTTCAAGTGAGCCTGGGCAGGCAGAAATGGACACCTCTGCTGTTTATTGTAGCACAGATCCACAGTGGCTCAAAGCACTTTGGCATCCAGCACATCCACTGCTTGCCTGGATTTACAAGCAAATGAAATCTGTAAGAGCACTACAAGGAATTCTGAGTGGATCCCATCCCTCTGCTGTAAGGTCATTATGCAGCACAAAATTAGGCAGCCTCAACTAACAGCTGATGTCTCCAGCACACATGAGCCCCAAATATAGCAGAGGCTGGAGGAAATCCTCCTGTTATTTTCTAGATTTTCTGTGGGAGTACAACAACAACAAGAAGGCAATAAAAGGTACAACTCAGAATAGGCTGGCTTGCAAATGCAGCTTGTCAGTGCAGTACAGAAGCCCCTGCTGAAAGTTAATTCGCCCCTCCAGCAAAACACTCTCCTTGAGGTGTGAAGTCCAACATCATAGATTTCTCTGCAAGACCAGGAGTAGAAATTACAAGCTCTAGGCAGTAATTCAAATTGATTATCACATTCTTGCCTCTTTATACCAGCATCTTGGTTTTGACACCAGTGTTGCACAGCTGCTGAGAGGCAGCACATGCCCAGGCCCTGGCATCAGATCTTGGTGGAGGAGGAATTGGGCCATATTCTAAGTGGGCATTTTAATTGTTTTAATTAAAGGAACTCACCTGTGCTAAAATGAGCTGGTCAGAGAGCAACCTGGGAAGCCTGGGGGACCCTGGGGAAAGCAAAACCTTCCTCCCCTTTGCAGGACTGAAACCACCAGCTCTGGGGCTTCAGCCTCCTCTTTGCTTCATGTAGCACATTCATCCTGAGAGGCCCTTGTGGAAAAACTCTTTTCAGCACAGAGCCCATGCCACCAGAACCTGTCTTCCCAAAAATGTGGAGTTGCTTCAGTGGTGTGGGAGACACGAAAGCTAGTGTGTATGTAGCTGTGCTGTTTCTTAGTCTTCTCTTGAAGACTTTTCCACTTTCAATATGGAAAAAATGTGCAAGCTTCCCTTTTTAAAGAAATTTATTATTTTAACTGTGTAAAGGAAAGTTTGTCTTCCCTTCTTCCACTACAACTCAATTGCATCTGAAAGCAGAGACAAGTTCCTATTTACTTCCTGCGTTCTAAAACTGTTTTAAAGTTTGCTAGGATTTTTGGGATTTTAGTTTTTTTGTTGTTGTTGTTTTGTTTTGTTTTGTTTTGTTTGTTTTTGTTTAGTTTTTTTTTTTTGTAGGAAAAGAATTGTCTGGCTTCTCTTTTCAGTCATGTTTTCTTTATTTATTTACTGGTACTCTGGGAGTGTTTAAGTTCACTTGAGGCCACAGGAATCTGAGAATATTCATTGAATGTATTTTTGAAAAATAGATGCATTTTTTTCAAATGAAAATCACATGACAAATGCTTTAATATTTCATATTGAAAAAAACCTCCAAGCTTCATTCATCCTGAAACATAATATTTCTTTCTTTGATTTTATAGTGTTTATTTTATTTCAAATGAAATTGATATAATTTTGAAGAAGTTAAAATTAGAAATTCAGTAGGTTTCATTTTGAAAATATCTATTTTTGTTTACTACATTTCCTGATGATGTTGAATATATTTTTTTCACCACAGAAATGCTCAGCAGAACAATTTTATTAGACCTTGTCTCTTAAAGCTTTTTAAAGTTTACTTACTGTTTCATAGTAGACAGAGCTATTCATTATTAAATCCTTTGGACAGAGACTGATTTCATTTTGTTGTCTGGATCAAGTTGGTTCTGATTAAAATGGGGAGCAAAGTGGAAAAATACTTTTATGAGCTTTCTCTTTGTGCTCACAACCACCTGGAAGGAAGAGCCTCATCAAAAAGATGTTCTTTAGCAATTCTTTAACCTCTTCTTTAAACATTTCTTTACCAATTAACAGTCATGAAATCAATATTTTTGTCTATGTATAAAAGCAAGGTTTTAAAAGTTGGTTTAGGGTTTTTGTTTTGTTTTTTTTTTCATGACTGCCTATCTCTCAGGGAAAAAAAAAAAAAGAAATAAAACAATGATATAATTATATAAGCATCCAGATTTGAATTCTTCCATCAATTATACATGGAGATGCTGGTGTTTTACACAAAACCTTTAAAAAACAATTATGCTGTTTTGACTGTCAGAAAGTATTGAGGAATATTTTGTTCTCCTCCAAAATTTGTAGCTTTACATTAGAAAAAAAAATTCAGAGGGACAACCTGTTGTAATACTTTTATTTCAGAAGCATTACTTTTGTGATATAGTTGCCCTGTAACAGTGAGCCTACATGTCAAAAGTGTGGAAGATTTAATGATACATAAAATCTGAGGTGGAATGATAAGGACAGAAAGATTGATTGATCCACAGTTGCTTCTTTGAATTTTTGGGCTTACTAGACTTTTTGTTTTGAACAATGGATGGCAGGCAAATAATAAAAGAGAGTGAGACAATATCCAAACAGTTTCTCTGGGCTGGCAAGATAAGCTGGAAATGTGATCTGTGGGATTTCTAATTGACTTTTCATGAACAGAAAAAGCAATTAGAAAAGGGAGCAGAGAATTTTTTAATAATGACTGTTAGGACTTCAAAGAGCTACCACACTTTTCAACTTTGAAGGAAAGTAACATAAAAATAAAAGCAGAAAAGATGGGAATTTAATACTTGTTCTGGTTTAATGATGTTTTCAACATCATTCAGCATGATCTGTTTTCTAACCTAGCTGGGCAATTATGTATATGAAAGAAAATAGGATGAATGCATATGTTCTGAAACTTCAGAATGTGAGTCAAGAATATCATTAATTGTTCTCATATTCAAAATGTAACAGGAAGACATTTTTATTTTTAAGCTCTTTTGGTGTTGTTAATTTTGAAGTAACATAGGTATTTTTTACACACACACACCAGAGAGCTGTTTTTTCTCCTTTTTTTTTTAACTTCTAAAACTTGTCAGAAGTTACCTCATTTCTTTTTTCCTTTCCACTTCAAAATTCATTTAGTGTCCATGAAAGCTGTCAGATAAATAGTGTCACACATCAGAGCACAATTTGGGCAGCACATAAGCTTTCTGCATCTTGCTTGAGGGTTTGGGGGGGATTTTGCCACTCTATTTCTGGCAGAATTAGGGGAATTATTCACAATGAATCATTAGTCTGACAAATTTTGCCTTTTTCCTGTTAGTCCAGAAATTGCCCAAGTAATTTTAAGCTCTTGGAAGCTAATGCAAGTTCTTTTTTAAGCTATCCACTGAATGAGATATGGGAATAGCACTTTGAAGATTGTACTTCATAGTCAAGATCTGAGACTTATAGTTTAAATGCTGTAGATCTAATAGTTTAGACTTGAAATTATCTAAAAGTTACAGACTGACTTGGATATATTAAAATTCATGGTCTGGGTACTAAAAATGCATAAATATCTGAAGCACAGCTCAAGAAACTAAGTCACAAAATGATTCTTCTTTACTATCTCACTCTGAATTACTTCAAAAATAAAATCTGGCTTAGTCCTATATTTGAGCTGTAATGTTTTAAGGAGTTTTCATGTGGCTTTTGCATATTTTGTTTTGTTCAGTTAACTTTGCTCAGAAAAGGACCATTCTGTTTGTTTTCCATGAGTGCCCTTGGCGACAGTCACAAATCCCTGAGCTGCCCAAGACACTGCATGCTGAAAGCAACAACAGGAATTTTTGGTCAAGGTGAATTCAGGGAGCTCTTCAGGCCTCTCCTGCACAGCTCAGTTTGTGGCCTTGGACACACAACAGAAGGCCACAATTCCTTTTGCACCTGTTGCAGCCTCCCTTAAGGCAAGCCAATCCCAAATGGAATGATTGCCATGAAGAGGTGCATTGGCATGACTTTAGGCCAGCCTTTATTATGATGGCACAGGTGGGACAGCACAGGTTCCCTCTAGCACCTATTTTTGACAGAAGTATTTAACAAGCGCTAAACTGAATGCAACTGGTTTCACCTTTGTATTTCATTTTATCATTTCAAACCTCCTGAAGTTCTTATATCTTTGTCTTTAAAGAGTTGTGTGAATAATTAATTAAAATAATAATATACCTAATATAAAAACCAGGTTTGCCTTAAAAGTGAAAGGCTGTTTCCTAGTCCTTCTTTTGTTACAGGAGGGGAGAATAATAAATGTAGAGATGTATAATTAGAAGATCCTTAACTTGCATGGCTGAAGGCAAGCCCTAGTGTTAAAGATGTTTCAGAGTCTATAAAGATATTTCCTCAGCATTGCCTTGCAAAATGGAGTCATCTGTCATGTTCTGCAAGGCAGCCAAATCTAAAATTCTTGGTGGGGGGCATAGCTGCTGGACCCCTTCCAACAGGCAGAGCAGAGAATTGGAAACCACAAATTAAGCAAATTAATCTGATGCTTACAAGTCATGGCTAAAGCAGGACATATCCACTATAAATTTTTCCACTGTTTGTCTCTACAACTGTATTTAAATTCTATGCCTTATGGCAATGCTTTACTTTTATTTGTGTGTATTGTACACTTGCAAGGGCACACACATTAAATTACTCTTTTCTGCTTCTTTTTCCTCTCTCTCTGTGGTGTCATTATATCAGAGGGAGTGATCTTGGACTAATCAAAGCATCTAAATAATCCAAAGAGGAGAAAGAAGTTAAAAATTAGCACAGAAATTAACTCTTCAGCAATAGGTGTTATGTCAATGGAAGGGGATTTCAGATACCTTGACAGTGTCTAGCTAAATCCTTAAGCTGTCTGGAGGTGATAGAGTGTGTAAGGACCCTTTTCTTAGCTATATGCTTCAATTAAAGTTGATAGGAAAGGTGTGTATTAATACTGAAAATTACTTTAAAATCCATTTTACACATTTAACAAGTAAAGAGTGTCAAACTATTGTCAAATTATACTGAGGCAGCAGTTGGTGATAGCAACAGGTGGGCTGAGATCAGCAAGGACTGACTATTTCTGCTCTCCCCTCCCCATTCCTGCCCAGCATGGACACTGGGGAGAGGCAGCAGAGGAGCTCAGGGATTGCTAAAATTTTTAACAGTCAGCCTAGGAATGATGTGTTTTTGACAGCCATTTCTACTGAATCAACTAAGCTAACACAGACCTGAATTAACTGTTTTGTTTTATTTTTAAATCCATTAACGTGAATGCAGCTATGCCTTGAGTGAGACAGAGAAATTGCTACATTAGAGACTAGTACAGTGTAATATGCGTAATCTGAGACAACAAAACACAATGTTTAAGGAAGTCAATGAATAGATAAATAAACATTTTAATTTGCTTGATGCCTTGGAAGATCTTTGCACTGCCTAAATTGAGGTGATGCTCTCTAAATGACTGATGGCTCCTGTTAAAACATGGCTTGGTTAAATGTCTAATATGGGAGGGCATGAGTCTCCCCTTGCTGCACACAGAAACGGATTGCTACAAAGTGCTGCCTGATCCAGCTAAGCACTAAGGCATGGGGACAGATGACATGTTTGAAGTGAAGTGTTGGTCCAGAAGACTGAGTCAGCCTGCTTGAGATATGTCTGCAGAGACACTCCTATGGTCTTTTGAATTCAAAACTCCTAGAAAGTTATACTTCCTCTTATTTCCTTTTCCCTGGCACTTCACTGTTGTTTCTTTTCACTTTTCCTATTATTCTGACCTGCCAACTGCAGATTTTCTGAACCTTGAACAATAGCTGTGACTTTGTTGTGAGAACTCAGAAACTCATTAACAGAAAGGCTTGGCTTTAAGCAAATGTCACATCACATTAGTGTAATTCTCAGGCAATAGCTAGCTCTTAGCTGGGCCCATTCATTCGGGCAGAGTTCAGAATGCCTCCTTGCTGTATCATAGAGATATTCTGATGATGCTGATTACTTCTGTCTCCATCTGCTTTGATTGATAACTCAGGCAATTATTAGCGTTCTGAACACAGCAGGAGCTTTTCTCAGCTCTTGTCAGTGTAAGAGGACAGTGGCAAGGAGGAAGGGAATTTGTAAGCAGTATCCCAGGGAAAATAACCTACAGGATCAGAAAGTATTAACAAGAGAAGTGCTACTATAATTAGATGTGTGTACGGTACACACATCTTGCATTATGCTCTTCTTGGGGTGCAGCCCTGGGATCTTACAATAACCAAGATGAAGATATCTGAGGCTTACTAGCAGCCTTCCTCATGGTTACTTGCATCTGCCTTTACAGGTGAAAAGAAGGGTAACATGGGGCTTAGGATTCAGCAGCTATATATGAGATTGCCATTGAAATGGCTCTTCCTGGGCTAACTGATAATTCATCATTTATTACAAGGACTGCAGAAACAGCAAAGAATATTAGTTTGCAGTGCTCTGTAGCATTACCCTCAGAGCTCATCAGAAGGATCTATCTAAAATGCTACAACAGCAGAAGGAGGATGAAGCAGAAGGGGGATTAAGTTGATTTTAGGCCTCCCCAGTGCACTAGCAGGTACATTGGTCCAACAGTGCTTGACATAATTTGAAGCCAGCATCTGCCTACAAAGCCTCTCCCTCCTCCCCACAATTTACACAGGATGCTGTATCCATCTCCAGAGCCAACACTCTGGCCAATATCTATTCCATCAGAGTGTCAAAAGAGTATTAAAGTCATTGTGGCAGAAAACTGAAAAGCAAACAAACTTTACTGTGGTTGATGTATGACTCCAAGAGTCTGAATTTCAACAAAGCATACTAATACCTTTCCATAATCTAGATGCTTCTTTTGGGCTGGGAGCACAACCAAAAATGTCCCTGAGTTCTTAGTGCAGGGGAATAACTGAGAAAAATTTAAAAGCTGCTTGACTACATAAATAGGTAGATGGAAAATGTAGCTTTTGTTTCAGGACCACAAGTAGTAAATTGAGTAGTGAGTGAGTGTTCTTGGCTATAGCTGGCACACACAGCCAGAGAATAGGAAATGAAAGGAGTAGGGTGAATTTTTCTGGGATTTGAGCAATTACAGAATGTTGAGATTATTCCTAAAAGAGTTTTTATGTTATAATTTTCTCCCCTTGACTAAGGCCTGCTGCTTTTTATGAAGATGATTGCCCTGGTTGTGTCATTGAGTGGGCATGGTCACCTGGGAATGAAAAAAAAAAGCAGCTCATTTTTACCTGCTTACAGATTGGCATGGTTGCAGAGACAAGGTCTGTGTCCTGCCTCAGGGAGCAGAAACTGATATCTTGTGTAAGGCAAACTGTGCAGAAGGGGGAAGAACAATCACCAAGGAAAATGAGATGTGCCCTATGGAGATGTGGCCACAGAGCTTCCTCCCAGCACAGCTCAGCAGCTCCAGAATGAGCCTAGCACAGCTCAGTGTGTGTAATTCACACAGCTCCTGGGCCTCACACCCTGCCTCTGCTGCCACTTTCCTCAGTGTCTTCCTGGAGGCAAAACTGGGCTTAAGGCATGCACAAGGGCTCAGCCTGGAGCACAGACTGCCTCTCATTTGCCATGAGATGTAAATCTCTGAGGCTGGAGTTTGTGTTCATTGCTAATTCAAATCCTGGCAGCTCTGGGAAACGCAGATCTCATTTGAACCTCTAAAGCTCACTGACAAGAATACTGCTAAAATCCATAGCTGGCTTCATGGAGTGCAATAGGATTTAAATCTGCAAACAGTCTGGTCTGCACAGGGGCTGATTTGAGATCTCTTGGCCAAATGCAGTACACTATCTTTTCCTACACCATATTTTTCTCTTTTTTTCACATATAACTTTGCTCATATCCAGCTGGTGTTAGTTATAGTGATGAAAAGACATAGCAATGTAGTTTCCTTTTAAAATACAGGACTTGCACTAGGAGGGCAAGCCCAAATGAGGGTGATTTCCGAGGTATTGATGGACCTGTTACTAACTGGATTATGTCTGGTGGGCTGTCAGCCTGAAGTTAATGGAAGGGTAATGAGGACCTAACCATAAACCAACTTACTTGAGGAGAGGGAGTGAGAATGTTTGACACTGGACTGACTTTTAGGGGTCTCAGGTGACAATCTGAATGAGTCATTGATGTGCAGTTCCACTAGGGAAATACACTCAGTCCACTATCAATTTCCCCTGACACTCACAACCCTCACAGGGTTTCTTGTGTTGCTTATTTGTTACTAGGCCAAAAAAATTTGATTTTCATACTCCTTAAGTGAAACAAAGTTGGAGAAATGAATATGACAAACAAGGTCATCTCCTGTGCATGGTTTTGTAAGTTAGATTCCATTTCACGCACACACAAAAAAGGTAATAGCTGGTTTTCTTATTTCTTTGCAGCTTTACTTTCCCTCAAAGTAATGTGTGGGTTTATTGTTTTTTAAGCCAATATAAAAGACAGACAATAGATGAAGCAAGAAAAATGTATGGTTCTTTTCAGAGGGGGCATTAATCACATGATACAGGATTGGTGACTTCTGTTGGGCTTCCAGCTCCACAGTTCAGTATTGATCTGTATTTTGGGGGCCATTAACACCGTTGCTAAATAGCTGTTACTGAGGCTTTCCCACATTGAAATTCTTATGTGCCAGAGCAGCATTTTTGATCTTGATTTTACTGTGTGATGGCTAATGGCAACACTGCATGAAAAGCAATCTTTGGGATGGCTGCCCAGCTCAGCTGAAATGTACCCATCTCAAGTGAAAATCATCATGTGGCAGCTCTCTTGAGGAACGTGGTACTTTGCAGTGAAGAATGAAGCATGCAAATATTAATTTCAGATTAATCTGAATTACATTTTCCTCAAACAAGAACCTAGAAGGAAGTACGTTCTCAGCTGAGTGGTGCAGTGCTCAGAGGTGGGCAGGCTGGCTCCAAACCTTGTGCAATATTGTATAAGACTTCCCAGGCACATTTTACATAAGAAAATAACTTTCTCAAAAGGTACTGAAAGAAATAAATGTGTCCCAAAGAAACCTTAACACAAAAATATCAGGCTCATCTGTATGAGATATTCAGGTGAACCACTTCTTCAGGTGAAATGAGGGATGTTAAAGCTATGCATCTACTCTGGAGAGACTGAGAAAAGTATCTATATTTAGGAGATGCTTGTAAACCAGCAAAAAGTGCTTCTGAAATATCCTTGAAGTGCAGCATGGTAAAAATTTAGAAGGAAACAGCTGCCTTCTGCAATGTTTTTGGACAAGGAGTAAAACAGGATAATGATTCCTCCCAAAATGTCAGGAAATTTTTTTAAGCAAAAGTTTCTTTTAAGGTTGACTATCAGGCTTGATGCTTTTTTATGACCTCAGGTTTGTGAACCACTACATAAGATCAGTGTAGATGAAGATGTACAGATGAGACTTCTATGAGAGTCTGTGTTCATTTTAACTTCTAATCTTTCTTCTATTGAGCTCTGTTTGTCAAACAGGGTTTAAATAAAAATTCAGGACATCAAATAACAGATGGCAAACACTAGGATATTAAAAGTAAAAAGCCCAATTGCATTTCAGTTCATATTTCCTTGGAGAATCTTTAATTTTCATGTCAGTAAGACATTGTCTGACCTATCGCTTGTACAGATCCATAAAATGTAATCAAAGCAAAGCTTCTCTTGGCATCTCTGGTTGTTCTCTGACTGTGCAGGGATACCTGTTCGTGCTGGATCAATCTCAGCCAAAAAATAATCTTTGTTACACTAATTCTGGCAGAAGACCAATAATACCCAGGAACAATGGCTCATAAAGTAGGAGAAGGATTTTTTTCTGTGTATCCTGTTACGTCTTTTTTGTGCCTTGCAAAACATGAATGGTATCCAAGATAGTGAACAGTGGCATTTAAGTGACAGTGCTCTCAAGAGAAATGCAAAGTGATGCATTTGGTACCTCAGTTCCTCAGGCTGTCTTTTCACTTGCCACTACAAGGAAACTATCTTCAGTCTTCCAAATAAACAAATTACTTTAATCTGAAAAGTGCCAAATAGTATTAGGCTTTTCTTAGGAATTAATCTAGGCAAAAGGAAGGCTGGGCCTCTAGGCAAGGGAGTTTTGTATCTATAAACTGCTGCTCATTCTGTGTGGAGCACTACAAAATTAGTATATTGCTGATTGCTCTAATTTTCATTTGTCTACTCAGCAGTTACATTCCAGTAGCTTCCCCAAATTGGATATTAATGATTCACACTCTGCAATTTGTGTATCCATGAAGTGGAATTGCATAATCTAAAAAAACCAAAAGACCATACCCAGGCACTAACAAGATCTTCCTCCTGATTTACTGCTGATCCTCCATTCAATCTGATTTAATGGCAGTCAATGAATTAGCAAGTTCCATTGCACTATCAGCCTAAAGGAGGGGCCCACTAATAGCCTTGTGGTAGAGAAGCAAGCTGAACTTTCTGTCCTGAGGCTCCAGAAAGCATTAACCCTTTTTGGAGCATCCCATGGTGATGAACAGGAGCTGTGGTGTGCTGGAGAGAGAGCTGGAAGCAGTGACACAAGGATGAGGGCAGAATGGTGTTACAACCTCTAGTGGTTGCTTCTGCATGGGGCATCCCAGGAGCAGCACTATCCATTCTCCTAGTTCTTCTGAGAAATGTGTGTTTTCCTGTGTCACTGTGTCATTCCCCAAGTGGAAACCTTATTTCCTCCTGTTGTTACGTGATGTGCAAAGGCGTTCTTTTACTCTTTTTTTTTTTCGTTTATTTTTTTTTTTTAAGCAGGTTCTAAGTACAGCAGCTCATTTTCCCTCTTGGTGCAAATGAGCTCAGTTTTCTGCTTCTGGATATCTCCGCTTCCAGGGTATCCACAGCTGACGAAAAAGCCAACCTCCCAACACTGAGATTCAGCTCTTGCCTAGGCGGGCAGTGTTAGAATTGAGAAGGATAATTATGAACTGCTATATTCCCTTGCCTTATTCCACATGCCATAAGAAATTGTGCAAGGAGATGAAGCAGCAGCCACGAACTGCTGATATTACCATTACTTATCCAGTCATGAAAACAAAGAGCCCTTGCAGACAGCTCCGCTGTTGATTTGTGAGCCTTGGTCACCCCTTGGCCTGGGATTGTGCCTTTGCTCCTTACCTGCAGTCCCCTGTTCCTCTTCCTTAGCTCAGCACTACAACAAATTACACAAAATTACATATCTCTGTGCTTGCACAGCTTGTGCTGAATTCTTAGTGTGCAGAAGGATCTAGATCATTGCTGGAACAAGATATAAGCTCATAATAACCCCTGCTATTAGTCCATTTGAAATGGGTCAAAAAGATGACCTAATTGTGATAATTGCCTTCTGGCATTGCTTGTGCAACAAACCTTTTGGCTGCACGTGTAGGCCTGTGCCCAGCAGTAGGCAGTCCTGTCTCTAAAATCTGAGCTCAAAGATTAAACTTCCATTCCACAGAGCTGCCATCTGCTGCACCTTGTGTCCAGCCACTGAAGAGCCTTGATCACTCATCTTACACACAGCCCTGGTGTTGTCTCTGTGCTTTTTGATGCCACCCTATTGGGATGATTTGCTCTGACTGGAACAGGCTGAATAAACCAAAATACATGAAACACACTAGTAGGTGAACATAGGTTTAACTAGCTCGTTTAGCCCCTGCCATGAGGCAGGATAAAGTAAAAACTGAAATACTTTTCAAAAGATGTGTTTGCCCACTGAATGGCTAAGTACAAGTTCTGCATAGTGGCACTGATTGAGTGTTTTAGGCTTGATGCTGTCACCTGCAGCCACTGTGTGTGTGACACTACTCTGTTTATCCTGCCATTGAACTGAGTGAGGCCATCATTTCCCTGAGCTCCTGTGGTCCAGGATTTGTGATAAGAAGATAGGATGGCACTATTTGAACTGAGCCAAAAAGAGCCCAGGCTACACTTGCACTCTCTTGTGCGTGTTTTTGTTTGCTCTACTTTGGTGAGGGAGAGACATGCTTGTATGTAACCTGTTACAGGAATTCTGGACTGCTCCCATCTCCAACAGAGCTGAAATGCAGCTTTTTAGCAGACTGTCATAAATTACATATTGGCATTTTAATTAATTTCATTTAGTGCTTGGAGACTTTTAAACATGGAATCCTTGTGGGCATGAAGGCAGCCCTCCATCAGCACCAGGAGCCCTCTGGCTGCCCTCTGGGGCTAGCCCAGGACCTGTGGACTTGCAGAAGTGATGTAAAGAGACCAGGTCTGGGAGCAGGGGACTCTGGACTAGGATGTTTGAAATAGGTTAGTGATGAGGACCACCTAGTGCTCTGGACTGAGTGTTTTGAGTGGCAAGTATGTGGTATAGTAATCTCTGAGAGCCAGATGGAGTGGATTTAATGACAGGAGACATTTTCCAGGGATCAAAGCAGCTTATAGAATTAATTTATTTTTACCTTTAAATTAAGAGAAATGTGATAAATGTTAAAATGGCCCTTAATTCATGAGCCTCACATCCCTGGGGTATGATTAGCAACAGATAACTGGGTCTCCCTGCTGTGCCTTGTTGCTTAGTTACACTACACAAGTACACTGTGCTTTCATTTTCTGTCTTATGTGAGCAGAAGCAGCATGATACAAAAGTTCAAAAAAACTGAAAGACTGAGAGTACTCTCAGCTGTATTCCAAATCACTTGGGCTGCAGCAACACCACAGGCACCATGCTTGCTGCGAATGGAAAGAAGCTTATCCTGATCGTGGGTGTAAATCAGTAGAGACCCCATTAGCTGCAGCTGCTGGAATAAAGCAGTGCCAACAGAATCAGAATCATGCCCAAAAGACTGATCCTTTGTGGACGTAATTTGTTTTCATTAAGAGAGATTAGCATCACAGTGGTATGATAAACTTAAAAGGCCTTGGAAGTGCTATTGTTGTTCTTGAGTAAATATTGATTCCTAAAAAAAACAGATTGCATATTAATCTCTTAAAACAGAATTGCCGTGAAGAGCTGGATACTTGAAGAATGCACAGTGTCCTCCTTTTTAGTGGCTTTATTAATGAGGGTTTGGTTGCATTGTAAAAGATCAGAGCTGGCCTATGCTGGGTCTGGTGCAGCTGGGAAATCTGGGGAAAGCTCCATGCAGAAAATGTGAGGACCTGCAATGGAGAGAGGGACATCAGTGGGTTGCAGAATAAAGCTTGTGTTCACTTTGAGATTTTCTGCTGACTATATGAAGAACATGTCTTTCACAACTCTTTCTTACTGTCAAAATACTTATTTTCCTATTTCCTTTGTACTGTTAATAGATTCTTAAATACAGGCACATAAAGGTCTCATAGGAATTAAGAGAAAACTCAGTTTTGCTTTAAAAGATTATCTGCCAATCCAAATGGTTTTGCAGAAATTCTGAAACACCTCACTCTAAATACATGGCTGAGTGATAACAGCAGTTTCCTTGGGGGACTCCTAATATTTCTTTGCCCACAATGGCTACAAAGTCTGTTAACACCAGCTGCTATTAATCCTTTTATTTCATGGTTGGGTCTTCAACTACTCAAAAATTAGAGAACAGGGAGGTGAGTAAATATTTTAGTTAATTCCCTCAGACTGAAATGGGTCAAAGATCCATAGATTCTTCTGTATAATTTTGGTTAGCTGTTAAATTTGACTTTTTGGTTGGGGTTTGTGTTTTGTTTGTTTGTTTGTTTTGTTTTGTTTTGTTTTTTTTAAGAGGACTATGAAAATGATGCCTCGAATAGTAGTTCAGCAGTAGTTTTTAATGATGATTTAATAAGGGTGCGTTAAAAAGTAATTTTCCACTTTCTGTGGGGGAGGTGAGGGAGATGCTGATGTAAGGCAAACAACTGGCAAAAAAAGGGAATTTTCATGAATTGACAGTTCTGTTCTAGGTTTTGGAGGGTGAACAAAAGATGCTGTTTTGTGGCAAAGAGCATCTCTCCTGATTGCCTCATTTATTTTTAAGGGTTATGTCAATCAGCCATTTGTTTTTTTCAGAGTTGAGAATACCCAATACTACTGTTGTTACACGAACTTGGTGGGAATGTTCTCTTGCCAAGGCCAGAGTGAGCAAATTCAGGGAATCTTGAGGTGAACAGTTACTATTATTTTCCTTCAGTTGACTTTTGACAGATGATGGCTCCAAAGTGGTAAAACCCAAGCAGCAACTTTGCCAACTGTATTGCTTTTATTTTCCAGTATTTTTATGTGATGACAGATATACTCCTCCCTCAGATATGTTCTGCTTATTCTCATACATATTTTACACTGTGATCCCTGCTTTTAATATCCTTGTATTTAGACAAGCAGCCAGCCTTTCTGTATCAACAGATAGCTGTATAATTAACGGAGAAAACAGTTCCTTTCCTGGATGCTTACTAATATGAAAGAAGTGTTTATCCTGGGGAGCCAATCGTTCTTCCCCTGCTACCTGTGATAGATAAGATATTGCATATTTACTAGAAATTAATAAAGACAAGAGGTCTCATTTTCACTTGTGATATCTCCAAGGCACTCCTCAGCAGGCTCCTTGGTTGAGAGCTTTTGCCTGGTTTTCAGCTGACAAGCCAATAAAGTTGCAGATATGTGGGAATGCGGTGGGCTGACTTGGTGCACATGGATTTTACATCTTCATCCCATTCGTAAGGGACAAACGAATCTTCCCTTTTAGATTTGGATGGAAGTTTTTTTCCTATTTGATGTGAACACATGCAGTTGGTAAGATAGTTACCAACCATGTAAAATCCTTGAATGAAAGAAGAGAAGGAAAATGCATGCCAGTACAGATTTTTAATTTTCTGCCCTGAAGTGGAAATCTATATATTTCTTTCTCACTACTTTACTATGTTTCAGCACAGTGACTTCCTGCTTAATGTGGTAGAAAGTATGTATGCTGGAGTATTTGTTGTATCATTGAGAAACATAACAAATAGCTTTGAATAAAAAAACTCAACTAGGTACTAAAGACAACTCTTTTTGCACTAGGTGCACTGGAAAGTGGTCTCTGTGCCCTGCTGCCGGCAGAGAACCTGAGGGTGTACTCAGACCACATCCAGTGACTGCAGCCTGTGCAGGCAGGAGCTGGCAGGGCAGAGGCACCTCCCTGCTGCTGCTGTTTCACTGCCCTGAGTCAGGCTAGCTCCAGGGCTGAAGGGCACTTGCTTGCTTCAGCTCACAGGAGCTCACTGCTCCCTCCCTGGAGGTTTGTGACTGCCCAGAATTCTCATCCATGCACATCCTTAAGCTCTATACATAATGTCAAATGGAAACATCTTACCATAACTGTAATTATTACCCAAGAGAGGTGGCAAAGCATCATTTTGAAGTTAAATATCCCCTAGGATAATACATATGCTATCCAGCAAATATTTGGTTTACCTTCCTGAGGAAAAGTCTTTCAGTGGGAAACCCTGTACAGTGAGAATGCTTACTGCAGGAGAGATAATTTCTGCCTCATATTTTTTCTGAGTGTAACATCACTACAGTTTGAGATAGGTTTAAATCAATGTGGATGATAGTTAAGTATTCTGGTTTAAAAATGAAAAATTGATTTTCACCAGGAGGATATTTCAATAAGGTCAATAGGAGCATGGCAATTGAGTAAATCAGCTTTTGTTCACAGTTTACAAAATCTCTGTCACAATAACTTAGGCATGTAAACATTTGTAAAACTAGTCTCCCTTGAGGGAAGAATGGTAATCAGGGCCTTCTCCTAGAGAGAGAGGAGCTTGGCTCTACTGCTTATATCAATAAGCATTGATTGAGTTCAAAGGAGCTCTGTGGATTTGCATATCCAGAAGTCCTGCTCAGGAGATGAGACACTTCTAACCTGTTCTCTTGCTACCTCTGATACCAGGTGGTTCAGATGGTGCCATTTGGTGTCCTCTCTGTGCTGGACAGAGCAGAGCAGACAGTCCTAAGACCCTGCCTAGGACTTTGCAAAGTGGAAAGCTGTGCCCAGTGGTTCTTGGCCAGACCCTGCCCTCTGCTCTGCTGGGCTTTGGCTAAGGCAGACCACCTGCACTGTTCTGCTGCCTGTCTGCCCCTTACTCCTTGAGCAGCCACCTGCAGATACATGATGTTGTACTGGTTTGCCAGGGCCTGGTTTTTGGCAGCAGGGGAGCCACACAGATGACTTCTGTGAGAAGCTGCTGGAAGCTTCCACCGTGTCTAGCGGAGCCAATCCCTGATGGCTCTGAGGATGGACATGCTGCTGGCCAAAACTGGGCCAACGAGAGAGGTTGGTAACACCTCTGTGATGACGTATTTAGGAAGAAAATCAAAACAAAGGCACAGGGTTTTTGTTCCTAGTCAGAGAAGAGGAGGAGGTGAGATTATGCAGGGGAAGCAGCATGGAGACACCAAGGTCAGTGCAGAAGGAGGGGCAGGAGGTGCCCCTGCAGCCCATGGGGATCCATGGGGGATGCAGAGATCCACCCACAGCCCATGGGGATCCACGGGGATGCAGAGATACACCCACAGCCCATGGGATCCATGGGGGATGCAGAGATCCACCCACAGCTCATGAGGATCAATGGGAATGCAGAGTTCCACCCCCTGCCCATGGGGGAGGTGGCCATGCCAGAGTGGGTGGATGCCTGGAGAAGACTGTGATCCAGTGGGAGACCCATGGAGAGAGAGGGGGCCCTTGCTCCCAGGCAGGATTGTATCCCATGGAAGGACAGACCTGCGTGACAGCAGTTTTGGGAGGATTGTCTGTCTGTGGGAGGGACTCACCTTGCAGCAGATGCAGTAGGGCTGCTGCTCATGAGAGTGGACCCACACTGGGGAAGTTCACAGAGGACTGTCTACCATGGGAGGAACCCCATGGTCTCACAAGGGAAGAACTCCTCTTCCAGAGCAGTGAAGAAAATCTCAGTGATGAACTGACTAAAAACCCCATGCCCTGTCTCCCTGTGCTGTTGGTGGGAAGGAGGGAGGGACTTGAGGGGAAAGGTGTTTTTTAATGGCTTATTTTACTTCTCATTATCCTCCTCTGATTCTGTTAGTAATTAATTCACCTTGCATCTTTGAGCCTGTTTTGCCCTTGAAGTGTTTTCTCTCAGTCCTTATCTCAACCCGTGAACCCTTTGTTATTCTTTTTTTTTCTCTGCTGCCCAGCTGTGGCAGGGGAGGGTGAGCAAACAGCTTTTGTGAGTGCCTGGCATTGGGCCAGTGCCAAACCACAACAGATGCCTAGTCCTGAAATTCAGCCATGAATAATGTGTGGTTTTACTGCCTGTAAGCTTGTGGTTGTAGTTTCTCAACTTTCTGACCCACCTGAAAGTGCCACAAACCTGATCTGATTTGATGAGGTGGGGAGCTGTGAAGAGTTGTGTAAGACTCCCAGGTTCCCACACGGTTTGAAGGGTTACCAAAAAGAGCAGCCTCTCACTTGGTCTGGACAGCAAGGTCATGTATATGGAAGAAGTTGATTGGGAAGATGGCTGACGGCTTTCTTCTCAGCCCTGTTTTCATCTGAGGGGTGGGATCTGTTGGGATGTGTCCATTTCCCACGACAAACCCTCAGCACAGTCCAAGGGTCAGTAAGAGATTCCGTGAGCTTGTCCTGCTGTTGGTCACAGGATGCTGTGAGCTATTTCTTACCCCTGTTGCTATTCTGCTGCTTGAGACCAGTGGTGTGCATGCATTTTGTACACAAGAAAAACTGGATCTAAGATCTGGTAACTCCTGCACCAAGGAACAGGTAGTTCTGTTTCCCTTGGGCACTTGCACAGATCTAACAGCCATGGGATAAGCAAAGTATATATTCATCGAGGCAATCAGTGAGAATAAGGGGAAACATCCCAGATCCAGATTTTCATGAAGAAAACTAAACCCTACCTTTTCTGGCTTACCTGTTTCTAGTTTTATCACAAAAGTCTCTAGGTTTGCTTTGTGTTTTCCTAGGAGCTGTTTTTCTGTTGTCACAGTCAAAGCAAATTTCATGAACTTCCTTTCACCTAATTAGACATAAGCCATTCTAGGAAGCTGTTCTTCCTTTTATCCTGGTAGGTTTAAAAATGTGAGGATCAGTAATAGAAAGTTGTAGGTATCAGCTTTAGAGAATATTGTGTTTCTGAGTGGAGCTGGTTGATATGGAAATGCTGAGGATTAGCAGTGTAATATTCACACTCTCTGTACACATTTTACAAGTGGAGAAGACAGTGGTGATTTTTTCTTCTCTACAAGTTTTGACAGGAGAAAACTCTATATGCGACTTTCTAAAACTTCAGTGACTGTAGCATGGGGAATGCAGATGGTGGGGGAAAGGTTGTACCCTGTTAGCTTCTTTTATCTGGCTGGGATCTGCCGATAGTAGGAGTATAAACAAACCTGTTGTAGCAGGAAAGCAGAGTAGGAATTGACTCTGAAGGAGGAGCTTAGCAGAAATCCCAGCCAGAGACTGTCTGAACTGATTGACTGTGCAGCTGAAACCTGAATTAACGCCAGTAGTGAACATTAGATGAGAAAGCTCTTCTTGGGGACAGCTCTGACTAACCTGCAGTTTAAACCTACAGTGCAGTTCTGCAAAGCTTTGTATCTTTGTTGGTCTCCTGATAATTTCTTCCTTGCTTAACATACCATGAAAAAGTTAAACCTTCCCTATCCAAACAGACACACGCTTAAAACTTGAAAGAGCCTCCTGAAGTTCCTTCTCCCAAACTAGTTGTGTTCCGTTTTTTGGTGGCCCCTTGAGACTTCAAGCACCTGCTTAGGGAGGTGGACTGCCAGCTCTCCCAGCCAGCAGTGCCTGGGAGCTGTGGGTGGAGCTGTTTGCACCCTCTCATCACAGACACATCCTGCCCACCTCGAGGAGCAGTCCTACAAGGCGACCTCTTTGTGACACAGGTGCTCATTTAATTTCAGCAGTTGCTCACATGCAATGAAGCCAAGTGTGGCTCCTGGGGAGTGCTGTTGACTTCAGGAGATTTACCACGGCGTAAATCAGAGCCCAAGTGACAGAAGAAGCCCATATGTTCTCCTGGAGTGCTGATTACGGGGGAAAGGAGCTGGATCAGAAGAAAATGATTGCACCCAGATTGTTTTCAGTGTTTTAATGACTAGCTTAAGGCAGGAAATAAAAACAGAATCAGAGGTGATTTATATTTTTGCTGAAATCTAAACAGGTCTGGCCCTAGGCATTTGCATTTGTTCCTGTCTAACACTGTGGCTGACTTCAAACCTCTTGAACTGCAAGAACTGCTGAAAGAGTGAAGTGAAAGCTGCTTGTAAAAGTCAGTGTCAAGACTCTCAGAGACAACATAAAGAGCAGGAGGGAGTATGGGTATGGGAAGAATTGGGTTGCAGAGGAGGAATATCATATTTGTAGGGAAAGGACTGCTATCCATGGGAAATACCCTCCACTTCCCTCCTTGATTAGCAATAGCTAGTCTGGTAAACCTCTCATTGAGATCAAGAATTACAGAATCACAGAATATGCTGAGTTGGAAGGGACCCACAAGAATTATCCTGACCCTGCACAGCACCATGCCCAAGAGTCACACCATGTCCCTGACAGTGTTGTCCAAGCACTTTTTGAACTGTGTCAAGCTTTATCCTGTGACCAGTGCCCTGGGTAGTCTTTTCTAATGCCCAACCACCATCTGCATGAAGAACCTTTTTCTAATATCTACTCTGATGCCCCCCTCAGGACATGGTTGGCTCTCCTGGCTGCCAGGGCACTGCTGAACCATGTTCAACTTTCCATCAACCAGGTCCATTTCTGCAGTGCTGCTTTCCAGCACCTCATTCCCCAGTCTGTCCACACATACAGGGTTATCCCACCCTAGGTGCAGAATCCAGCACTATTCACTGTTGGAATTCAAATGATTGGTGATTGCCCAGTGCTCTAATTTGTCAAGGACTCTCTGCAGGGCCTCCCTGCCTTGGAGGAGTCAAAGGCTCCTCCCGGTTTTGTATCATCTGCAAACTTGCTCAGTATCCCTCCCAGTCCTGCCTCCAAGTCATGTTGAAGAGCACAGGGCCTAAGATAGAGCCCTGTGGAACTCCACTAGTGACAGTCCTCCAATCTGATGTCACCCCATTGTCACCCCATCATGTGTTTATCCAACTCTGGACATTTTGTCCAGAAGGATCNCTGTGTCAAGCTTTATCCTGTGACCAGTGCCCTGGGTAGTCTTTTCTAATGCCCAACCACCATCTGCATGAAGAACCTTTTTCTAATATCTACTCTGATGCCCCCCTCAGGACATGGTTGGCTCTCCTGGCTGCCAGGGCACTGCTGAACCATGTTCAACTTTCCATCAACCAGGTCCATTTCTGCAGTGCTGCTTTCCAGCACCTCATTCCCCAGTCTGTCCACACATACAGGGTTATCCCACCCTAGGTGCAGAATCCAGCACTATTCACTGTTGGAATTCAAATGATTGGTGATTGCCCAGTGCTCTAATTTGTCAAGGACTCTCTGCAGGGCCTCCCTGCCTTGGAGGAGTCAAAGGCTCCTCCCGGTTTTGTATCATCTGCAAACTTGCTCAGTATCCCTCCCAGTCCTGCCTCCAAGTCATGTTGAAGAGCACAGGGCCTAAAATAGAGCCCTGTGGAACTCCACTAGTGACAGTCCTCCAATCTGATGTCACCCCATTGTCACCCCATCATGTGTTTATCCAACTCTGGACATTTTGTCCAGAAGGATCCTGTGAGAGAAAATATTGAAAGCTTTACTGAAATCTAAGCAGATGACACCAGCTGGCTTCCCTTGGTCAATGAGATTGGTTACCCTGTCATAAAAGGAAATCAGGATAAGCAGGACTTTCCTCTTGTTATAAGTGAAATTTGGTTAATGCTTGTTGTAAGTGAAAGTTTGTTAATTTTCTAAGTTAACACAATGTTATAATGTTATAGTTCCAAAGAAGAGTTCCTTGTTCCCAGGGGTTGGTAGAATGTTATAATGAGTTAATTGATGTCTGTTAAAAAGTTTAAAGGGATCCAGGATGTGGTGGAGGTTTGTTCCCGAGGGTGGTGATAACACCTTGAAAGTGAAGTCAGCGCAGCGCCATCAGCCAGCGGGAGCCCCAAGGAAGAACCAATTACCACGAGGATCCAGAGCCCACCCATCCTGGACCAAAAGGGGGGGATATAAGAGAGAGTGTCGAGCTGCTGCTAGGTGTTCTCCTGTGGAGCACGTTCTCCAAGGGAGCACCCGCTGTGTCACGGGTCTCGATACACTGTAGTGGTTTTTTTTCCAGCTTGCTGAGAGGGGACTCAAGCTTATCTCGGGTCCTCCGTCTTCGACAGCTGCTTTTAATAAACGAGTGCCGGCTTTAACAAGAAAGTTTCCGCTCTGTTTCGAACCACCGGGTGACTTTCAGTTAAGTTCTGGTCTCATTCGCTGCACTCTCATGAAGCCATGCTGGCTGTGACCTATAGCTGCGTTGTGTTTCAGGTGTTTTTCAATACCTCCCAGAATCATCTTCTCCATAACTTCACCAAGCACTGAAGTGAGACTAACAGGTCTGCAGTTTTGCAGTTCTGGGGTCCTCCTTCTTGCCTTTCTTGTCAAGTGGGATCATTCCTCAAGGACTCTGGTATCTTGTATCTACTCCACAGCTTTAACTGAACAGGAGAGGAAAAGGAGCTAAGATTTCAAATATGAGTGGAAAGTTTTGCAGCCTGTCCCGAGCTTTCTTTTTTTACTCCCTTCTCAAAGTCCCAGAGAGAAAGCTGCGTCCAGAGTAAGAGCAGCACCAGGGTAATAGGCCCTATGCATAGCCAAAACTATCTACCATCTAGGGCAGAACCTTGTTAGTTAAAAGGAGAAAAAGACCACAAAAGACCGTGACCTGGAGCCCCATAAAGTAAGGTTTTTGCTGCTATTAAGGGAGGAGCTGAGGTGTGGGGAAGCAGCCACTGGTATATATTAATAGCAGAGAAGCACTCCCTGTCATTTCACAAGCAGGATTTACCACTGCACCTCATTTTTCTCTGGTCACAAGAGCAGCCTCCCAGACTCTCTGGGGCTGTTTCTGGATCTCTATCCCAGTTTTGCCATTCCACAGTTTAGTTTTGCTTACATTGCTGAAAAGCCTTTGTCTGTGTCTGGCAATTATCCCAAGGACTACGGTCATTGGATCAGCAGCTGGCTCTCAGTTCACCCTGTTTGGCTATATCAGTGTCCTCAGGATCAGGAAGCTCAGAAATGCCATAGCCAGAACTCCTGAGCAAGGAAAGAGGGCTGAAGCCCTTTCTACATAGGCAGTGAGGCTGTAGCAAAATCTGCATATGAAGTGGATGTTTTCTTTGTAGATGGAATAGCCCCTCTTGCATTCAAATTCACATAAAAGAGATGCTGAAGTCTGTTCTTCCTCACCCACTCAGCAATGTGGTGTGGGTGTTTCAGTGGCACACTGAGTTCACAGCACCATTTCTCAGCTTCTTGTTAATGCTTGCCACAGTAGAAATCTCATTCATGGATGACACTGATCTTAGCACAAATATTGATTCATCAGCCAGAGCTGAGTATTAGCAATGAATTTTTCCTGCACAGTTCTTTGATGGCTCTGATGTCTGATACCAGTGGAATAAGCTGGTGTTGGCTGATGTAGAATAGGTGGTCTCAATGGAGGGGGTTTTTTTAACTGAGACTTCTCTGTGATTCTGTGAAGACTTGATGTGTGGGTTTGGATTAGGTATTCTGCATCAAAGGGACTCCTAATTTCTTTTTCCAGCAGTTTCCACTAAACTCCAAGTGCCTATTACACAACAGCAGATCAAAGGGGGAGGAAGGGTGAGGTCAACTGCTGATATTTGCTGGTACTAATTGGAATGACTCTTCCAAATGAAATCTCTCATTAGTAAATTCCATTTTAAAAACTTAGTCCTGGAAACTGGAGTTTGGGGTCTATTGAAACAAACAGTACCAAGGAAGGGAAAGTTTAGCTGTTAGAATAATTTATGGTTTTGTTTTAATTTGTCTGTTTACATTCTGTTTGGAGAATATGGAGGAAAGCAAGGGAAAATCATAGTAACCATAAGGCATTTTAGATGCTTTAGGCTTTGTGATCTCCAGATTTCCAAGGCTGAGTTATAAAACCATAGGCCATTTCAGGGAAGGGTGACAGTTCCCTCTTGTAAAAGTCAAACCTGCCAGAGTAGGGACCATGGGTACTCTCGAGTCTTCACAAATCGTGTTTCCCAGGGGATATTTTCCTGAGCCAACAGACTATTAATCATCCTCAGACTTTTGCAGGATTGAGTTTTGGTGCATTTCTTTTCCTCCATCTGCTTCCTGCAACTATCTCTGTGAGCAGATAAGCAATGTCCTATGGCATTGTCTGTTCTCTTCAGTACTATTAAATATATATAAAGCCATGCAGCAGACCCTGTCAGAAAACAGCAGGACACAGGCTCAGAGAGAGATATAAGAGACAAGGTGTTGTAAGGGACAGCACCATCTGCTTTGTTGACAGCCACTTGTGCAGAGAGGACAAGGCACTGATTAATTTGTCAAGGACTCATGAGAAGAAGTGTGAAAGAAGGCAGATATGTGTATGCACAATGCACGAGGGGGTGTGGGGGCAATGAGATGGCTGTCAAGACAACAGAGAAGGGTGATAGAGGCTTTCAAAACGGGGATTTGGACATCTCACTTGGAGAATGGGACAAAGGCACTGACACAGCTGGCTGCAAGATCATAATGAAAGTTGCAAGTTGTTGCTGAGCAGCAGAAAATAAGTATAGGTAATTATTTATGGTGCACAATAAGATGTGAAAAAGAAAGTGCAGGCTGGCTGATAACTCTTGGTTGATTTCTTTTATTTTGATTTTTTCTTTCCCTGAAACCTAGGAGTTAGAGGGTCTGCTAATCTCCACTAATTGGCAGTGCTGCTGCCAGGCTCACGTTCAAGGGATAAAGGAGCCAGAAGGGATAAGGGACTGCCAGGGAGATACAGCAGAGGGATAAGACACACCAGTGGTCAATGAGAGTTTTCACAGCTGCAGTCCACTCTGAGATTTTTCCCCAGGCTCTGTGTTCTCCTAAAGCCCTGCTATAAAATGCAGACAAGTTGTATAATTAAGCAAATTAAAACCAGACTAGAGGCATTTCTCTCAGCCTGGCTAACAAAGACAAAGATTGCTTCTTTCAAAGAAAAGCTGCAAAAAAGAATTATCTTCTTACAATTGGTGCCAGTACTTTAGATCAAAAGAGAAGTACAATCAAATATGGATGGCAAAGATTGACAAATTTAGGGAGGATTTTTGGAGGGAAGGGAGTTCCAAGCAGATTTGTAACAATCTCATCACTTTTATCAATTATCTGGAAATCATCTGTAAAGTAGACCTGAAAGATAGTAAGTGACATTAACCTTTTGGGCTATTCAACATTTCAACATTGCCTATTTGTGGTGTTAGTTATCTATGGATCAAGAAAAAAGAACAGGTGAAGACCCCTAACTCACAATGGCTCAGTTCTGGGCTTTTCAGGTCTTACCACTGACAGACGGTTTATGGCCAGGGTCCATTGCTGAAATAAGTCCATCTGGCATATCATACTTGAGTCCTCTAGAGAAGCTTCCATAAGGGGTCAAAGAAGCAAGAGGAATGCTCTCCTATCCTCAGCACTGCATTTTTGAAAATGCAGAGATTAATACAAATACTGTTCTGTCCTCTTACAGAGACATGCATATATAAAACAGGAGGGTAAAAGTGTAAGAATAACTCAACTTTTAGGGACTCCTTACCAAGAGTGCACAGACCTGTCAAGACAGGATGCTTTGAACTGGGCATGTACCTTTCTCAAGTGTAATCCAGTTCAATAGTAGTGAGGAAGATGAAAGGGTGGAAGTATTTGAGGTTCTGCTGCTCAGGAATGCTCACACATTCATTGCCAATCAAAGTTATATGGATTGTATGGGGAGTGGGTGCAGTGTGGATTGTGTGCAGAGACATTAATCACAGAACAGGTGTAAATTAAAGGAAACTTCTGATTTTCTGCCAATTGTAAGGACACCAGATGCTTAATGAAAGGAATTCCATTTTAAACTCACTGAAAGCAACCCAACAGAGCAGTGCAGTCTGTTCTTGCACAGACAAGCTAAGAGGGACTGGGGCACAGATCACTTTCACTACCACACAAAGTCTTTACTAATCCCTTGGTTACAAAAAAGATTTGTCTCAGTCACAAACTCCCTAAAATACTACCCAGCAGCAGGATTGACATTGGAGCTGTGAAGACAGACCTCTGCCAAAGTATAATTGCAGGACTGGGGACTTACGTTAATCAGAAGTTTGTTCCCAAATCTTTTAAAACCATGAAAAAAATTCAGTGGCTTTGGATTAGACCTTAATTTATGCTGTTTAGCTACTATGTACCAGATTGATTTCTAACTGGCTGGGTTTAGTAGGTTTTAAGATGTTAGTGTCCACCTCCTTCCAGGTTTTAGCCTGGAAGATTCGTGGCACCTGGGAAAACATAATTTCATAATTACTGTGAATCCTGGTTATAAAAAATTCAACTCATGATAAACGTATTTTTCTTGATGATTTTTCAGGAGGAAGCAGGAAGAAAATTGAAGTTACTGGACAAAATTTTGGAGACATTTTAAAATAATCTGTGGAGAGTGGATTTTATTCTAGGTTTCCGGGTGGCATGGGTTTGGCAGGTTTTTGGGTGCTTTTGCTGTTCTTGTTTTGGTTTGGGGTTTTTTTTGGTTTGGTTTTTGAGTTGTGGTTGATTTTCTTAATTTTTTCTTATTATTTTCCTTTCTGATGCTTAATGAAATTTTCGCTGGTAAAATGCCTCATGAGGCATCCCAGGCAATTCACCCTGTGTTTTACATGCTATCAAAATATATGGATCCAGCCTGTGCAGCTGCTTGCTGTCAGGTTCATTACATCCTGAGCATCCATGCCTCCAAGTGATTCGTGCCGAAGCCTCTCTGGTTCATTGTGGGAGATGACAGACTTTGAGGAGAGCAGCTGATCCTCACCAAAGTGGGAGTGGAGCTGCCTGATTGATTGTCCACAGAGGACAGCAGGCACTGAGTCAGTCTGCAGGGAAAGAGGATACAACAGGCAGCTGCTTTTGTCTTTTTCTGCAGCATTTCATTCACATTCCTGGATAACATGTGCTTGGTTTTGCCTTTGTTCCACATAATAAACTGACAATGGCTAAGGATTTTAAATCTTTTTTCCTTTTGTTTCTCATGTGTTCCTAGAAATTGGAGGAGAAAGTGATGCTGTGCGTTTCAGACAAAGCCAGTTTGTACTCTACAGAAAAGCTTGGTTCGTTTTACTGCACCCAGTGTTAAATCATCTAGAAGTGCCATCACAAACAATTACACCTCGGTGCTTTACATTCTCAAACAGAGAAGTGAGAGAGTGGGCTTTAGGCACTGGTCCTAAATACACTGGTGTAACTCCACAGCTTCAGGGAATCCTTGCTGCCTTTGGAGTCAGTTGATGCAGGACTGCAGTTGAGGAATGTGGGTGGCAAACACATGTGAGCTGTGCAGTTTGCTGCTCAATATCCTGTCCTGGAGCACACAGGACATCCCTGTGATCTGGGGGACACCAACAAGGCAGTGGCACTGGGAAGTTGCAGCTTCACACCAGAAAAGGTTGACATGAGGTGGCACAAAGAAGTTGGCATGGCTGCAACAGCTACTACCTTGCTCTGAATAGGTGATACCTTTTACCTTAGAGTACAAGCAAGGCCATCAGGTGCACAGGCCAGCAGGATGACCTGGGATAGTGACCCCATGCTGAGGAGAACCATGAAGGGAGGAAGGGCACCTGGATCTGGGCCAGCATTGCAAGGGCTTCACCTTTCCTGTCTCTGTGCAAGGCTGACAATTCAAGTTTGCCTGGAGCAGCACATGGTGCAACTTGACTTTTAGTGCTTGTTTTGAAGTCCAACTCTCCCCACATGGCAGGATTTTTAAATGACAGGTGGGTGTGCTTCTATGAAAACATCGCCTTATTTCCCTAAACCCTTCGCTAAGTGATCTTGTCAGGTGAACAGTCAAAAACAAAGGCAAGAGAGGAACTGTTGTAGCAAAACTACCATTTACAAAGGGTGTCTGAATCGTGCACAGTTCCTTCAGGCAGCTGATGATTTAAGATCATTGTTCAATTTAAAATGACAAGAGAATTTGAGCAAAGATTAATATGGTTCTGCACCTGCAGATAGACAAACGTGGGATGGGCAAATAAGAATGTTGATTCTGACATTAAGGAAAAAAATACAGTGTTTAGCTCATCTGAGCATTAGGCTCAAGGATTTCCCTGTTTCCCACTTCATTACAGCATTTAATGCCTTGTCACAGAAGAGTTCTGTGAGGGCTGCCTTTGTGATCACAGGCTGAGTTCCATGGCAGAACCCAGAGAAATATGACCTTGTATTGCATCCCCAGCAGAGATTTGAGCTGACAACACTTATGTTTGTAAACTTAGTGCCCTTTTATGTTACCCTGCACATAAAAAAATGAGCAAATAACACTCAGAATGGATCACCATGAGTCCTTCCTTCCCATAGGAAAGACTTCATGGACTAAGCAGAGCAGCTCTGATCTGCACTCTGGCACTGGCAGAGGGGCACTGCCACATTAAAAGTGTTTTAGACATGGTGTGCATTTGCTGTCACCTGAGCTGGAATGGCTGTTTAGAACAACATGGAGTCTGGTGCAATTTAAAGCCTCTAAACCAGAACCATAGAGCTCCCTTTTCTAATTTGGTGCTGGCTCAGGTCCCCAGATGGCTTCAGCACAGCAGCACATGAGGCCAGATCCAGTCCTGCCTCTGCACCTTCTCTGCAGCAAATCCATGAGTCCAGATTATTGTTCTGGTAATTGCTGGGAGATTTTGTGTTTGTGTTTGGGAGGTTTTTTTGATTGGGTTTTAGTGTTGCTGAAGTTTGGGGGTTTTTTGGGGAGAGAGGGAGGATGAGAGGTTGGATATTTTTCTTTTCCCCCCTTAGGTCATCTGACATCCTTCATTTTTCTATGCAGTTCTTCCTCATGTCTAAATGTGTTTTAGTAAATCCATTACTGCCCCCTCTGTTTTGGCAGCTGCAAGTAAGTGATCTGTCTCCATCACTCCTCAAAATAATAATAATTTATTTTGAAGAGAAAGTTCATTTTGTTTACTTTATAGCTATCCATTGCCTCTTCCTTGTAATTCAATAATATGCCTTCTGCTTACATCTAGGTTAGTGGCAGCTCTTAGCTTGAATACTTTGGTCCTCTCTAATGTGATAGAAAATTACTGATTATCAAAGGAGTGGTAGCACTTACTTAGACTCCTCCACACACTAAATCTAGATTAAGGAATGTGAGAAATTAAATGTAGGCAAGAGAATGGTTGGTTCCTTAATCAGAATGCTATTAAACAGCAGAACACAGCCCATTACTGAAAAAAAAATTAAAAAGAGGTATAATTGAGTATTTAATATTACAAATATGATGAAATGGACATCTGGAAAAAAGCTGATGTTATAGCCTATCATGTTCTAAAATAATCAAAGATGAGGACAGGTGAAGAGTGTGTTTCTCCTAATGGTTATAGCAAGAGACAAAAACCTGCCTTTGTTTCTAACCATTTGCCTTTTTGGAGAGTTCTGTCCATTGACTGTTCCACTGTCCCTCTGCAAAGTGGCTGCAGTAACACCTGGCTCCTTTACTACATCAGCTCAGAAGACCCAGTCTGTGCAGTACCTGGGATTTTTTTCTCAGTTTTTCCTTCCAATTGAATAATAATGTTATCTTTTTAGTTCTGTATCCCAGTTTTTTTTTCCTTGAGGACATCTCAAATTGAAGTTCATATTTAAGAAGGGATTCTGTTTTCCTGTTTTCAAGTTCACTTATAAGAGTAACCATTTTAGGACAGCAATTTCTGTTACTTTAATTCTATTCCATGCCTTAGAATTTTTCTTTAATTTTGGAGTCAAGAAGTCTCTGGATGTAAGAATCTCTTCTTATAGAAACATAAATTTTTCATGCAGAAAGATCAGAATATCTGAAGAACATAGGATCAGTGTATATAGATGTTAGGAAAACAAAAAGAAACCTGCAAAATAAACCATGTGATCTGGTGGTTGATGTGAGGATAAGAAAAAAAAGGATAATGTCTTTTGAATGATTATGTTAAGAATTAGTTTTAGGGCTTTGTTTGGAATTAGATTTGGAGGCAGTCCTTTTTGCTTCTGACTTACCACAGAGCAGTACTAACTCTTTCTTCTGTATTTTTTTTTCCTGTCTGAAAGAGCAGAAAGAGGCACTTCTATTTATTTATAATCTCTTAAACTGAGGTACATAGCCTGGTGTTCTTGGCAGATTGCATAAAAGACCCATCTATGAACCAATAAAGAAATGCTCCCAGATTGATTAGACACTGGATAAGGCTTAGGCTGAGGAGAGCTGGCCCAAATCCATTTTAACTTAGGTCCAGGTCTGAGTCATGCTTCATCCCTGCCTGCCTTTTCCTGCCTTCAGCTGCAGTCCATTGAAGCTGTTGTCTAGGATACAGGCAGGCTTAGTTTATTCAGCCCATGGCTTAAATGCAGAGAGAAGGATGGTTGGGGGCTGATGCAGACATCCATGTGGCATTTAACAAGTCACTTACCAGAGCTGGTTTCATCCTTCATGTGGGAAGGTGCGTGTACTTAGGAGGGACCCTGAAATACAGTGCTAGAGAGCACAACAGGTGAGAGAGAGAGAGAAAAACAGACAACAACCTGATGTCTGCATCCTCCAGCTACATCCTTTTGTGTTTTGTATTGATGTTGCACAACTGACTCTGGGGATAAAATCTTCCCCTTTGTGCTTATTTCACCCAAGTTTAAAACTTCCCTACCTACTATCCTGGATAGTCCTAGGGACCTGAGAAGCTACAGACAGTCTCCAGGGACCATCCTGAGCTGCAGGACACAAGCATCTACATCTGGGGCCATCCATTGTGAATGGGTGAGGACTTGAAAGCTGTATTCTGTATGCTGTGTCACCACTGAGCAGCTTTCCCTGGCTGCAACGGCACAGCCAGCATGTGAGGAAGAGGAAGGGTGATGCTGTTCTGCTCATGGGCTCTGTTCATGTTCATGTTCATGTTCATGTAATGCTGTTCTGCTCATGGGCTTTCCTTGCTGGGTGATTATGGTGAGGAAGCAGGAACCCACCGTTTTTCGCTTGCTCCTTCAAGGGGGATCATGAAGCTTCTGCTATGACCACTTCCACCTTCACCTAAGGAAATGAAATCTCCTGTGTCACAAAACATCACAAAATTAATAAAAGGTGCTAATGCAGGTGATGGATTTGGAGACATGGGATTTTCCAAAAAGTTGGTGGGTTCAGGCTAATATGCAGGGGCTTGTGCAAGTCAGCCTTTCCCTTCCTCTGATGCAGGAGTTTTCTATGGCATGCAAAACAAACTTCCAAGCAAAGCTATTAGCCAGTGTCTCTGGAAAGCAGTGCTCTGCCTCTCAAGAATGAGCACACAGGAAGGGTCTGGTAAGACTTTCTGAGCTACAGAGCTTTAATCAACATCCTGCACAGAAGAAACTGCAGGGAAAACTGTATTATTTTGCTCCATTTCTCTAAAGATTAGCAGGGAAGAAAAAAAAAAGAACAAACAACAAATCCCCAATAATCACAGCTCATAAATTCTTCATCGTGTGAACGGTCCTTAGGTAGATACATCCACCATGGGAGGTACGTGACAGCTTCTAGGCACAAACTGCTGCCCTCTGTGTGGCCTACAAATTGCTGTGTACACCAGCTAACACTTTGCTGATGGGCTGGGCTGTTTAACAGGAAAGAGCTCTTGACTGAAAACAGGCCATTTTTCTCCTTCAAAGCAGATCTATTTCCTCATCACCACCTTTCATAGTAATTCAGCGATACTCAGTTTGCTGTGCCAGCGTCATTTTCCCTGGCTGTTTAATAACCATGCTCTGAACCAGAGCTGCAGAGTATCTCATTATTCTGCTCCAAAGGTAGGAGAGGAAGGGTAGATGTGAAGAAAAACATCCGTTTCTGAGCATGTCAAAAGTAAGGTTATGCTGCCAACTGCAGTATAGTATCTGGGATACTGCAGTCAGTATCCCTGCAGCAGCTCCAGGAGAGGAATGAAATGAGAGGAAAGAAAAATCAACGTGGAAAGACATTATTGATTTCTTTTCTGCAGCACTGAGTTTAACCTGAGTTTAATATCACTTGAATTTAAAATATTTGGGAGCTGCTGCTTGCTAATCCATTTGCAGAGTCGGATGAAAGCTCCTATTTGTTATCTCTGGAGGATTTGCAAAATCAGAAAGAGTTAACACTAGAGAAGGCTCTCCTGATGTTCCCCAACGCCTCAGAAAGGAGACCCCCTGACTCACATGTGCATGAGGGAAGTCAATCATTTTGAAATGCTGTGAAAGCAGCATCCAAGGCAAGCTTCACTGCTGTGAGAGCAATGTCCTTCAGAGCAGCACAGGTGCCTAAAGCACAAGGAAGAAAACTGTGGCGTGTAACACCCTGCAAGGACACGTGAGCTGTGGATCAGCTTTCCCAGAACAAAACCTGGAGCCTGGGGTTTGTTCTTTGAGTGCTGCTGGCTCTGTCTGTCACGATCTGGTCCCCCAGGGCCAGAGGGGCAGGAGCAGCAGGTCAGAGAGGCTGTGGGGTAAAGGCTGGAGGAATGGCACTGCCATGGCTGGCACTGCTGATGTGCCCCAGCAGGGACCAACAAGTCCTGAGGCAGAGAAAATCAATAGGCGCTGCTGAAATGTTTGGCTTTTGCCTTTTTGCCTCTCGTTTCTCACAGTTTTCTTCAGGGCACAGGTCTGGCCTTAATCTGCTCACTCTGAAAGTCCAGGGAAGTGCTTGGCCATAACACCAGGTCTTTCCAGCTTCTCTACATAAATCACACTTAATTTAAAATAAATTTCTAATGAGAATATTTGACATAAAATTTTTCAGCTGGCAGAGCATTGCTCACCACATGCTGTGTCTATCTTTCTGGAAGCTAGTACCACATGAGAGCCTGAAAATTACTTTCTTTTAATGGGACTGCCTTCTCTTCACTAGGTTTGCATTGATTTTTCTATCATTTTCAGCCATGAGTTAGAGGACATTTCAATCCTGCCACTCTAGCATCTGAAAAGGTAAAGCATTCTGCCTGTGGTATTGCAGTGACTATTTCAGCATGGCTAGAGTTAGTTGAAAAAATGTATTTCAAAGGTGTTCTTAGGATGACTTTGTTTTTTTGCTGCCTTTTTAAAAACAAGCAAAATATAAATAAATGTTAAAAGTAATATAAAAGGATGACTTGGGAAAGCATGGACATGCTCTGGAAGGAAATGGAAGGAAATGGGAAATCTGGTTACCCAGGACATGAAGATATCTGAGGTCCTCAAGGACTTTTTTTTCCCTCAGTCTTCATTGACCATGAAGTTCAACAAGGCCAACACAAGGTCCTGCACCTTGGTCAGGGTAATCCCAAGGACAAATCTCAAGGCTGGGTGGAGAAGGAATTGAGAGCAGCCCTGAGAAGGTCTTGGGGGTATTGGTGGATGAGAAGCTTGATGTGACCTAGCGAAATGTTTGCAGTCCATAAAGCCAGCTGTGTCTGCATCCAAAGCACCAAGGGCAGCAGCTTGAAGGAGATCATTCTTCCTCCACTCTGTTCTGGTGAGATCCCACCTGGAGTACTTTATCAAGATCTGGGGTCCCCAGCATAAGAAGCATGTGGACCTGTTGGAAAGAGTCCAGAGGAGACTACAGAGATGACCAGAGGGATGGGGCACCTGTCCCATGGAAATGAACGGAAAACGTTGGTGTTACTCAGCCTGGAGAAGAGAAGGCTCCAGGAAGACTTTGGAGAAGCCTTACAGTATCTAGAGGTGACCTACAAGAAAGGTGGAAGAGACTTTTTTACAAGGATCTATAATAATAGGATGGGAGGTAACAGCTTTAAACTGAAGGAGGGCAGTTTTAGGTCAGATATGAGGAAGAAATTCTTCTCTGTGCAGATAGTGAGGTGACGCCATCCACCTTAACCACTCCAATCTGATCCCCCCAGCTAGCTCCTGAGGTGGCAATGGCGTCAAGAGTGGCGCTTTCCCCAGAACTTCCAAGATCCGGGGAGAGGGTAAGGCACAAGCCTTGTCAGTAGAGTCAGTGTCCGGGAAAAGTAAAGAGGCCGGAGGGTCCTTTCAAGGTTCCAGGGTTTTATTGGAGAGGAGGTTAGCGAGTAACAAGATCAAGGGAAGGACACCAAGAAAGGCGGAGAACACGGCTGTGCAGCAGCTTAAATAGGGGCCCTCCCTCCTGGGAGGGTACAACTCAAAGGCCAATAGGAGAAACCTGGGGGTGTTACAATAGGAGGGATTTGGGGAACAGGGAGCCAATAGTGAAGAATGGGGGCGGATCACAACTTTCAACAGCAAATCAGGTAACAAATAACAATGAACTGACAAAGAACTTTCTAGAACAATGGGTGTGGCCAGGGAGGACTAACAACCGGGAGGGTAGAGTCTAGGATGATTGACAATGAAGGGTCTGGAATAAGGGGAGGGGTTTGGGTTAATGGATAGGAATGAGGGTGGGAAGGGGTGGTCCAAACCAACTCAACGGGGGATTACATGGGGCAAAACCATTTTAACAAATGCAGAGAACCAATTCATAATATCAAAAAACAACAAACCACAACAGTGAGGCACTGGAACAGGCTGCCCAGAGAAGCTGTGGATGCCCCATCCCTGGGAGTGTTCAAGGCCAAGCTAGATGGAGCTTTGAGCAGCCTGGTCTAGTGGGATGTGTCCCTGCCTTTGGCTGAGGGGTTGGAACTAGGCTGGTCCATTCCAAGTCAAACTGTGCCATGATTCTGTGATAGACACACCAGTGCCCTTTAGCCATGGAGCTGTACAGCACAACAGCAGCACAGTGAGGACAGAACAAACCTAGCCAAAAAAAGAAAAGGTTGGGGAAAACTTGGAAGTGTTCAGCCTATGGATTTTTGACTTGAGGAAATTTTGTCATGAAATGTGTTATATTTTGGCTGCTAACATTTTTATCTTTTTTTTAACACCACAAAATATTTGAGGTGAGCATGAGCAGAAGAGAAGCTGATAGGCATTTTAACCAAGTATTTTAATGAGTAATAAATTAAGTAATTACAGAATTGAGAAGGAACTTTGCATTTTGGGATCACTGGTTCAGTCCCTACCAAGATCAGCAACAACCCTGGGATTCCTACTTGCTCTTTGCTTACTGCTGCATTTCACAGAGAAAGTGGAAGAGATATTCTTTTCCAGGTGCTTTTTCCCTTTCTCCTACTAGCAGACTCAGTTGGGAGCCCAAGGACCTGGCTAGGCCTGGCCATTATCCCCACTGCTAAGCCAGGATATGGATAGGATATGCTGCTCCTACATCAAAGCCTTCACACCTGAGTCCCTTCACAGCTGATTTTCCTCCCTTCATTTACTTACTTTCTTTAAGAGCACAAAAATAAAAGAGTTACTTTCTATTGCTAAGACAGTAAGGTGGGTATGCAGTTGCTTAGTATAGCTGAGGGATTCAGGAGCACCATTCAGCTGGTCCAAAACATTGGTACTTTCATAACACCTGTTAGAGTATTTAAAATGGAAAATCCTGCAGCAAATGAGATGAGCCTCTTTCAAAAGGTCTCTTTTGTTTTTTAAGGCTTTTGGAAGACTCCTGAGACATGAGCCCAGAAGGCTACCCATTTAATAAGTGAGAGACTAAATTTTGTTTAATATTGTCTGTTTCGGAGAAGATGCTCCTGGCAGATGCTGTTTATTGAAACAAAATCTTGATGGGTTTTGCTAATGATGGTGTATCCTACAAAATATTTATGCTCTGGGAATACTCTGAGTTGTGATCTTTTGGTAGGAGTTTTTATTGATGGAATCTAGTACCCCATTATGGCAAATTTATTCTTTCCTTAGAGTTATATATATAAAACCTTTTCTCTGTCATTAGTTTTCCTGTCTCCAAAATGAGAATTAGCATTGCAGAATATTATGGTATGGGTGAAAAGATGAATCGTTACTCTTTGGAAAGGTAATTAACCTCCAAAGGCATCTGCCAGAGAGCTGCCATTATACCATCAGCTGCACTCTGTTTCAGTTTTAGCCTTTCCCTGTCCTCCTGCAGCTCTCAGAGGTGTGTTGTTTATCAGCTCAGTTCAGTGCAAGCAGGAAGATGGATACCTTCAGCACAGCATCCTGCAAGGAGCAGGGTGACAAATGCAGGGCTTTCAGCAGACTAGCACCCTGTGCTTTGATCTCTTGCCATCAGGATGCAGAGCAGAGCTGTGACCTTGGCAGTGCACCTGAGCAGGTGGTGGCAACATCCAGTGATGCTGATTAATTGTGCAGGCTCAGTGCAGGGAGGGCTGCTCGTTAATTCAAGCCTGTGCCAAGGAAAGAGGAGACCCTTAGGACAGGGCCCTTAGGTGAGCCCTGCTGGTCTGTGTCACAGAAAGACAGCTGTACAAAAGGCACATTGACTTTGTGGGAGAGAGAAGGGGGACGAGCATCTCTCTGGCTGGCAGTTCAGGTTTGAATCCTGCTATGAGTGTACTGTAGCACTCAGAGAGAAATACTCAGCCTGTCTACAGGCACTTGTTTGCTAGTAAACAAGAAACACTGTTCCAAACAGAGATGATTAACGGTGACAGAAAAATTTAGGAACTGGGTGGAAAGCTTTATTCTGCCTTGATCACAACTACCCATTATGTCAGTAGGTTCTGATTTTTTCAGACTAACGGTAGGTGTGCACTCATACAAACATGCAACTGTACACTGATCTCACCCTCAAGGGACTGTGGATTTATCTCTAATGCTGCCAGATTTATTTATTAAAGATAGAGTACACTTACAAATGCTCCATTGTGCTCTGTTATTTGGAACAGAGTGAAACCTGGTCCCAATGGATAAGGCAGAATGGAAGAGGGTTTTTAAGTCTTTGCCCTCCCAAATGAAGTGATTTTTGATTGAAACCTTTGATGAGTTTCTATGAGCATACATGTAAAAAGAAAAAGACAGTGAGGATTTCATATAGAATTCTTGGTAAAGAATATACATTTTGTGGCAATGCTGGAGGAGTGCTCAACTTGGTGTGACAATGACAGCAATAGCCACTCTGCTGCTGCTGCTACTTCTGTTGCAATGCATGTTTTCCTATTGTGACACTTTGGGTGTCTGTCAGCCTTCAGTGACCAAGCTGTAGTTTAGCTTTGCTATAACAAAGGACTAGAAAGATGGTGGAGATGATCAAGAGACATCTCAAATAGGAAAGACTCCATCATGCTTCCTGGAAATCTTGCTGACAATTAGTAAATCCCCCTGATTTTTTCCTAGAGACTTCTTTGTGTTACTGCCTACCTAGGTTTGTACATGCAGTCTCCAGTGCTGGAGAGAATGCTCTTGCTAGTTCAGGAAAGATTTTCAGAAACTTTGAGGGGTTTTCTCCCTGTTCTTATATGTCTGTTGCAGCAAGTTTATGTTCTGCCACAGCTGTATGCGCTTTTGCCTTCCCCATCCATAATGTGGTTGGATTTTTGTGCAGATGGGCATGTTAATATCTGTTTGCAGAAAAAGAATGGCTTCTTGTACAAAAATCTCTGCTTACATAAGAAGCACATTGTTCTCAGCAGATAGTGAGCTCTCTTTAAATCTCAGCTCTTCAGTAAGAGCCGAATGCCACAGTGACAGAATTAAACTCACTTTAGTATAAAGACCAGTATAAAGTATAAAAGGAATGCATCTAAGCAGTGCTTGAAGCTTTCAGGTATGGGCAAGTGCTGCTGCATAAAAAAAAGCAATTTTTTCCAAACTCTGTTAGTGATTTTTATTTCACTGTTTGTATTGCATTCAAGGCATGAAATTATGCACCTCCTGAAGTGCAATGCTCATTTGAATCCATGGGTTCCAGTCTCTCCCAGCCAGTGGGAGTCTCTGCATTGATCTTGGCAGGCTCTGGACAAGTGTAGGCAGAGAAGACTGATTTTGTCACCAGAATGATGAGCAAGCTGCACCCCCTCTTCTGTTACTGAGAGCTTGACTCACGCAGGCATTCTCCTCAGGTTCTTGTTCTGTTCCAGATACTAAGTAGATTTCACACATACATCCTTACATCCCTATGCAATCCTTGCCTGGTAGGTAATGCTTTGTAAACAACTATCCTTTGCCAGAACAGTGCTTTCCCAGATCTTTGAGCCTGAGAGTTTCTGCAGGGGAAGAATTTCCTCCCAAGAAACTCTTTTGTATCTCCTGACAAATGGCTCTACTAAAGGAATTGTGAATTTGTGTGGGTTTGTTTCTCTTTGCTGCCTCTGCTGCTTGAAGTACTCTCAGGAAGGTCAACTGACCTTTATCAAGCCCTGGCCACTGGCAAGATGATATCCATAATGAATGTACTTGAAGCAGCCAGTGCTCCAGCACGAGTGGTTTAACCTCTGACCCCTTCAGCACAAATAGTGCAAGACACAGAAGATACTTGACTCCTTTTCCCAGAGGAGAGCAAACTCCAACTGTGTACCAGATAGGGTGAAAAATATCATATACTTACGACCTAGCTAGAAGAATAATGTATCCAGTCCTTCGCTTGGTTAAACATAACAGTTCTTGCAGCTTGTTTAGTTTTTTCACTATATGTATGACCTGTACTGCTGGAACTGTACTACTGGAAAGATGCAAAGGTTACTAATTTCCTGGTATTGTTTAGGTTTCTTTTGATGTCACTTGCCCTACCCTTTAAAAGAGAAATACCTTAGTTAAATCATTAATATATGGAATAGTAAAATGAAGACAAATAACAGCCTTGAGGCTGTAACACATATTTTTCACTTTCTGTGGTACAGGACATAACATCATGTGCTCCCCACTGACCAGGGTTTTTACTGACACTCACGTTGTATTCCTCCATATGATGACAGAAATGTTTTCCCAGTTAAGCAGAGGTGAAACATCTAAGGCAGGGTGTGCACCTTGCGATGAGAGCTGACTGAAAGGTGCCAGCATGGCAGTCAAGGCCTTGAGTGAATACAGTGAGGTGGAGCATTAATGAAGTGTTTCCTCACTACTCTCACATATTGTAATCCATGGCTTTTTTCTTAAAATTAAGAAAATGGCCCATATTAAGTCAAGTGTAATACAAACATGTTACTGAAGTAACCTTTTGTCTGCCTTAGGGTTTTTTCCACGTGAGCTGTCAGGCCAGACAAACACAGAGTGTACCACAGGGAAATATTGATGGGAAATCACTGTTCCCCCTCTGAAGGGAAGAGGCTCATGCATTGGACTTACAATTTTTAAATTTTCATGTGTTATGACATTTCACTCTCTTAGTAATAGCATGGCTTTCTGCTCTTTGTGAGGGGTGTTTATTGCAGTCTCCTTGAGGTTTTCATGTCTGATTGTCTCCTTGGGAAGAAACACTTGAAGTTTTGAGATGGACTAGGTTTCTGGTTTAGTGTCATCTAACACCTTTTAAAGGAATTACATCTTTCTCTTTGAGCACTGAAACTGGGATCTTATGATGTATCATTTAGATAGGGGAGACCATTCATGCCCACTGCAGTGTCTCTATTTTCCTATTTGTACAGTACATGCAAATGTACTTCTGTTTCATGCTATATTCATAACTGACCTAAAATTAACTTGGGCTTTTGCTGTTGCACATTGGTGCTGAGTTAATGGCAGAAAGAGTAATCTGGATTGATTGTTTGGGATTAAAAGTCTCTGACTCCCCTTTCCCACTCCCTGGTTCAGGCAGTGCTTTGCACGTGTCCTGCAACACTGGGTGGCACATGAGTTTCTTTCTCTCTGAGATATGGAGGGCTGAATTCAAATCACTCTATGTGGAATTTAGCTTTCTTTGAAAACTGAAATAGTTTGCCTCCTCTGTGCAGAAGGTGGTGTTAAATGATGTATTTTTTAATAAGAAGATTAGTTCTGTAAGCCCATTCTTGGGTTTCACTTGTACCCTGTGTTAGTGCAGCTGTTACACAGCTAAGTGCTCTGCCCAGAGGGTAGGGACCAAGTCAGCCTATAAGCAGAGGTGGTCCCTGGGAAAAGGGAAGAGGGAAACAGCAATTCACTGGAACTGGGGACTCTGAAGAAGTGAATTTCTTCTCATTCCCTAACCCGGGGGTACTCAGAGTTTACTGAAGCACTCGTTCTGCAAATGAACAAGGCTAAATGCTTTATGCAAGAGATGGAAATAAATAACTGAGGTTAAAACTTATGAGGATACCCACACTTCTTTGACTAAAGACTAAGTTTCAAATAAAGATGTTACCAGCATCACAAATATGTGACTTTTTATATGCTTTCTGCAAGGCAGATATTTTTTCAAGCACAAGAGGGAGGATAAAGCCAAACAGATTGTGCAGTAACAGCAGTAGCTAATCAAGGAAATGGGAGAAAGTAGAATTTAATGAAGAAAAAGTCACAGCAAATATGTCAGGAAAGGACCTACACTAAGTAGTCACCTACCAGGGGATGTACCTGCCCCAGTGATTCCATGTGTATATTATGTAGGCAACTCAGCTGCTGAGACCTCCATTTCAAAACCCTGATCAAAATCTATGTGTTTCGGGTTGGTTTGGATGAAAACCAAAGGTGCCAAGGGTTATTTGTGTTCTGATAGGACGAATTAAGGTTTAAAACTCAAGCAGGTTTCAAAGGCATGTTCGTATCTGGGCCATTTGGGTTTTGGCTGCTTTAAGCCACTCAAGCGTGTGAGGGGAGCAGGCTTGACCCATGCTCTGAGTCAGGTGGCAGCCATGCAGTTGCATTAGCAGAACACCTAAATTAGGATAATATATCCAACTGAGTCTCCACACGGCTGCAGTGAGCTGCAGGAGTCGGCATGTGTTCACCTGCACAGGACTAGCTGAACATGCTCTGATCTCCTTTTGAATGAGTCATCTTTGCAGTAGCAGAGAAATCTCCATCTCTGTTAAAGCACAAGCTGCTGTCTGTTCTGCATTCTGCAAACGGAGGTTTGGGGTCTATGGAACTTAAATCTCTACTAGATATTATCTCAGCAGCATTTGCTGGGATGTTGGTGTGTTGGGGGTGAATTTGTTCTGGGGGCTTGTTAGTTTTTATTTTTGCTTTGGGTCAAGTGGTTCATCATGTGAGAGCATAATAACCCTTTTGGTAGGGATTTTATACTGACATTTGATCATTATGTGCAGGTAAATTTATTATTGGGTATAATTTTAAGGACAACTAGGCTTTGGAATACTCCCTTCCATGACCATGACCAAATTCTTGTGTAATTTCTTCCTATTACACAAGAAAAGTAATAGGGGTGCGATCATTTGAAATACCTTCTTATACTCAGAAAATTATGATCATTTATTCCCTGTTCCTAATTGAGTACTCATCCTGATTTAGAGATTTTAATTTTACTCGTAATGTTATTACCAGTTGTTAAATTATAGAAGTCTATTTTTCTCCTGTACCTCTGATCTAGATAAATGCAAAATCAGAAGTTACTTGAACTCATTTGAGATTAAATAAAAGAAAAATGAGAGAGAAGCTTGAGGAGGTGGAAGTATTTTAGGATGTTATCACATATTGCCTGAGCACTTAGATTCCAAGGTGATACATACCTAAAAACACCAAAGACAGATGTATCTGGCATTATCTCACCCTCTAAATGCTTGGTAAAATTACAGAAAAGCTGAAACAATAGAGAAAAGGGGTTTTTTCTTCTTTTTATACCTCCACTTGTGACAGTTACCCTTAAGGAAGCCTGTCACATCTTTTGATGAAAGGTCCATCTTCAGTTTTAAATGGGAACTATCTATGCTGAAGCAGAGATTCAAAAGCACTTTCTACAAACAGTCCCTTGGGAGCCTTTAGATCCCTGCTAACACAACAACAAGGAGAAAAGTCAGCTCCTGAGTCAGGCTGTCCTAGTCAGAGGAGGCAGGGGGAGCCTGAGCCTGGCAAGGCACTGTCCCTGAGCCCAGGTGGCACCAGGGCACCTGGGTTCGTTTGCACTCACAGGGGAGTTCACAGCCCTTCTGCACAGACAGAAATTATTCCAGCCCATGAGGAGTCAGACACAGATCCCTCTTCTCTCCTTGAAAGTCTGAGGCAGCACTGAGGAAGTAAATGAAGCTGCACTCTGCTCTCACAAGCAATTTTAGGGATATGTCAGATAAATGTATGTGGCTCTGAACAAAAAGAAGCAAAAACTGAGGTCAGCTCCTCCCCAGGTGCCATGCCTTGCACTCTCATGGAGCTGTGACCATTTAGTCCGTGTGAGGATCTGTCCCCAGGTCTGCTGTGAGCAGACAGGCATCTGTCCCTGACCTCTGCAGCAGCAGCTGCACAAGTTGGGATGGGAGAGAAGCCTGGAGTGAGCCCAGACTGCCCTTCTCCAGCCCCTCCTTTTATCATAGACTGTTATCCAGGACATTTGCTTGCAGAAAATGCTTTTTGTTCAGTGGTGGGAACTGCCTGAAAGCTGCTGAAGGACTCTGTTTATCTCTACCACATATGCACTGTGTCCAGTAGAAATTGATTTAAAAACAAACAAACAGAAAAAAAACTATCCCAAGAGTGAATTTACTAAATGGTTCAAGTGGCAGGGAATGGAAAGGTCTGCATCCTGCTGGGTACTTTTCTGCACTGAAGGATCTCACCGGGTCTGCAGCACAGGAGAAGGGCAGTGATGGACAGAGGAGTGTGTGAGCAGGAGGGAACAAGGAGCTCTGTGTGGCTGCAGGCTGCAGGATATGAGGAGAAACAGCGAGTAGCAAGAACCTCTCCTTTGAGACAGAAATACTTTAAAACGTTTTTCTGAAAGGGGATGCCTAGTATAGACTTGGTGAGGGAGGGTGTGGGAAACACAAAAAAAGCCATTTCAACAATAGAGCTACTGCAATGGTGAGCTCGATGGTGCCACCCAGAGTACCTTTTTGCATAATATATGATGCTCTGTGTGGGTCTGGAAACTGGGGAGATTAAAGCAGATGATCTTTCTGCATGCAGAGCAGCCAGAGACAGCATGATGGATTATTACTGAATACATTTCTGGCCGTGCATAATTGTGTTCTGGTCTCCCTTGTTGAAGTTCTACCTCCATCTCTCTGCCAGACTATTTTACTTAACTCATAAGAGCCAAAAATATTGTTTACTTCTCCATGTTTTGACCATAGCTCTCTCTGGGGTCACTTGCACTGGAAGTAGGTTACTATCAGCTCCAGTAAAATAATAAAATGGCATCAAAACAACCTAGAGCAGACCAGCAAGGTGAATCAGGTAACTGGCTGCATGTAAGGTCTGGATAAGAAGTGTCTGCTCAGATTTTGATCGGCATGAGCTTTGTTTAACACTTTGTGGTTATTTCTGCACTGTCTGATGTCTGATTTACACTGTTAATGTTAATGCAAAACAGAGGGGGGTTGTTTTGTCATTTTGTTTCTTGTCATTTCTATTTGACCTTTATAAGACAAATATTGTGCAGTGTATTTACTGCATAAGGGTTAAATAATCCTTAACATGTAGTGGTGAACAGTGCAGAAGAAAAATTCTCTCTTGCTTACAAATGAAAAACAAAGTAAAAATGAAAGTGTCCATGTGCACTGGGAGTTTCAGTAGCCCTGAATTTTCAGTTGCCTCTGCATTGGTGAGAAGAGCTTTATTGCAGGCTCGTCAGTGTGGATCATTACCTGCCTTTACATCTCTGGGATGTCACCTACTTCAAATAGTCTATAATTTATCCCCTGCATTAAGCAACTTTTAATTGCGTGTGGTACCTATGAACACTTAGATGCCTTTCACTTCTTAATAAATACAAGTGAGAAATGCAGAAACTGCCAGAAAATGTCCTCCGTCTTTCTCTTTTCTCCTCTTCTCTTCTCTTCTCTTCTCTTCTCTGTAAAGAAAAACTGGAAATTTAAGGAAAGATTTAAATAAAACTTATGTTTAGATTTTTTTCTCTCAGAAATAAATAGCAAAAGTTATTTTGAAGCAAGGTTTAAAAGGGAGCTATTACTCCTTCACTCAAATCCCAGAAGCATTTCAACAGTCTTTATTTCAACACTTATCATACTGGAAATTACTGGAGATTTTTATATTATTACTGGAGACTTTTACATATATATATATATATATATACATATATACATATATATATGTATATATATTAAAAAGTACAGATATACCCACAAGCAGTCTTCAATTTGCATTCAGGATTACTGTTGGTCCTTAATATCAGGCTGTGCTAATTAAGTTTAATGAACAAATGTGCATCATTTGCTTTCCAAGCTTTTTAATCTAAAATGTGTGATTTTTATGTTCATTATGACATTAATTCTCCACTTACATACTGTTACTGAGCCTTTTGGATATAACCTTCAAGAATATTGATGCTTTCTATTTCCAACATTTTAATTTCTAGCCTTAAAAAGAGATGTCAACAGGTGAAAAGTGTACTTTCGTGCCTTATTATGCTGCTCAGCTCCACATCTAATACTATGAATATTTTTCATTTATTCAAAATTAAAGAATTTGTGCCATAAATATACCCATGGTATTTTTATGTGATAGATAAATGATACAAATAATACATTTTTTTCACTCTCAAAGGCATAAATATGGTTTAATTTGTATCAGCACATAGCTAGTAGGGGTATGTAATTATTTTCAATGCTTCCATTCTTTCTTTTAAGATGTCTGGAATTGTCTCATTCCAATTTTCACAGGACTCAATACAAAATGACACATTTATAGAAAGCAACTGGTTGCCTCTAGACAGCAAAAGCTTGGTTTTTCCTGACCTCAAAACATTTGCTTGTCATGAGTAGGGAACCATTTGGCTGGCTCTGGTTCTGGCTCCCGTTTCTCGGAGATGTTCAGGCAGCACAGAGCTCCTCCCTGGCCCTCGGTTGCACTGCAATGTGTTGGAGCTGCTGGGAATTTCATGGCATGAGTTGTTGCCATGTGAGCAGAGCCTGGCTGTGTGGCCCTGGTGCTGCTGAGCCCAGCAGCAGGGCTCTGAGGAATAACTGCAGGCATTTTCCATGGGACAGATTTTCCATGGCTGCTCTTCAGTTTTGGCCAGTACCAGGTGCTTCTCTTCCACTGCACCTTGCTAACCAACACTAAGTTGGTCCCTCCTTGCTGAGCAGAGTCATCCCAGTAAGCACAACCTGTGGAAAGAAAATCTGCCTGCAGGATTAGCTGTGTCTGTGAAATCAAGCACTTGTGATGGTTGTTCCTTTTGAAGCCAAAGCTCATCCCTAAAAGGATTCTGAGATGCAGTTTCTTGCCAGGCAGTCCTGTGTTCCCACTTGCAGACCAAACCACAAGGGCTGGCACCAGAAATAACTCCATGGTCCATGGCCTAAAGGATACCTGTAGTGAATCCTGTTAAAAATACAGGATGTATGCAACTCCTCTGTAGTTGCAGTTGCTTTCCTGCTTCTGAGTGCTCGTGGTGAAGAGCAGATTCTCTTCCAGGAGTTGTGCAGCCTGTTCCTCCAGCTGAGGGGAGCTGGGGAGAGGTGGCAGGCAAAACATACCCGAGTACACATCAGGGACCCCAAAGCCATGGGGAAGCCCTGATGTGCTCCAGGAGATCAGAAAGCCTAGAGAGAGAGACAAGAGCCATGACAGCAATGTCAGTGTTGGGAGGGCAAGAGAAGCATGAGGAGAGCATGTGTGTTTCCATCTGAGAGGCTTCAGGACTTTTCTGCCCATACCTCTTTCTATCCCCTGCAAGATGTGTGTTTTCCCTACATGGCACTAGAAAGTTGCAAGCAGGAATTTCAGGCATGGGGAAAAAATGAAAACAAACCTGTCCTGCAGCCACAGTCTTTTCTTTTTTCTGATGGCAGCATCCTACTGCTGCCTCGCTGGGCTAAGATGTTTTCCCTTTGGGACTTGTGGGGTTTTCACTGTTTTTACTCTTGTCTGTCATCTGTGTCTTAGGCATAGTCCATTTTTCCTCTAGAGAATTGTATAAGACAATGCACTGAGGAATTAGTTCATGCAAGTCATTCTTGAGCACAACCAAAAAGCCTTGAAAGTGATGAAATGTGTTTGTGTTATCTGTGAATGCATTGATATTTATCCTTATTATCCTTCACATTTTCAATTCAACCAGCACATAATTTATCAGCTCTGTTGTCAAATGCTGCATGTAATTGTGTTAAGTAGAAAGCTTGGTGGGAGAGAGGGGAGAACAGATGGGAGGAGATAACCATTCCCTTTTTCCCAGGAGAATTGCAAAGCAGACCTTGCTTTGAATTTGGTGGCCATCTACTCTTTTCAAGTACTCCCATGGCACATGTTGTAAAAGTGAAGCAGCATATCAAATGTAAGAATGTAGTTCAGCAGGGGCAACACAGGTAAATATCTTACTGGAACAATGCAGAGCATCGATGGTTTGCCAAGCTGAACAGTTGCATAGCAGCCCCTTGCTCATTGACATCACTCTGAAAATGAAGTCCCTTGGATACAAGATGCCAGTGAACTGCAAGTGGTCTCCTTTCAGTGTCAATGTTATGCTACTTTGAGTAGAATTTAGTTTAGTTCTTTTAGTCTCCTACATGAAAACATGTATACAACACAGTTAACAGATGGCACCACTTAGACTGGGGGTGTTAGCTGAAAAAGAGGCTGGAAAAAAGCTACTGATATGCTTTCATTTCTGTAGGAAAACATGGCTCTGTCTATGTTCCCTGGTTGTTCTGTATTCAACAGCTGTGGAGTCACAGCAGAAGACCTGACATTAAGATCCCTTAATGTGTACTTTGCAGAGTTGCTAACTAAGACACACAGTTTGGGAGCACACCTATAAAGTATAGCTATGAAAATAGAAAAGGGGACAAATTGTGGACCAGGGCATCCACTTTAATCCCCACACTGAGGCTACTGCACACTGTGTGACAGCTGGTTCTTCTGTGGCCTCTCTCTTTCTCCATTTCTCATCATGACCTCTGGTGTGTTGACAGAACAGTCCTTTGGAAAATGTTCTTGCTTATGTCTTTGTCAAAGACGCATGGACAAATTCTCACCAAGATTTTTTGCATCTTGTAGGCCAAAAAAATGTCATTGAAAACATTTAGATCTTCCTGCTAACTGTTATCTTCCACTCTGGAGGAGCTGCAGCACAGGGAGCATGTTGGGAATTGACAGACATCCTGATTGGTTTCCCTGGACCTTGTAAACCTGGCTAGGAGAAAGCCCTCCTGTTGTAATAGATTAGCTGAGGCTGTATTATTTTCATGCAGAAAAAGCCAATTCTTTGTTCACATAATGCATTTTTATACAGTTTTATAGACTTTGTGTTGGTTAATAGTTTTCTTGCTATTCAATTCATTGGTTAGAAGGTGTTTTTGTTAGGTGCTAAGATTCAGGTGTTTACAATTTTCCTTTGTGGATTCTTATGGGATATATCTATTGTTTATACAGGTGCACTTGCTTTTCTCCCCAAGAATTGGTTGTTGTGTTAATGAACTTTTCATACCTAAGATTGTTTTGCATGGGAACTTGCAAGTTGCACTTAGAAGTGACAAACTAACTTGGTCATTTAACAGAGCAAGGCCTGATTTTGTAAGGCCTTTCTTTTATCATATCTTTTACCTGTCTGCAACACTCTTCTGCAATTCTCTTTTTCAAGCACACTTAGAAAAGCACTGAGGAAGTATATTGCTGTTGGAAGGAACAGACTCAGTGCCTGCAGTATGGGGCAGTCTGAGGGTAGTAGGGAAGGAAATCCTTTTTCTTTCTCTTTTTTATTCTTTTGATCATGAATGGAGATATGGAAATTGCAGTAAAACTCTGTGTTTTCTCAAGGTGCCTTGCTCACAGGAAAAGGGAATGTTGTGACCTGGAACCTCAGCACCTTAGGAACTTTAAGCCTAGTCTTTGACTGTGATGTGTTTAAAAAGAGGATATTTCTTTAGTTAGGTTTGGTTTCCCCATGAAAAGGATGCTGCTCTGGTGCAGAGCAGTGCTGTGGTGTTACTCCACTGGTAGAAACTTGTAGGGCTTTGCCTTTTCCCCTGTTGAATACCAAATCTATGCTGGGACCCTTAGCTGGAATTGCCTGCTTGAATGGGACAAAACAAGGCAGCTACTGAGCTGTCAGGTATGGGGAGGCTGGACCAGGGAGCCCCATCCAGGCACCAACTCCTCCCAACCACATAATCCCTCAGCCAGCCTGGGAGGGAAAAGCTTTTCCTGCTGTGATGAAACCCTGCCCCATGCACTGACTGCACTGACTGTGAGTGAGAAGTTTTGTGTTGCAGCCTGGAAAGAAAAGAGGGAAATAGGATGTGGTCTGCTCTGGTGTGTCAGCCATTTGGGAGCACTAGCAGTGATGAGTGCCTGTCTTAGGCAGAGCAAGGGGTATGGGGATTTGAGAAAAAAGGGTTGACAGACTGGTAGTTTGATGTCAGCCCTCACTGTACCAGAAGAGCAGCTTGTTTCCTGTTAATAGATTAGCAAAAATTTCTGTGCCTCTCTAGCATATTAACAGCAGTTTGCCTCTGTTTTGTTACATAAATAGATTAAGCTTTAGCTGTGCTCCTATCAGACACATTTTCTTTGCCTTTTTTTTTTTTTGAATAATCGTCAGATATTCTCATCAGTTTTGTCCTACAAGCAAGGCTTTGAAAAAACCCTGAAGAGCTGACTGAACAGTTGCTTTTCTTTCAGCATCTGTAGCTGTTTAATATTTTGCTTGTCTGTCTCTTCAGGTGCACAGGGGAGACAGAGCTGCTCTCTCCAGTCTATATCAAGACAAGCAGAACTTGATCAGCTGGGGAGAGAGGACGAACTGCCACAGCACTGCCAAAATTTCTGGCTCATGTTCTTGAGCTCTGCTGTTCGTCTGTCAGAAATTGAAACTGTAACTGGGTGAATAATTCTCAGGCCATAAAATTCATAAGTGTTTGGGTTTCAGCCAGCTCTTTAGTTGGGATTTTGTGGGTCCAGTTTTAATTCTTCCTTCCATTTGACACGGGAATCATGTAATTTATGCAGTTCTGGAGGTGTGGAATCAGGCAGTGCTTTTTATCATTGCTATTGTATTTATTAATTTATTTAAGTGCTATGGTGACCTGTTACCCTCCTTATAAAATCAGAATTTTACAGGTATTTAAAGCAAACTGTCATGGGAAGGAGCTTTGTATATAGTTCTGGATACTCACTACCACAAGCTAAATGGACTTACATTTGTTGAAACAAAAAACAATCTGTTGCAGCTGATACTGCTGCTGTAATATAAACACCTGCTATGGTGAGGTCAGGCATCAATGGCTGCAGTGACAGAGCTTCCTTTAAGCAATTTTGCAAATAGCAACTGCTTCTTTCATGGACAAATTGCTTTTTGTCTTAAATTTCTGCTTAAGAACCTCATCTAAAGTCAAATCACTACAATGCCACTACAGTACTTGTCTCACAAGCTGAATCCTCTGTTGGATTTAGTATCTCCTGTAACTTTTAGCCTAATACTTACCTCTTGGCAGACTCTTGAGGCATAGCCAGTAATGAATTCAAGAGACATTTCATGCCTGAGCCAGGAATTTATTTATCTCACTTCTGTGGATCCACAGAGTGGAAAGACAGGATACTGACAGCATGTCTTGCTGGCACGTACTGAGAATGATATTGAAAACATATCCCTAACTACTTTTATATATCTGAATCCTGTGCAACAACTTACTCTAATTAGCTCAAAAGGTGTCTGACCTTCTGTGGTGAAACTGTATCAGCAGGAAATGAATCTTCCTTGGACAATGGTGAAAGGAGTTAAGTGCCCTTTGTTGTTTTTTTTGTTTTCTTTCCAGACAGAGACTTGCATACCTGTACTGAGGTTCTGGTGATGCTGTAGGCTTTTTGTGTGACACTGCAGAAATATATTAGTATTCATGACCTAACCTAGAATGTTATTAATGCTCTCCTGCGTTCTGCTTACAGTGTGAACATGTAGACAACTGTCACTAATTCTCCAGAGCCAGTAACCCGGATTTAGTCTTGCAGAATTTGCTCTTATACATGGTAATAAAGCATGGGAATGATATCTGGCTGTGGTCATCTTAAGTATAAAAGCATTATCAGCTCTTGAAGTATGAGCTGCAGGTTATTTCTGTGAGGTGGAAAAGGCTGTCTAATTTTATTTCTTCTTGTATAGAAAGGAGGAATAATTAGAACAAAAGCTTTTGAGAGTAGAAGGTGAAGTTTCTCGAAATTTTTTTTCACCTAAATCAGTGACTTCTCTGTAGTAATCAGATGCTGGTCATTTGCTTTTTTCTTTTCTTGTTATTATAAAAGTGTTGGTTTGGTGGGTTTGGGTTTTTTTTTAAATCACAGCTGTGTCAGCCCTACTGCCACCCCCTCATTCCCTCAGAGTGGATGAGAATTTGCTGCAGTGCATTCTGATAGCCTTAGTGCTTTTCCTTTAAGTCAGTTCTGTGGTTAAACAGATACTTTGAAAAAGATGACAGAATCCAAAGAGGATGAAAAATCATCCCAGTTTTCCCTAGGGAAATAATATCCTTGATGTAGAGTCTGTGTTACTTAGTTTTACTCCTGTGTAGTTTTTGTGCTGTCTTATTTTTCCCCTTCTCAAAAAGACACAGGGATCTTGCCAGGCACAATATCAGCACACAAACTACAAAGGGCCCTAAAATGCATCTCCCTACGTGCCAGGACAGCAGAGTAAAATACTGCAGCTTTCTGTGAGAGTCCATTTTGTACCACTGGATTACAAGAGAGTGTCACATAAAATTGATTCCTATTTTCTGACCTAGAAAGACAGATGAATAATGTAATATTGTCATAAAAAAGAAAACCAGCTCAAGATTTATTCTTTAAAAGAAACAAATACTATTACTTCCTTTCTCTCTGGTTCCTTCTTCTTGACTAGCTCCCTAGCAATCACTTCTAAATTTCAAATTTGCATTTCTGCCAACTTGGCATGCTATATAGAAACAAAGCTTTTCAATAATATATGTGCTGTGCCTGCTCTGAAAGCATATTTTGGCAAGGGCTCTTCTAACTCGAGCTGGTATCCACTGTCAGAGATTACTTTTCTACTACTATTTAATTTCAACACCGCCTGAGAGAGGCTGCTATCCAAGATCCTGGAGTCAGGCAACTGCTTCCTGCAAGAATTTAGGGGCTATCAAGGAGCCAAAGAAGCAGCCCTGGAAATTCAAATCCTGCATGCAAAGAGCAAAGCTTCTCACTTGACTGTACTCCCAGTGAGGTTCAGAGCTGTGTCTCCTCGGGTGCTCCTGGGGATTCAGGAAACTTGGTGCTACAGCTCCCTGCTGCTGCTGCTCACCCCTAAGGGCAGGGCTGGACACTGGGGACCTACATCAAGAACCTTTCAATTTCCAACATTCCATGGGGAGGGTTTTTAAAGAAACAACAGGTTCCTACTGATTTCTGCCACCCAAAACCAAACTGTGAGCCAAAACTATTGCTAGTGAGAAATCAGCAACTAGGGCATCCTCACTTCGCTTCTACAAGGAGCATATCCACAGATATGAGTCCTGGGGGGAGATTCTTAATATTTTCTCTGATCTGCTGGATCACAGAAGATGGACATGGCAGTTTTCTTGGGTTTTCTTTGGTTTTCTTGGGCTTTCTTGGATTTTCTTGGGTTTTCTTGGGTTTAAGTAGTCTGAAATTATGATGCACTTACTAGTTCTTACTAGAATGAATACAAACTGTCCCTGGATTTAGTCCACCCTTTAAAGCTTACCATTCATAATATGCTTTATGATATTCAATTTCTGGATCACTTATGCTAAAAAATAGAACCATAGAATGGCCTGGATATTGGTCATGGGTATGAAACTGTAAAAAGCTATTTTAGAAAGTTATTTTAGAAAGTGTTTGTGCCACAACATAAAATTAAGCTCCTCAGTATACTGATATTCATGCCTATGTAATTCTATTAATAATTTTATAGAAAGTCATGTGATAGGGTGAGTGCTTTTTAGGAATTTGATACTAAGAGATACAATAGACTACATTTTTTTAAAGTAAAACAATAATTAAAGGCTGTTCTTCCTACAAATCTTACGGCTTTGTTTCTGAAAGCCAACCAAAGTTAAGAATTACTGAGGCACGAAATGCTGGCAGATAAAATGTATGTTTGTCTTCTATTATAGAGAAATACATGTGAAAGAGAAACTTCAAAAGGATGAGGGTTTCTTTAATACGTCTTACTTCAGAATGAACATTCTTCATTATTTTGAGGTTTGGGAAGGGTTTTATCCCAGTTAGATTTTTTTTCTCATTTGTGACACTGACTGTGTACTGACACAAACAGATGATATGCCAAATGGCACATTTTTATTTACAAAGCATTGGTAAAATACTTCCTCTTTTAAGATAATATTTTTTTTGTTCAGTGGCAAAACAGCTTTATTTTTCATAAGATAGAATTGAAAAAAATTTTCAGTATTTTTACATAAAGTCATACAATCTGCATCACAAAGCAGCTTTCCATAGAAAATTTAGAAAAAGTGGTGAAAAGCAGTGCAATGTTTCAACTCCAGACTAAAACCCAGCATTTTTATCATTAGGAAAATAGCAGTAAAAATGTATGACCACCATCAATTCTCAGGAACAGCAATCAGTGGAGGTAGTTTTTTGATTTTCTCTTCCCTTACTCTATCAAATTGTTGCATTTGAATATTTAGCTCAGCTCCTTTGATCTTCTTCCTCTATTCAGCTCACGTTTCTGTCTGTACTTCCTCACGTTGACACATAATGAGGAATTATTTATAGATAATCGAATCTCTCTCAGTTTTGTAGCCACTGCAAGCCTGCTATATTGCATACATTTGTCGATAAACTACAATGTGATTTATTTCAATGCACCTAAAGCCATCTTCACAAATGGAATTCTCTCACAAAAAGATGTTCGCCTGCTTTGCAGAATTGTTCCTCTCAGGTACTGTTCTCATTTTGACAAGCCTGAACAACAAAACCAAAGCTAACAAAGTAACTGTAGCAGCCCCTCCATTGTGACTATCCTTGGGAAACACAAATGGTTCATGTTTTTAGAGTTGTGTTTTAGCTCCTCCATAGATGTGCTCTGGTTGCATGTCTTCCTCAAAACTCCTTCACTTCTCCATTTTGTCACCCTATTTCTGGATGACATTTACAATGCACTTGGTGCATCCTTAGTAGCAAGACTGTGTATGTGATCTGTGGACAATAAAATGGGATAAGCTTATGCTCATGCACATTTGTGGAGCAACTTGGTACAGCTGGAACATGTACAAAGCACATGTGGAGTGTATGGGAAACCAAATGCAGCAAAAATTAATTTTGATGTCTTGCTTATTTTCCTAAGGACACTGGCATCTATATTTACAATAATGTTGGCCCCACTGACAGAGGATTCTCCTGTTAACTATACTGCTGTGCAGTGAGTTTCCTGCTTATCCCAGCTGTCGCCTTGCTGAAGTGTCCTGAAATATGAAGCTGTCAGCTTGCTGTGTGGAGCCAGACCCATGTCAAGTTGCTGCTACCCCATATTCATAAGCTATCTTGAATCAGTCTGAAGGCTGCTTGCTTAAAGGGATGCTCAGAAAGTCCTTAAATACCCAGCTTTTCTTATCTCAAAAGGAGTTCTTGTAACTTATAGGTATCACCTTGGTAGGTGTGTATTTAAGGGCCTTTTTTTCCCCCTTCTTCTAACATATCTCAAGTTTGCAGCAAAATCTGTATTTCAGCAGGCATGCATATACCCAGAGCACATCCAATCTTTGCCAGTCTGTGTGGATGCTGTTAACATTATTTATACATTACCAGACATGGGCTGGAAGCAGCAAGATAAAAGCTGTACTTCATGAGTGCTCCCAGAAGCACTACCCTCAGTTGCATAATTACCTGTGGCATCTGCTGGGAGACGTGTGTTATGGAACAGTGGGAGCTATTGATTTGCATACAACTATTACTCTGCTTTTCCCCCTTTTGTCAACTGACCACAGCGTGCTCAACTGCCTCTTCCTCATCTAGAGGAGGATATTATCCCTGCTTTCTTCTGAAGCCAGGCACACAATAAGCAGCACAGTAAGTTAGGAAGGGAGAGGAGGGAGGTGGAGGTGTCCCACACCATGTGTCTGTGTGCGCGTGAGGATACACGGGTGTTGGATCCCTGAAGCCTGGGAGTTTTGAACTTTCTGTGCTTTCTAACACTGACCCCCAGGAGAACACTGCTTTTGACTTGGAGAAGGCTTCCAAATTTTAATAATGGAGTTAAAATCACTGGTGTGTAGTTAAAATAGAAGTGTGTAATTTCACATGGTGAAGAGTTTAAAATTTCAAGTTTTTAGAGTATAGTAATAAGCATGGGACAATATAGAAGTTTTTGGGCATTGTCTCTTTCTCCTTTTTGTTCCTTCTTCCTTCTTCTTCATGCTTTCAGGTAGTGGTTTTTGGTTAGGAAATTAGTACTGCACTGTGGGTCACAGGAGTTTGGTTATTGGTTCAAAAGTATAAATAATATAGGTGTTAATTCTCTATTGGACTGTTTAGCTTTAAAAGACCTTGCAACTAGCTAGATTCATCTCCATTTTGCTCTCTTTTAGCTAGTAACTGGAAGTGTTGCAGAACTCTCTGTACTTTAGATAAGATTTAATAAACAACCAAGTCCAAAGGAGAAATCCATCTCCTTCATGTTTTAATCCTAACTCTGAGTAAAGGCAGAAGAAAATGAAAACAAGCCCCTAATAAAGTTGTGCACCTAAGCCATTACACACAGGGGTAGGAGAGTCTGCACAGCAACACTTGGTATGTGCCTGTGTGTGTCAGAGAGGGGTAGGAACGGGTTGAATGTATGCTGCAGGCTTCCTGTTGGCCTCCTGTGGTACTAGGAAGAATTGTACCTCTTTAATCAAGCACACAGCTCTAATTAATAATGAGGAAGGCCATCCTGCCTAATTAGGGTTTCCCTGCTGACCCTGCAGGATGTTACTTACAAACCTCATAAAATCTCCATTCATTCACTCAACAAAACATTTTTCACTAATAACTTTTATTTTTTGCCTGATACTTCAGCTATCTGCCTTTCTTTTCCCAACACCATATTTTCTTGCCCCTCTCCATAAATTTAATGCCAGACAACACCTATTTCTTCCATTTTTCTAAAGAAAGCATTATTCCAAAGTAATGCACTCAGTACATGCATTTGCATTTTTGCAGTGAACAGGAGAACAAGATTTGCATTTGAGAGGAAGAAATGCTTTCTGACAGCGAGGATGATGAAATAGACTTCTTTAGGTAGGTGGTCTCACTAGGACTGAAAGACTTTAAGAACAGTTTAGATTATTTTTCACCAAAAGTGCTGTAAGGTGTAGTTGAGACTGGTAGCAGGAACTTAAACCCGGTGATCATTCAAGATCCCTTGCATCATCATTATTCTTCAATTATTCTAGCACAATAAATTCTGCAGGTTCAACTCACTGCCTGCCACTGTTTCAAGTTAAGAGTTTTTTGGGGTTGGGTGACATAAATATAAAGGTAATTAATAAAACTGGCAAAAATTTTAGTGATACTTTTAGATACCTCCAGTCATGAGACAAGGTACTAAACTGTACCTTAGCTTGAGAACATAGTTCTGCATCTGTGAGAGCCCTTCAGCCATCAGGGTATTCCACATCTGAGCTTTCATGGCTCCAGTTAAGGAGCTGTTTCACTGGGGCTTGGCAATGGCAGTGCCAAGAAGCAGACAGGGCACACAGCTCTCGTACCACCTCACTGCCCTGCAGGTAAAGGATTGAGGCCCCTACTCTTCCTCCCATGCCCTTTAGAAAATTAAGGATTTCAAGCATGCTAAGTTGTGTTAATTACCAACCAGTCTTCTGCTGCAGGAATCTCTTCAGGAGAGGCAGTGATTTCAGACTGCAGCACTTCAGACTGCTTGCTGTATGTGCTGTATGCAGAGCACCACTTAGAGCAGATGAATGTTACCATATCACCAGAAAGTGTGATGTACTCCTCCTGTCAAATTTCAACTCTGGTAATTAAATTCCTTCTACCTGCATTCCCCTTCCCATTTCAATGGAGAAAGGTATACATCAATTCTTTTTCTAAATATTTATGTAGGGTTAAGGGAGAAAAATTAAATGTTTCTTGCTGTCCACTCCTCATCTGGTTACAGATGAGCAGTGAGAGTGTGAGCCATCTGCATCACCATATTTGAACGATAAAATGCTTTGAGAACTTGGGGAGGCAAAAAGCATTTCATACCAAATCTTATCCCCAGAGGTGTTTCATTAACTTCTTACAAAATAATGTCTGCTGTTAATCTTGGTGGAATAACATGGAATAACATAATACACACTATAGGTCTGAAGCAAGACAAGATGGAGGTAATAAAAGGTGAGCCTGGGCCATCAAGCCCAGCAATTGATCAAAACTTGCATAATGCCAATGCCTCTCCAAGTCCACAATTTTGATTTTTCATTGTTTCTGAACAATTTCTAATTGAATTGGAGGCTTCTTCTGAGTTTCTTCTAACCTATTTCTAAAGCCACTGATGTTACAAATCAACAGAACACGCTTTCAGTGTTTACTTTTCTATATATTTTATGTTTCCTTTTTAAATGAGCCCAAGTATCTACAAAAGAAGAAACAGGCAAAACCCCACATCCAAAGGAATTACAAGAGAAGAAATTCATAGTATTCTAGTATAGAATAAGGCCCAGTATAAGCCTATTCTAGTACAGAATGGTGGTGTCTCATTTTTAAAGCTCTGCTTTTTTATAAAGAGCTAAGGCATGCAGTTAAGGAAAGCACATAAGCAGATTTGATTTGCTGGAGAGCAGTTAGCTGGGATGCCAGCAGCTTTGTGCCTGCAGGCTGCATCAGCTGGCACAGCAAGGGACACTGTGGTGACTGCAGGGACATGATGGTGACCTGCCCATGCCTGCAGCCCCTCTGTGCCACTGGCTGTGGCTCTGTGCTTTGCTGTCTGCTTAAAACTCTGCTCAATGTTTCCCCAGCTGGTAAGACTCAGTGTAAGTGCTGGAGAGTTTCTAGAGTTGAATCAATAGTTGCTGTTGCTGTTTTCTGCCAAGACTTTAACCTTTTTTTAAAGCAGTTGTGCACAACGTTAATGAGTGTCTGCAAATAGAAGCCTGTATTAAATTGGCACTGGAGTTTGTGCCCTGGAGTTTGTTCAGACACTAAATGCAGCTGAAGGGAAAGTCTGAGTATTATTCTAAAATGTTAAGTACCCAGAATTTCCTCTCTTCTTCAGCTGATGCACAGCAAGTCATCCCTTCTAAATGACCCTGTTAGCTTGAGTTAGAGGCATTTAGTACTATGACTCAGCCATTACAAGCTGTATCTTTCTAATTCATTTCTCATCTTCCCCTCCACTCTGAGGCCAGCTGATGGATGCAGAGATGGGGCTGGGTGAAATGCCAAAAGCAGCTCTCAGCATGCCGTGAGCCCTACAGGAACTAGCCTTCATCTACCAGGATTGTGTGCTAAACTGATAGGCCATGTGCATGTTCTCTGCAGTGTACACACACCTCACACAAAGACTTCTACTCAGTATGTCAGTCTTCATGGTATTTCTGAGAATTGCTCAGGTTACTGAGCAAGATGCCTGAAATGATTCTTTACCTTTGAGTATTCTTCATATGAAAGGTTTGTTTAATAATCATTACATCCAAAGTCTTGAATGGCATTTCAAGCCTCTCTTGCCATATCATCTGATTATAGCTCTGTTTGCTTCATAGACAGAATATGCAAATCCCCACAACATGTCTTTACAATGAAATGAGAAATTACCAGAATTTTATTGCTTGTTTTCTTCTCTGCTACCTCCTGGACAAAAGCCACCCTCAAATTGTTTCTCTCATCTTGGTATCAGCTGGGCTGACAGAGTAAAACCATCAAGATCAGAAATAATTACAAAATCTTAAGGGAAATCTGAAATGCGCACATTCTCTGGAAAAAACACAAAGCACATTTTCCAGATCACTGAAACAAATGAGCATATTCCATATAGGTTTTGTTAAATTATATATTTAAGAAAAAGAACCCCTCATTTTGTCACTTAGATGGAAGGAATCAGAATGATTTAAGTCTGAAAGCGGGGCATGGTATGTAGATTATTAAATGCAGAAAAATTTAAAAGATTTTGCAGGATGGAAAACCAAAATGTGACAGGCCTGATCCTCTGTGGCACTCAGGCTTCTGAATGCACTCATGGTTGATTGGGAAGTACCACAAAAGGGTAGTGGGAGGACCAGGCTCTGCTGGGCAAAGGGGATTGGGGTAAATGTTTCCAAGGGGAAAGCAGAGGGAGGAATGGATCTTCCAGCATCGAGGTGGACTTGGAAGGATATACTTCTGCTTCCATGGACCTGTAAAATTTTCCCAGCCCTGCCTCCATGAACGCTGGGGCCTTTCTGGTGGGATGCTGCCAGCTTTTGGCTTCTCCCATCTTCCCTAGCAAGATGAAAGGGAGGGAACCTGATAATCCTGAGAGTAGAGGTGCTGAGAGAACAGAGATTCCATGGTTCTGCATTGTGCTGGCAGCTGTTGACTACAGCTGTTGAAGATGGAGCCAGCATGCTGGCCATCAACCTTGGGCTCCTAGGATGTTTGGGGCCCATCTAGCGGATGGCTTTCCTCAGTAATTGGAACACTAGGCAGACTTTGTAGGGAAGGTGTCAGGCTGGGAAAGAGGACTGGAGAGCCAGAGTGGTATTCATATGCCTGGTTTCTGACTGCTGAGGGGACTGCCTGAATGAGCCAGAGGTGTGGGGCAGCTCTGGCTTTTCCTGTTTGCCAGGCTGGGGCTGAGCTGAGCAGCAGCTCTGTCCTGAGAGCTTGGTGAGCGTCTGCACTGTACCTGCATGGAGAGGGCAGCAGCCTGGCAGTGCCACACAAACAGCTTCCAGTGCTTGCTGAGTGTCTGTGTCCACATCACTGGCTGAGTGAAGAGCAAGTGCTATCTCCTCCAAGGACACAGGAGACTTTTGAGTTCATGGAAACACAGGATTATAAAGCCATCAGTGTAAAATAGTACAGTTTAATTTTCTGAAATGGAACCAGGTAGGTGGGGAGATAAAATTTTGGTTCATTTATCCTCTCACCACCTAAATCCCAGTATTTTAAAAATACCACTTAAATGACATTAAAATTGGTCTAGACTTCCAGTAAAACCTTGATAGAGTTTTTCATTTCATGGTATTTCAATATTTTCACATCAGGTTGGGTTGTTTTTTTATAGCATATGCAGCCTGAAGTAGAGGTTGGATTTGTTACCTGAGACTTATTCCAGGTGAAGAGGATTTGGCATAATATGTGTTTGAACTTACTTGTTTTTCAGAGATTTCTTTACTTTGCACTTCCTGTGAGGTTAAGCTGCCAAATAGCACAGCTTGGACTCTTTTACTGATTTAGGAAAGACAGGAAAAAGTTTCCCCTGAAGACCATTAGAGGTTAGATCTCTTCCTCTAGATTTGATTTGCTGAATTCCACTCGTACTGAAGGAAGGAGTTTTAGTACTCCTGGCAGGCAACTGTATTGTTGTTAACAGCTCAAAATAAGCAGTTATCTGATAACACTGATAAATTACTGCCTTGGAGGGAGTGTGTACTTAAAAGGCATTACCCCAACTGAATTATAAGGTGGGTAAGAATGCCTCTCCTTCTGTATGAGTGGAACAGAAGGGCACACTGCACCTCAGGTTTGCTGTATGGAAATATTTTGTATGTATGTATTTATGCTACTTCATTATAGCACTTTAGAAAAATCTTACAAATATTTCTGTACACTTGCAAACTGTTGGAAGGGAAGGGGAAAAGGATGCACATTAGTAATGATTTCATCATGTGTTTATTATTTTGTATATTTAGAAGTATAGGGTTTTAGAAGATTAGTAAAGGTAGCTCTTGCCAAAGAAATTTCAAGCAGGCTCCATTTTGATAATTTTTCAAAGCAATCAACATATAAATCCCACTTCAAGTTTTACTTTGGTGGGATGTTGGCATAGGGTCACATCTTAACCCAGATATAGGTTTGGAACTTCCCTAAACTTAAGGGAAAATTAGATCTGAAATTTGCTTTTCATCATTCCTCACTATATCTGTTGGAGTGATACCAGCAAAACACAATTGCCAGTAGAGAGGAAGGATAGACCATGTGTCTGACTCCATGTGGCATTTGCTAGATCTGAGCATAAAGAGCATTAACATTTAAAACCAACTCTTGAAATTTGTCCTCTCCTGCTGATAGGAGATGTTGACCAAAACCAAAATTCTAGACTGGTGAAACTCTCCATATCTCAATTGTGTGATGAGACAGGCTATGCAGTCAAGGTTTAGATTGCTCTCACATTTCTGTAATGTTTCATACACATATTTTTGATGGAACCATGACTTGGCAGCCAGTGCTATCTGACAGGCTATATGAGAATGAGATTGAAAGCTTTTTCATTTTGTATATGTTTACAAGAGCAGTTACTCTTCTTTAATAAAATAAAATGTTTTCTTTTGCTTCTGCATTCACCTGTACAGACACTGAAACCCAGAAGCTTAGTAAAACAGTCTGGAGGAAGGTGGGGTTATTTTATCGTGGCATGTTACATAGTTTTCTGTTTCTGAGGTCCCTGGGTATGATGTATAAAATTGGGGTCTCTCAGGACATCAGGCACTCTTTCTCCCATTCTTATGCCTCATTTGTATAATGGGAATATTTCTGGCTTTGCTAAAGCATTAGTAATCCAGCTGAGTTCACTTAAAAGCTCAGATTTTCCCAGAAGAATATTCATCTTCTCAGATGCAGAAAATCCTGCATCTCTTGTGTCATTAAATATCTTGGAGTATTTTCAGACAGAGTATGATGATGGTCCTTTTGGTTTCGACAAAACATGGGTCTGACATCCAAAATTTTTCAGAGAATTCAAGGAGTTAACAGGGTTTCTTTTTGTATTTCCCCCTACAGAGTCTTGTTATCAGCAGAGACAAGCATAATTCTTGTTCAGTACTAGTCCTGATTCTGAGAGCTTACACATATGATTAGATTTCAGTGGAGCAGCTTGTGTATAAATTTAAACAAGAATTTGTGGCGGGGCTAGAACTATTGTGAATAAGATGCATATTACCCCTGGGATCTCTTGATGAAAGGTGTTGTATCACTCAGATCAGATACGTTGCTTTTACATGAGTGCTGTGGTTGTAGCCATTTCATTTTCTAACATTTAGAATAAAAGATACAAACTCTGCATGACCTGAAAAGAGAATCAACATATCACAGGCACTGCATGTAGATTCCTCCCTAGCACAGCTGGCTGACAGGTATTCCATGGAGTTAAAGGTCATACATTTTTTTGTGTGTCAGGCTAGAGTTTGCTCACAGATCAAGTATCCTTGACATTTGTATTCACATACACCACATAAAAGTTCTTCCTGCTGACTGTTACAGAGCTCAGAATTAGCTGGCTGGCTAAATTCACACAACCTAATTTTTCTTTTGTGCTGCCCACCACCACTGGTATTATCAGATGTGGCAGAATTGTCAAAATGTTCATAAGCAGCTACTGATTTGTGGCCAGAGCAGGTACACTATGGATAGGCTTGAAAAATGTCATCTGACTAGAAAAGCATCTGGTGCTTTCCTTGGGAGGTAGTGCAAAAATGATTTATTTTCTCTCCATGTATTACAGAGATGGAAGGGAGAGCAGCTTTTTTCTCACTGGACGATTCAGACTCATCAGCCCTCTGGGAGCCCAAGACTGAGGCTCTCATCTGCCTCAGTCTGTGATCCCTCTTATATTCTGTGGGCTGAACATCACAATAAGTGAGCTATCAAGATGGGCTTAATGTTCTTGACATTCCTTGAAAGAGCACCCCAGAGTTCCCTTTGTGGTAGTTTTATTAGAAATGTGCCATTTCTTCAGAAAAAGCTGAAGTCCTGAGCTGATTCAGGATTGCATGTTTTGCATTAGATTTCAGTTGAATTGGGATTTCACCCAAACTTGTCTGCACGTGGTCTCTTTGTGAAGTGCCCACCACCTGAGTGATGTAAAGTGTGTGTTCTTTCAGGAGCATGCCACAGTTTGTAGAGATTTGCCTGGTTTCCTCCTCATTCCTACTGAGATACTGCTATTTGCCTTCATACCCAGTCATTCTGTACAGAGCTAAAGAGAAGCTGTGTTTAACATGCCCTACAAAGAACACCACCAGTGGGTTCCACCCTTCTCAACGTGATACAGAACTCAGCCAGAGGCTGAGGGTAGGATGTGCCTCAGGCCCAGTGGGTACATGCTCCCATAGTCAAGGGATAAAAGCAGCTGTTGCTACATCTGTGCTGTAACCCATCTGAGCTGGTTCAATCTCTACCTTAGGAGCAGATAAATCTGGAAATGGCTATTTCTCTCCATGACTGAAATGAGAACGTAGCCAGAGAGTTCAGATATAGATACTTGTTTTGTAGACCTGTAAGCTGCATACACAAATCCCTGCTCATGTGTGCTGAGCAGGAATAAAACCCTAGTGGAAAGTGGGATAAGCAGTGCAAAGTCTCATAACCTTACAGACTAGAACAGTTTTGTGGACAGAACACCTGTCTGTGAGGCACATCAGCACATAACTGTATTTAAAAGTCATCACTACACGTTAATGACCTACTTTTTCTTCATTTACCCTCTAGTATAACTGTGTATATAAAACTGAAACAGTAAACTCTAGGAACTTTATCTGTGGGTTTAATATGGCATGTATCACTTTTGTGCTATGAACTTGGAGCACTTGCATACATCTCAATGAAACATAAAGCATACATCTCAATGAAAATCAATAAAGTATCTTTTGTATCTATGGTAGGAAAAAATATCTATCTCTGTAGTGCAGTGAGCTCAGCCAGCAAAAGAATATTGGGATAGTTTTGACTGCAACAATGAGATTATAAAAAACATTATAGAGTAAAAACTTCTTATGCCACACGCTGCATGTAAAGGGCCAGGAGTGAACTCTGAGAGCTGCAGAATTCTGTCTTTGTACTGCACTGCCATTGATATGTATTCTCATTAGAGGGAAAGCGATTCACCCAAAGTAGGATGTCGACAACCTTGCTCTTTCCCACACACTTTCTTTGAACTAAGAGTTTTTTTATTGTCAAGGTCCCTCAGGATCATAGTCATGAGAAACTTCATGCAAGGTCAAAACCTACTTGAATCTTTTCTTGGTGCTGGTACTTAAACAAGGCAGGTTTCTTCAATTATTTAATTTTTACTTTCTACCAGCAACGACAGGCTTCATTTTTTCTTCAGCTGTTTGGTTTTGTTGCACCACTGAAACCTTGGTATTGCAGGGTTTTGGTTTGGGGTTTGTTGTTTGGGGATTTTTTTTTCTGAAGGTCACATCAAGGATAACTCAGCATATTGAAAAGCAACGTACTTAGCAGCTTACCTTCCCCTTCAGACACAGAAAGAATAAAAATAAATCTAGAAAGACATTTAATTCTGACACCTAATGGCATGCCAGAAGCAGGCACACACTACACACCTGATAAAGCAACAGCCACAATTGAGTGAAGGGGATGGGTCTCGAAATGAAGGTTCTTTTAATGTTCTTGTTGTTGCAGAACATCACAAAATATTAATAGAGACCAGTAAAGAAACAGTATCACTTCCATCAGGAAAAATGAAAACCAAGTTCATTGCACAGTCACATGACTCCCATGAAGGGCTTAATAGAGATTCCCTTTACTGCTGGATCATTCTATAAATAAGCAGATGGTGGTGATTTTGGGTCCAGATTGTTGGATTTACATACAAAATGTCTTTGGATAGCAGGAAGAAAGTTGAATAGCTTTAAATTAAACAATAAAAGCATATTGTATTTAAAAAAAAATAAAGGAAAAAGATGGAAGCAAGAGCAAAAGCTCAAAGCCTGCAGTTCTGGCAATGTTTTAAAGCTGAGTGAGATAATACATAGTTAAGATTACTCAAATACAATAAATTGAAAAATCAGTGGAGTCTTGCTGATTTATAGCAATAGAGTTTTGACCCTATGCTCTTACCATTTTATTTTCAAGTTAAGACTTCAAATACATTAATTTAAAAATATTTGATAAGCTCTAGTCATAAGCCTATTTTGGATGGTTCTGGTTACACAGCTTGCATCTGAAGCTTTCTATAAGTAATATTTGGTTTTAACCTACTTTTCAATCAAGCTGGTGGAAACCTGCCTTGATTTGCACCTTCAGAAGGTTTTGTGCCGGAAGATCACTCCTGCCTGCTGTTGTAACATGATCCTGCCCCATCTCTTACAGCTCCTAAAAGCACTCACAAATGGAAAAATTCATTACAGTGTTGCCTACCTGATTGACTTCAGCCCTGAGCAGCAGTATCTACATACAAAGAGCTTTATGCCGATGAAAAACCATGCTATATTGATGCCTTTTTTTTCTCTGGATCAATTGTGTCTAGTGTGGATGTCTCCTGGATTCTTTTACATCTAGACACTGATGCAGTGTTTTGTAGAAGCATTCAGTATGCAGTACTTGAGAGCAGCACAGGCAAAACCACATGGAGCATTTGCCCTGGAGCTCATGGACCCATTCAGCTGCCCTTGAAGGACAAAATGATCCTCCAAGAGGGACAAATGGGAAGGCAGCCACACAACTGAGACAGGATAACCCTGCCCAGCATCCCTCTGCAGCTCATAGCTAAATACCACATGTTGCTGTAGAGGAAGGTTGCTTGCAGCAGCTTATGTTCTCACACAGAGGATAAAACTACTTTGCCTGCTGAAAATGTCCTCCCAAGCATGAGCCTTGTGACCCCATGAGAAGCGACAATGTTCCCTACAACTGCTGTTTTCATTTGGGTAGTTAAATTCCAAATGAATATAAACTACTGGAGTGGAGCAGAGAAGCTGGAGTTTGTCCAGGAAAATATTGGCATGTAATAATTGCAAGTGAGCTTGTGTTTACTTCTCTGGGAATGGTTCATGAAATCCATGTACAGGCTTTGCCCTAGCCATAGCTTAAATGCAGCTGTCTCAGGGGAAATATGGGGGTTATTTAATAGTGCCCAGCAATGACACAAAACAACTTAGGGCAGGAAGAGAAGGCACCATATTAAATTAAAACTGCACAAAGCAAAATTTAGGGAGACAGAATGTAATTACCCAACTTGGACCCTGGCCAAGGCACTGATGCTAACACCTTTATTATTAAAAACAAAAGGAAGAATGCCATGAGAGCCAGGAAAATCAAAAAGAGAGAAGACCTTGCTTTTAGTCTCTTTTCTGAAAGACGGCACCTCAAGTAGCACAGTGCCCATTAGCACTATGCCAGGGTATTTATTCAGTACCTACTAAGAAAGAAGGCCACCCACTGAAGAACATGCATAATTAAAGGTAAAAAATGAGCTGCTTTCTCTGTGAAATACAGAGCTCTCATAGCAGTGTTTCCCCAGGAATACACCATCAGGGGAAAAAAAATAGTTTGCACTTCACCTCCAAGGAATTTTACAAAGGTCAATCACTAGAGCCAGCTGGATGCATTATTTAGTGACTTGGCCATTTTATCACTGAATATTTCATTTGGTTTGCTTTTACAGTCAACTATTTCTGTTCATGTTAAAAGGACTTATCACTAAATCCCGTATTTTTTTTTTGTGGTAGACAGTGAGACAGAGGCAGCCAAAGGAAACAAATATAACCAGTTGTCATTGATGTTCAGCAGCTTCCAGCTCCTTTAGGTTCCATTAGCAGCCCCCACCTTCCAGTGATTTTGTCAGTGTTATTCTAGAAGACTGCAAAAGAAATCAGGATCCTTCTTGCTGCCCAGCAGTGTTCCACAGAATTACTCCAATTACACCATGAGGTTCTGAAGATACATCATCAAGTACTTGCAAGGTTCTATGGGCACATGAGAATAGGGAAAGGGAGAAAATAAGCAGAAGGCAGAGGTGCTGTGGTGGGAGCACAGTTTTGTATTCTCTGTGCAAACTAGAGACACACAGACTGGAAGTGACCCATCCATCTACCACAGTTATGATTTCAGCCATGGACTTGGATTCAATCTGGATGTAGCCATTTACTCTTTATATACTGAATGTCTTCCTAAAGGAAAATCCAGAGATCTCACCTTGATCAGAATTTCCACAGTTGATTGTGATATCATTTGAGATTTTAGGGTCCATGTGGTACAGAAGTCCTTTTCAGGCTGAAAATCAGTAAACCTCTGTAAGATGGTTACTCAAATACATTTTTGACCTTCACCAGTCCATTGTGCCATTTTGCTGAATGGGTAGATCTCCAGTTTTAGGAAAACAGGTGCAGAAGGTTTAGATAGCCTACGTAGAAGTTGCACATTGGCATTTATTTCATGTTCAAAAATATGGGCACTATTTATCTCCATTCCTTGCATGTTTGTTTGGTTTGGGTTGGTTTTTTTTGCTACTAGGATATTTCAACTTTCCTGGGTGCATGCTAAATTATTTGTAAGATCAAAACTGCAGAGCAGAGCCTGCCTTTTATGAATAAATACTATTAAGCACATTATCTAGTTATGCTAAGTCTTCACGGGCAGCAACTTCTACTGTATAGCTTTTCTATATAATATGCCCTTCAGAGCCTGTGCATTTACCAATATGATTTTATGGGTATCTGTAGTAAGCTGGAACATTTTAGATTAATAAATTACATAGCAGCATTATTATGTGCAGGTTGTGTTTGCTCCACAGTTACAGCTGAGAATGACTTTCCACTGTAAACCCAAAAACCACAGCTGCATTTATATAATCAGAAAAGCTCTATCCACTTCAAGTAAGTAAAAAGTCAGGACAGGAGAATAAGAGGCTCTGTCTTCTTTGGGCCTCATCTTAAATGCAGAAGTCTACACTGACTTGAAAGAATTTCAGAATATAGCAAATACAGGCAGAAAATATCACAATATCTGAGGAGAATATTCTGAAATTAAAAGTACTTTTTGCAAACGTAGATTTGCATGAGTCCTGCATAAGCAGGTTCTTAATGTCATTAAGAACTCTTGTTTGAAAAACCACTGCATGTTTTCAATATTTATGATTTATCATGGATGAAAGGTGTTTCTCTCCACAAGATGATTTCTCAACTTTTGGTAGCTCTTATTTTGATCAGTGCTGAGCACTTTTCAGAATCCTTACCTGTGATGTCTGCATGAAAAGAAACAAACTTTTAATCAATCTTCTTTACGTACAGAGTCTTCCTTTGTTAATGAGTAGAAAAGGCTAGAATGCTTTTCTCTTAATCATATAATAATTTCACTAATTCCAGCCTTCTTAGTGATCATACTACAAACCACAAAAATATGTACTTTAAATTTCTTATGAGACAAAGAGAATACTGATGTGATCTTCATTAAGATCCCATGTGCTACACATTATGATGAAGGATCATTAAAAAATGAGTGACTATGTTTGTAACCTTCTTGGCCAGTAGCACACAATTACTGCATGTGTCTAAAAAGCAAAATAATGATCTGATGCTTTGGCCAGAGATATGGATGCACACAGTGAGTCAGGATCCATTGCTCTGTTTGGAGCTGGGATGTGCAGGGGTTTCTGACAGCCAGGGTTCACAGCTCTGAATTGGGATAACTTAGCTGGAGTTTCATCTACAGTGGAGACTCACTCCAGTCCTCCACAGTGCCTCTGCTGTGGAGCTGTTCTGCCACACCCACAGACAGTGTGCAGGAAGCGCCCCAGCTGTCAGCACTTTTCATCCCATGGTAGCACATGAAGGGCTGATAGTCCCAAAACTATACTTTTCCTCATTTTAGCACCAAGCTATCCTCCAGCAGGTTCCAGCAAAGCCATCCACAGGGGACTGAGCTTTGAACCATAGCAAGCCTCTCCTGCTGCTACGTGGGATGGCCACAACATGGGCCCTGAACTACAGAAACAATGCTTTTATAAAGCTCCTATGTAAGAAGACAGTGACAAAAATAATACCCAACATTCATATATTGGGATTGCTGTAGAGGCCTCTTCAAGATTTATTTTTTTTAATTAAGTTCTTTCACAAAAGTACTCGATGCAAAAGGGTCACATTTTGCTGAAGAGGTACCATCTTGGAAAAGGAGATAGATGAGGGTACAGCCAAATTCACACTTCTGAATGACTGTGTTGGCATCATGCTCAGTATTTAGTAGAGGGAAGAAGGAAGAATGGAGGGATATTTGGAATGATGGTGTTTGTCTTCCAAGTAACTGCTGGGTGTGATGGAGCCCTGATTCCCGGGGGATAGCTGATTACCTGGTTGCCCATGGAAGTGTTAAACTTATTCCATGGTTTTTCTTTTCTGTCTTTTGTTTTCCCTATTAAATTTCCTATAACTCAATCCATGAGTTTTCCAGCTTTTACCCATCTGATTGTTTCCCCAATCCTGCCATTGCAGAAGCAAGTGAGTGGCTGTGTGGGGCTTGGCTGCTGGCTGGGGTTAAACCAGGACAAGGTTACTCCCTACCCAAAGAATAGCCCTGATTTAGCTAAAATCGTCACTCCCATAAAAGAGGAAAATACTAGCTTTTCTCTGAGTCTTGGGATTTTGTTATTACTATTGATTTAATAATCGCCTTTTCAGATACTGTGATGACAAGAAAAAAATGACAAAGGAGGTAGATAATAGGTAGTATCCAGTCCAGGATTTTATCTGATTTCTTTAAGTCTGTTGTAGAGTGATGCAGCAAGATCAAAGTACCGACTTCAGTGCAACCCACTGTAATAGGATGGAGAGTCAAAGCCAGTAACCTTCTCATGGTAGCTCTAGTAAGTACTCCAGTATTCACTAAAAGAGGAAATCCCTCCTTGTCCTCTTTCTGGTATTTTGTATCTTTTAGTTATGAGCAAAAAATGTAAAGGGTTTGGTTGTCTTATTTTCCCAAATGGAATGATTCTATAGAAAACATCCATTACTGCTTACTCTTTAACTAGATGTTATTCCCAAGTGCTGTGTAATCATTAAGTGAGCTTTAATTTAACAAGTGTGCTGCTCTTAGCACATTTTCACTTATGTAGTAGTAAATTAACTATAACAGATTGTAACTGTTCTCCATCATTTAGCAATAAGTAAATCTTCCCATAAATATCTTTAAAACTAAACCAAGGTATTTTTATGGCACTTGCTCACCACTCGTTCTTATTTCTCATCACAGCTTAAACAATATCCATTTCAAAGGAAAGATTATTTTTCCTGCTGAGGTTCCAAATTTCAGTTCATTTGCTTTCTGGTTACTGGGAAGGAAACTGCACCACCTGAGGTATGTCTCACTTGGCCACCTCTGGTAGATGAGCAATGCTTTGATACCAGGGATGGGAACACTTCAGTGGCCTAAGTGAATTCGCTGGATCAATGAGGCATCGCTGCATTTCCACAATGATTTCTTTCAGTGTCTCATAGTTTCACACATTTATATCACAGATTTTTCTTTGGCAGTAATCAGCAGCAAGTTTCTGAATGACTACAATGCTAAGGGCCAAGTCCCAAAAACACAGTAACCAAACCAGAGCCTGATATTTAGAGGAGCTCTCACCTTTTTATCTGCAGCCTTCTGAGTCTGTATGTTAAGTCAAGCCTCTATGCTTGTGTCTAAAGGGGGAAAACTCCTTCTGAAAGACTGTCCTTATGTGACACTTCTCTGTCTGCTGTCTATACAGACAGGGAATGACCATGATTAATTAGAATAGCTACTGAAGTAATTTCTTGAGAACAATGATGATATTTAACTTGAATATTGTTTTCTCCAGGGCTTAGCCCTGATCCTTCAGGATTGTGCACTTCAAAGGGAAAAAAATGGATCTGGCAGTTACATTAATGCTAGGCTGACATTGTTGGTTTGCTGCCAAAGAGGCATATCACAGAGGCACCAGCTGAGGGATCTCAGCCACTGAACCTTGGTGCTAGCCTTACAAGAAATCACTTCAATGGTGACATGGAATACGTCTGTCCATTTTGTCCTTAAAGTTACAGAAACGCCATCCCAAGATAAGTTAAATCACAGCTTTCTCATATAGGTATATGACCCTTCAGAATCAAACATGCCATCAGCTTGTTTCACATTTCACAGCCTCAAGCAAAGTCCTGAGGATGAAAATTTTGCTCAGAAAAATCCTGCTCTAGCCTCACCCTCTTATTGTCCCCTGCATATCACAGACCCCTTCACAAAGGACATTACCCTTTCTGTGGAGTTTTCCATATTGTGGCTTTGTTTGGTTCTTTAAGGGCAAAAACAAACATGACATTAAAAATAACTGTTAATCTTCTGACCTCAGGAAAAACAAAAAGGGTCTGCATTTTTAAAAAAATTGAATTTTCATTTGAAAATGGTTTAACCATAATGGCCTCCTGTGAGAATTCTCACTCAGAAATGTTCTGATTCTTTGACACCTCTCTCAGTTAATGGGGATTTTGCTCTCTAGCGGAAACCAGCAGAGAACAAAATAGCTAAAAAAGGCTACTGGAATTTGAGTTGCAGAGGGGTGTTACATTAATTATTTTTCCAGTGAACCCATATGTTCTTCTAAATATACAGAATGATGGCATTAGATGGGTAATAATCAGTGATTTCTCTCAGTAGTTTTACCTGAATTGTGAGACAGAATTGTTCCCTGGAAGCTTATTTTCACTTGGCAAAAGGAAATACATTCATCTAGTCATGCAACTGCAAAAGCAAAACAGAACAGGAATTCGTCCAGCATTTTCAGTACTTCCATTTTTTAACATGTAGAAACTTATCTTTCCCTTTATATGCATCATCAATACAAAGTCTTGCTTTTGAAATTTGGGAATTTTTTTGAGGGAGGGTGTTTTGGAAGTGGCCCACTGTCACAAAAAATGCAATAAATATTGCTGTATTTAGAACCTGGATTTCTGTCTGGGCAATGTAGAACAGTCCACTCTTCTTAAGAATTTTATTTTGTCAATCTGTGTTATTTAGACTTTTATTATTTCAGTTCTTATGCCATTCTGAAAACAAAGAGAAATATTTGTAGAGCATCGTATTTTTTCAAATGTAAACATTTTTCATTTGTAAACAGTACTCCTTAGAGTCTGTAGAGAAAGGCATGTGTGAGCAAGTCTAATACAAGTTATTTTACTCCTGCCATCTCCATAAGGTAACATTGTTCTCAGTGTATGTGATGCCTCTGTTTGTTTTGTCCCAGTGTAAACTATGTCAGCAGAGGTTTGATCTGTGTGTGTTATGTTTATGTGGCTCTGCTTAAAATTGTAAAAGGGCAAGTTCTTTAGGACAAACTTCTCTCAGTAGTAGTGCTTGTTTTACAATATTTTGGGAGCATGTGTTTCCCTCTCAGTCTTCATTGACAGCTATATGTCAGGGAGTGCTGCAAGCAGATAGCCCAGTCACTGCATGTGTCCTGGTGATAACACTGTGTTACGACTCTGATTGTAAAGATAGGAAATTTTCATCAGATATGTAATATTAAAAGCATGCTGGGTAAATTATGAAAAGAAAAATGGAAAGTAGCTGAGTTGTTTAACACCTTAAATAAAAGGAGAAAAAATAGGTAGATCAAAGAAGCCTAAAAAGCAAGTCTGCTTGCTCTTTTTTCATCAGATGTTACTCGGATCCTGGGGGGTTTCATTATCCAGATGGAAAGTACAGGGCTTGTTTATCAGAGTGCCGAGGCTTACACTGAAATGACAGCCTGGTCTGCAATCCCCTCGGGATGGTGTGGGCAGAGCCATGGGCAGAGGTGAGCTCAGCGATGCTTCACCTTTGGCTGGGATCCTTGGAAACCCTGGCAGCACAGGTTCAAAACTTCACACTGTGTTTCCTCAGCCCTTCATTGAGAACAGGGCCTTTGACTGCAAACCCTTTTTGCCAGCCTTTGATTTCCTGTCTGCACCATGTGGCTGCTATCAGTTTACAAATAAAGAAAAATTAAAATTGGTTTATGACCTGTTATTATTATAACCAAGTTCTGCTATTAGCTAGGTCTAAATGTTTTCATATATTCCACACCTCTGTTGCCCTTTGAGATTTTTAACTGTTGTTTTCTTGTACATTAATAATTTCCTTGTATAATTGTTCCCAAGAGAATGAGCTGAAAGAATTATGAATTAATTTGCATCTTTTAATGTACTAATAAACTTTGCAAGTAGAAAATTTCACTCCATCCAGGTGGAAACCAATCACTTTAAATCAAAGCTTACTGAATTTCAAATAGGTTTTTTTTTTCAAGAAGTTGCAGAAGAACAGTGCTCTGCATGTTAAAAGTAATTAGAAAGCACAAACAGCAATTTCAGACAAAGCCCTGGGTCATTTTTTTGCTGCAGCATAGAGTTCACAGGCACTTAGGAAAATGAGTATTTGTTGTATTTAAACAAAATGAATAGCAATTTCTTGGAGGTTGAGAGGTCTCAGGCTGTAAATGTAGATTTCACTCTTTCATTGAAAAGTATTTTTAAACTATTTTAGCATTTTTTATTGTCTGATGTAAATAAATAATTCATGGGATAGCCTCTAAAACAGGGTTCAAGAAAAAGAAATGTCCTTTTATGTACAATTTATTCAAATAGAATCTTGAGTGAAAAAAATGTTCTATCTCATGTATTTATTTATAACCAAACAATGTCAGGTCCTTGTTCACCAAAGCACTCATCTTCATTTATCTCTGGGCACTTGAGAAACCAAAGCTCTTCTCTCAAGTAACTAAAGAAAGAAGTTCTGAGCATCTACTCTAAGTTTAATACATGAGAGTGCTACTCACATAGTTACTCACAAGCTTAGACTATTTACTGAACTGGTGATGTGACATTCAAGTTTATTTACCTTCATGTATTGTAGCCTTAGTAAATCTAGGAATAGAAATGCATTCTCTAGCCCCCATTCTCCAAATGAGACACAAATTATATAACCAACGGAGAACATAGGTCTTGATATCAAGCTTCTGATTTTGGAAGTTTACTTTAGTAGCTGATAAAGTTGAGCATTAACATTTGACAAGGCAAAAACCATTTGTTTAAATGACTATAAAATGTAGAGGCCAGAACAAATCCCAGCTGGTATGGAAACGAGACAGTGCAGAAGGGAAAGGGACTGATGAAGGACAGAGAGAAAGCAAGGATAAAACATGGCAGGTTTGGAAGTGGGCAGAAGTTGGAATTGTGACCAAGGGGAGACCAAGGGAATGTCACAAGAGCTGAGAAAAGGCCAGGTGGGCACGTGCTGGGGAAAGACCCAGAGTAAGAGGAAATGGGGGTGCCAGGCCAAACAAGGGGTACTGCTAATAAGGCAAAGGGAGCTGTGCCTCTTCCCTGAGAGAGCAGATGCAGATTAGAGGCACAACTTCATCAGAATTATTGATATGGCCATAGAGAATCAAACCTACAAAAAATGTTCACTACAACCTGGGTGATATTTCCTCTCAGAAAATAGAAAAACAAAGTAATTTCTAAAAATATGGCCTAAATATGAACAATCAAAAAACTGAATGCAGGAATTTTTCAGTAAATCTGAAGGTTTAGACTTATCCCCCTTAGGGCTTTGAAGAGCATAAGCTTCTTTATCAACACAGCCTGATAATGATGCTCCTTTCTTTAGCATGCCCAAGAAGGAAACATTCTATTGACTGAAGAAACCCTCAACAGAAGCTGCTTCTCCCACAAAACAGCCAGGCATGCAGGTTTCCACACATTCTACCTGAAAGAGTTTTTCTGTTGTAACTTTGAAGTTTGCAGAGTGATTGCAAAGCAAATCTGTATGTGTGCTCAGAGCACTGTCATGAAAAGTACTGACAAGAGCAGAACACCTTAGCAGTATGAAAATACACATTTAAAACAGTTGCTATTTTTATTCTTTGAGATGTGTTGTTTGATTTTTCAGTCTGTTGCAGAGATTGCAAACAGATACACTTTTGTTTTCCATTCTTAAATTATTTTTTATACAAATGTATATAAAAAATAATTTTTTAAATGTCTCTGGTAATTAAATGTTTTTCCTGTGCTCAAAACACCATTTTTACACACAAAAACATCCAGCTATCCCTTAAACAGTCCAGAAGACACTATTTGACACTAGAAGTGTCTGCCATGATAGATTCATTTTATTTTAGCAAGAGATAAAACCTGGGAAATTCTTTATAGCAGACAACCTTTCTCCAATTCCAGACTGGAATTACTTTTGTTTAATGTAAATATATATGAAAGTCCTCAAAATATACAAGCTGCAGTACAAATTTCAGTGCAATGCTTTTTAAAACAAGCAAGGTGAAAACTTCATAACAGAAAGGAGGGAAGACACCTCAGAGCCAGCACAGTTCAGTACCACTGAAATGAGGCTTCTGTCTATTTGAGGTGTTTTGAGACCTGGCCAAATAATCCAAGACCCTGAAAATTATCACACCTGTAGAAAATATGGATACTGCTTCACTCCTGGCACTGCTCTTGCTCTAGTTGCACAAATTCCTGCATGGAAGGACTTGTTCTTCCATGGTAAAGTAATACTTTATTTAACGGCATTTTTTTCTTGCCATGCTTCAAGACGTCATCATTATTGTCTCCCCAAATTCCCTCCATGCTGTAATGTCTAATGATATCTCATCTAAAGTAAAAACATGGTGCCTAATGAATATGCATTTGTTACATGAATACCAGGAACAGATTAAGTCCAAAAGTCCCCTGTAATCTGCTGGGAGAGATACGTGGAGTGCTGGAGTCAGCACAGCCAGAAAACCTTCAAAATATTTTCTTCAGCTCTAATTTGAAAACTTCAGTGGCAAAGTTTACCCTAAGGAGAAATGCTGCTAAGCACAGATTTATTTCTTTCCTGCTGATGAACATAGCCACGTGAATGACTGTGATGCTTTCTTCTTGCAGGAGGGTGCCAGAGCTGCCGAGTTAAAGGCTTAAGCTTCAAAATTGACATTGACCCCATTTATTAGCACAGTAATGGGCTTGTTGTAGCTCCCGTGGCTTTCCAGGATTGCAGAGGGCTGTTTGTACATTTGCTGCCCAATGCAGGTGGCTGGCAAGGCAGGGTGCATGGTTGAAAATACATCTTGTGGAAGATAACTGCATTGCTCATGATCCTCACTTTCAGGGCAAGGCAGAAAAATCCCTTCAGAAACTATTTATCTCTAAGAACAGGCTGAATTAATTTTTTGAAAACACATGATGTTTCTCCTACAGGACTTGGGGAGCAGAGCTTGGATGAGTTCTTTTGGAGTCAGGCAGTCAGATCAGCTTTCCCCTTGGGCATGGCAGTGTGAGACCACCATCCCTTAAGCCCTGGCATCAGCCATTTATTGCAATGTCACTGCTGGGAACTAGCAGGGATGGGAAGCAGGTGAAGAAGGGCTATTCCTCACCTTGGTCCTGCCTGGAAGACAGGCAAGGCTTGGAGCCTGACTTCACACTTCCCTCAGGATACTCAAGTCCCCTCATAATGGCACTTTCTGATCTTGCAGAATTTTTAATTAGAAGTTAACCCTCCAATATCAAACTGTATTTGATCTTCTCTAGAGAAATGTAAGATTTCCAACACATGCAAAACATGTTGTTGAAAATGTGGCCTATTGAAAAAAAATTGTAAGAAATTTTCATGTACAAGTAAAAATTTTCAGTACAAGTCTTCCTGTTTATGCTTTTGACTACTGAGGATTTGTTCACCTATTTTCAAAAAACAGTATCTTCATGAGGTTTCCTTTCTATTACTATTATTTTTGTTGCTTTGAAAATAACTTTTTGTACAACTTGTTATGTTTTCCGAACAGGTCTCATTGGTGTGTATCAGTCCTAAAAAAGCCAAAAGTGCTTCAGATATGTCAGGAATCATCAATACTTCGTAGACTCATAGAAGAGCTGAGGTTGGCAGGGACCTCTGGAGATGACCTAGGCCAACCCTCCTGAATAAACAGGTTGCTGAGGACTATGTCCAGTCAGCTTTTGAAAATCTCCATAGAATGACTGTACAATGCTCTGAGCAACCTGTCCCACTGTTCAACTACCCTTACAGTAAAAAAGAAAAAAAATCACTAAAAATTCTTACTTTAAAAAAAAAAGTCTTATATTTCAGTTTAGGCCTATTGCCGATTGTCCTGTCACCAGAAATCACTGAAAGTCTGGCTCCTTTACTCCCTGCCATCAGCTATTTATACACACTGATGAAGTGTGGAGACGGCTTACAGCTGGTCTGTGAGCCAGAGAGGGTTAATGGATAATGTTTATTTCTGAAAGGGATTTTACCAAGGCTGTTGGTATGGAGACTGAGAAGAGAAGAAGGATGAGGAGATAAGTGAGAAGAAACCTGCAGCTGGGAAAAGTATATTTAGAAAAGTTTTGTGAAAAACAGAGGTGGAGATGGTTTTACACCAATGAGTGCTATGTTGATTTATTGTAACCAATGAATAAAGTGTAAACTTCATAGAGGGTATAAAACACAGCATGCTGATGTAATAAATGGATATTAGCCTTCTGAGATGTAGTGCGTCCTTTCATGTGTTGCGTCTGCCCCAACAGTGACAACGAAGTGCCCTAAGCCCTCTCTTCTGATGGAGCAGCCCCACCTTTCCCAGCCTGTCCTTGGCAGCCAATCGCCCCTGTGGGCTCTCTCCAGTGTGCCTGCATCGTTCTACTCTCCAGCTGGAAAACCCCAGCCTGTGCTGGTGGATGGGGCTGCTCCTCACCAGGTGCAGAGCTCTGCACTTCCCTTTGCTGACGTGCATGACATTCCTGTTCGCCCAATTCTCCAGCCAGTTGACTTCCCGGGATGGCAGCACAGCCACCTGGTGCAGGACCCACCCCTTTGAGTCCTGTACCACTGCAAACCTGAGAGCCCCTCTGTGCCCATCCAGGCCTTTAACAAAGGCACTGAACAGCACCAGGTCAGGTGGGGAGTGCACAGAGCATTCGAACACAGTCCCATGAAGGAGCAGGGCTCTGGAGTTAAAAAGCCAGCTTTTATTTGGCTGCCATCTCCCCGCCAAGCCTCGGTGTCCTGCTGTTATCCCTGCTCTTGTCGGCAGGAGCTCCCGGTGCTGCAAAAGCACAGCTCGGCAGCTCCGCAGCATTCCCGGGTGGCACAGGGACTGAAGCCATCGCCATCCTGCCCTAAAGAGAGGTGCAGGGGCACTCCCACACAGGATCCAACCTGCTGCTTCCACCTGAGAAACTCCTCAGGACATCAGAGGCCACTGCTGCCCCGCTCACACATGGATTTGGCCAGAAGAGCATTTCCAGGTGTTCACCATCAAGGAGGAAAGGAGTATCTCTTAGAAGGCAAATTTCTGTGGGACGACTTCAACAGCTGAGTTTGCTGCAGAGTGGGCCCCCGTGTAGATTTGGGTTGCTTCTTACAAAATTATCTATTAAAGAAACAGTTTCGGGAAAAACTGGGATGAGTATCTTATTTGAAAGTCTCAAGAGAGTTCTTTACATGATTATATGCTGTAGTAAAGAGGTAAGTTTGACTCCTTGCATAAATTATTACTATTAATAACTTAATTATAAATTTAAATATTAATTATTATAATGAATCCTTTAGTACCTAACAATTATAGAGTGTTACAAACTCTGAAATAAGCACTACAAGTCTCTAAATAAACAACATATTCATGGCCTGAAACCGACTTTTTTTTTCCTTGCATTACAGGAGACCTCAATACAACAGACACCAAAGCTCTGGATTTTCACTTACTCCAACAGAAAGCAAACAAGTGTCAGAGTAAGTAAGAATCAAATCTCAAACCCCAGTAGGTCTGGCCTCTGATAGAATTTCCACCCATCACATATTCTTCTGCTTCATTCTTCTAAATTCAAATTCTTCCTCAAGATCTTACATGCTGGTGCACTTTCAGACCTCTTCCATATCTGATCTCTCTCATCTTGACTTTCATTTTGTGAACTAGCAGGTCACTGTATTGCTTTTCTGATAGTTTAAACAAGGAGGCTCTGAGATACAGAAAGGCTAATCTCATAATTCTCAAAAGTGTATCTGTAACTCTAATTCTATTTCTGACTTAATTCTATATTCAATACATCTTTTTTATTATATTTGTCTTTAATCCTGCTCAGGACTCTTCACAGTCTCTTTTACTTGGCAGTGAAGAACCATTGCCATATGCAGCGTTAAGGCTGAAAGAAACTACAGAGCTGTGGCTGGAGTGGAGCTGGAAAGGGGCTCCCAAAGCAAAATTTGGTATCAATTTGAGGATTTGATAGTCCGGGGAAGCACTGCTCTGTCCTTCCTAAGGCTCACTTTAGGATTAGAGTAAAACTTGGAAAAAATCTCACAGCTCCATTTGGAGTGAGGCTGGAAGAAAGCTGCCAGCTGAGAAATAGTTTAACCCAGACCGAAATGTTTAGCCCTGGGAAGGGCTGTGGAGCGCCCCTGCAAGCCTGGGATTAGAGCTGACAGCATCCACTTTTGTAATTTACATACACAACCCCGGTTCTTGTGCTCATTTGGCCTGTGAGCACCAGCCTTAAAGCATGTACTATATCCACAAGGAAGAGAGATGTAACTCCGAAGAAGTTACAGAGGGGGAGATTTACCTCCCACGTCTAGAGTGCTGTGCTGTGAGGGAAGGAAGCGCAAAGCTCCGGAGCTTTCTGACACGCTGGGAAGGACAAGACTGAAATGTGCAGGTGACAGAGGCGGCAGAGGCCGTGAGCTGGGGGCAGGCACCGCCAGCGGGCCGGCACTGGAACGCTGTGCTCCTGAACACCCACATCAATTGGACTGGCACTGGAACGCTGTACTCCTGAACACTCACCTACCCTACCGTGCCGATACTTTGCCATATTCCCTCACTAATCCCCAGCTATTCCCGCAGCACCGGAACGCTGTACTCCTGAACACTCACCCTACCGTGCCGATACTTGGCTGTATTCCCTCACCAATCCCAGTCCATCCCCGGGGCACCGAGCGGGAGCAGCACCGCCTCGGGGCCTGCCCCGCGCGCGCCCCCTGCCGGCGCGCCTGCCCGCGCGCTTCCAGAACCGTCACTGCCCCGGCCAAAGATGGCGGCCGAGCGCGCGTCACCGCCGAGCCGGCCAGTGGCGCCCGCGGGCCCAGCGGTCACGTGGGGAGAGCGAGCCAGTCGCGGGGCACGCAGGGCGGCTTGGCGTCACTTCCGCTGTCGGGGCCAGGCCTGTTGCGGCGGCGGAGCGGGGCGGAGCGCGCAGGAGGCGGTGGGGACCGCGCGGGGCCGGGACAGGTGCGGGGCAGGTGTTGGGCCGGGTTGAGGCCGGGGCCGGTGTTGGGGCCGAAAGCGGAAGAGGGCCCTACCAGACCCGGCCCGGCCCGGGCTGAGGCGGGAGGCGGCCGCCGCCCTGCCGGGGTTTGTGTGCGCTGTAGTGCGGCAGTGACTCCCCAGCGCTACGTTACGCTGCTGCCAGTTAAATGTGGGAATGTTCTGTTTTTAGCTCTCGGCTCTCTGCCCTCCTTGCTCTTGATAAAGCGCTTGAAGTTACCTTGCTCTAAGTGCCAGTTTCCAAAAAGGAAAGTAAAAATCACCGAGTTGGCCCTGTCAGTTCCTGCAGACCTGGTCATCCCCGTGGGAGGGCTGCGTTTAGTGCCACACTCACGATGTGCCTCGTAAAGTGCTTCCCGTTACAACAGCAGCATTTCGTAACTGCGCTGCAGAGCAAAGTGACTTTCTAGCAGCAGGATTATTATGTTCTCTGTCACTCCTCTGTGATTAATGCGAGCTGTCCAGTGCTGTGCGTGCTTGTTTCTCACCCGTATTTAAACCTGTGTTTCTTTTGAATATTCTTAGCTTATATCGATCGCTGCACACGTAAGGTACGACCGGTCATGTGAAAAAAGGCACTGATATCAGGGGTTGTGTGCAGTTGTAATTAAAATACGTTAAAGTGACTCCAAGGCCTTGGGGTTTTTTGTATGATGTGCATCATTTGTGGCAGTGAGCTGGCAATTTTCAGTGGAACTCACAGGCTGATTCTACTGGTGCTGTCGATTTATCTGTGCGTGGTGTCACTGTTTTCTGGTCAGAATTGCATCTGAACTTGTGTTGTGGGCTGTGACCTTGACTGAATGCTGTGCCCGTAAAGCTCATAAATTCTTTAAAGGATGGCTTAAAATCTCTCTCTTGAGTATTTTTCCATCATACATATTGTGCTGTTTGCTCATTTGGGTTTACAGTTATATGGAGTTTTAAGTAAATTAGGAGAGCAGAGTAGCCATGCAGTGTTATGTGTCAAAACAAAGGTTAGTTGCCAAAGTAATTCAAGCATAAGTACATAAAGGGTCTTGATTTAATTTATGCATATGAAAAGTGGTATGTGCTCCTGTTTTTGAGTAAATTGTGAGAGACAAGTCTGTGATAAATACAGGTAAAGCAAAATTAAACTGTGTATTTAAGAAGGTTTTACCTCTTATTACAGTACTTCTGTGATAATACTGTTTTTACTAAAGATTTTCTTTGGTCAGTTGGTTTGGGATTTTTTATTAGTTCCGTTGTAGTTGAGAATGAGTAGTAAGTGTGCCTTGTCTAAAAACCATGTAACCAAACAGCAAAATACATTTTCTTGTACATTTGCAGGAACAGAGTGTGTTAAGTTATCTCAGCAACCATGCTGGCTGCCAGGCTGGTGTGCCTGAGGGCCCTGCCATGCCAGACCATCCGCCCCACCATCACTCAGGCTTCCCCAGCCTTGAGGAGCTCCAGTATAAAAGCATATAGGCTGTGGCAGCCTAGCCAGGTAAGGTAATTAATTCTCTTTCTGATGGCCCTGACTGCACATATTTTAAAGGGTTGAGTGTATTGCCAAAAGAATTACTTAGCATGCAGTACCTGATGTGCTGACCCTTCTCCTTGTTTGAGGTCCCTGCTCTAATTTGCTGAAGGAATAATGTTGTTGAGTCAAAACACAGGGGTTTTGGAGCCGTTGAAGTGAAGTCTCCTGTTTCAATGACTGACTTGTGTCTTGAAATTAATGGGCAAAAGAGCTCAAAAGAGGTAGTTAGGGATGGACAGGCTTTACTAGGTAAGGTAGGAGGAATAGAAATTCTTGTCGTGTTTCCCTGTTCCCAAGTTAGAGTCTTAAATGTAATATTAAAAGAAACACTTCTTTTTCGATTATTTTAGTCCCAATATGTGTTTAGAGCTGTAGTCTCGGTTAGAGCAATTTCTGAGCTATGGCAGGGCAATCACAGCTCTAACTAGCATTTTTGAAAACCAGACTGGCATTATCCTGTTTACTCTTCATTGAGAGAGGATTTTGCAGACCTGCAGCTCAGAGCTGTTAGGGGCTATTGTTGCTCTTTTGTAATCTTGAAAGTGCTAGTGGCAAATTCTTCACCTCCTTTGTATTTTCCTCTTAAGCATTCTAAGTTTGTAGGTACATGATGCGTTTTTTGTGTGTGTGAGTTTTTTAGCGTTGGGCTGGATTTCATTAGCTGCCAAACAACCAAACTGAAGGGCTCTGGTAGGCCCCTTCAGCTGTAGTGCTCTAATGGCTGATGAGAGTAATGCTAGTAGGTTTTGTATTTTAGTGTTGAAACAAATTCACAGCTTGATATGAGTCCTTGACTGCTCAGATGCAATTTTAATTTAAAATTTCCTGTAAAAATGGTCAGAAAACTTAAGAAGTTGTTTTTGAACTTAAATATGAGTGTATTCTATGTTGCTCTTGCAACTTACTAAGGCTTTGAGCAGCATACTATAATTACTTGGAGCTTGTTGACCTTAAAAATCCTGAGTTTCTAGGCCTTCATTCAAGGTTTGTTGTATAAATCAAGGTTAGACTTGAAAGCAAAAGATTTGTGCTGCTTTTCCAGCTTTAGTGTCTGTAAAATGTAAGTATTGTGCAAGATTTTTTTTTATATTGAAGTGTTCCCACAAAGAGTGTTTTAGTGTAGAAAGCAAAATACTTTTTTACAAAACAAAAAAGTAACAATAATGTTTTTTTATTTAAGAAGGAGGCTTGTGGCAGTCTTTAGTGCAGTGGGATTAGAATAGAAGAAATGCAGTCTGAAAATTCCAGCTTCTGGAATTCACTGCATTGGTTCTGTACTTCTATAATATGTGAATGTTTCTCACAAAAGTTCCTAAACTTTAATGTTCAGTTGTTTTCCTTGAGCACAGTTGCTTCATATATATGGAGGTAAGCACAGATTAATAAGAGATTAATTAACAGTTTTAAGCATAGCAGCTTAATTGATAAGGGTATCTTCTATTTTATTTCATTTAATATTTTTTATATTATTTCTGAATCTAACAGGGTTATGCCACCAGAGCAAGAACGGGTGCAAGGCGTGGAAAACTTGGCCAGGAAGTGAAAGAAGCAGCATTTGAGCCATCTGCAGAAGCTGCACTTAAAGGTAGAGGAGCTCTGCTTTAAATACTGAGAATCTTTGAACCTTAACTTAAAACTTCCTTGAAGGAATACATTTGTCACTACTGAAACTGGTAGTGAACTGACTTGAAATTAGATGAAGATTTAAGAAGGAGGGGTAAAATGGAGCAGCTATTGCATACACATCAAAATTCACATGAGGATGTTGTTAGCTGTCCAAGAAAAAGCATTAATGAGAGTGTGTGGTTTTTACTTCTTTGCACAGCTGATCGCCTGGGCAAGTTCATTGTTGCTGGAGGGGCTGCTGTTGGCCTGGGAGCCCTCTGCTACTATGGAATGGGCATGTCCAGTGAGATTGGAGCTATTGAAAGGGCTGCGTAAGTAAGATGGTTTACTTCTGTAATGAAGCAAATCTCTTTATCTGTCTCTTCTTTAGCTGCCATCACCTAGTGTACACTTATCTTTTTCTAAGCTCTGAAGAGTAAACCCCAACCTATGTCTCTGCAGGCTTTTAAAGCAAAATTAGAATTATTCAGCCTTGAATAGGTAGTAACCTGAGTGAGTTTGTTTTGCTAAATCTAATGTGAAGAGTATATAAACTTGTCTTACGAGGTGTCCTCCAGATAACTTAGGAGGTGTGGTCTTCTGAAAAGCATTGCTAAGACCAGTTTTCCTGGTGTTCTTATGAGACTGTTCATTAAACATTAATACAGCTGTTAAAAAAGTCTCAATTAAACAGTGTGTCTTGGCAATAGCTTTGGTCTAATAACTATGTTCTTAAAACTTTGGTGAATTGCTTCTTGGTCAAAAAAAAATCCCTGGCTGATGGCAAAACTGTATAGTTAGACTTGAAAGATGGGTAGTAATAAGCATGGGCTTGGGAGCAATGCTTGTTGTGGACATTTTGCTTTATTTTGCATTTGTATTTGGAAGTGACAGTCTGCATTTATAGTGAACATGTGCTGTTTGTGTCTATGAGAAGCTTGTAGTAGATAGAGCTGTGTCTAATTTTTTTCTGCACAACCCTTAAGTAACAGGTCAAAAGTATGAATTGGGTAAAAATGTGTGCACTATGTTTAGTGTTAGCAGAGAGAGTTTTCTGCAAAGGATACTGCAGAAAGTCACTTATGTCTAGGTCTGTTGCTATTGTTAGAGCTCTCAAAATGACGTTTGTGTCCTGTGGTGTCAGATAGCCATGTGCACTGTGACTCAGCAATTTGTGAGCTGCTTAGTGCCAGTACACATTCTGTAGACATTTTACCTGAAACCAGTTTGATATATACACACACTATTCTCTTACTTTTTCTGTAGTTAAAAGCATTAGTTACTCTGTTTTCCATGCATGCTTTCTACTTAGAATTTAGTTATAGTTAGCATTATTTGTAATTTTCGGTGTTTTTACTGAGTTAACATTAGATTAAATCAGCAAGATTGACACGTTCAGTCCCCATTGTAAAGTAAACTCATGGCAGAAGTTGCTAGACCACATCGCTATTATGAAACCCCCGTTATATCCATGGCTATGAATGCACTTAACAGCTTGATTGTGTTTTTAGCTGCTCTCCATTCCAAACGTGGTAACTGCACAGCTCTGTATGACTGCTTATTTTTCAGCATTTGGCCACAGTACGTGAAGGACAGAATTCAGTCTACCTACATGTACTTTGCGGGCAGCATTGGCATGACAGCTCTGTCTGCTGCAGTAGTGAGCAGATCTCCTGCATTCATGAACCTCATGACAAAGGGCTCCTGGCTGGTAAGCTTTGTTAGAAAAATAAAAGTATTTGCTGAGAAATGCCCCCAAATGATGATTGATATAAAAAAAAAGCAAACAAAAAAACGAGAAATGTAAACTACTTGGCGGAAAGTAAGGCAAAACTTAACCTACCTTAGTGTCATTATCCATAAAGGTATCCTGATGATACTTTTTGATGTAAGATTTGGTCATTCTAGTCATGTTCTAACATATTTTTTCTGTACTGCTTTGATGATTTGTCAAAGACAAACTGCATGAGCAAAAGAATGCTATGGTATCCTTACCAGCTGTATATGTGCAAGTAAGAACCTCTTAGAAATAGCTACCTAAAGCTAATGGCACAGTTTCTGTTGCTGTATGTAAATAGAAACCGAGGTTCCTTTGCATTCTTACTCCTCCCTGTGCTCTCCCATGTAGCACTTTGAAAGCTGTCTTAGTAGGTATTTATTGTGTGTTGAGTGGAGTGAAACAGTGCCAACACACAACACGACTTAGGGAGATGAATTTGATAAAGCATCATTGGTGATAAAAGTTGTACACTTCTTACCAGTCTGATAGATGTTGGATGATTCTGCTTGGAACTATGAGTAAGAAGAGACACTGAGGTTACAAAATCATTGGTAGCAAAAGCCTGTAAACGAAGTGTTGGTTTTGGGTGGAGAAATGTACGAGAAAAGGCTAACACATTTCAGGTACCTTAATGAGAGTGAGGAGCAGAACCATGCGTTTTCTTTTTCCTACTTTACCCAGCCAAGAGAGTTGCCAACTTAACAGTTAAGTTTGGATTTCTAGAAAACTGAGTAAAAATAAATTAACATTACTGCAAGCTAAGATCTGCAAAGATTTGACTGCAACTTTACAGGAGTAAAGTGGATGAATACTCCAGTTGTGAATTAGGTTGCAGTTTTCAGAATCAGTGTTGATTCTTAGATTCGGAGATTAAAACACAGACCGTATGTCCATATGCTAACTTGAGCTCTTAATGCTGTTTTTTCAGGCAATTGGTGCAACTTTTGCAGCCATGATTGGTGCTGGAATGTTAGTCAGGGCCATATCCTATGAAAATAATCCAGTAGCTAAACATGCAGCATGGATGATGCATTCAGGTATGTGGTTTTAGTGTTTGTTGTAGAAATGTCTGTGCTTCAGTGTGACCAGATGCTTGCTTTAAAGTAAATTTTTATCAACTGCTGTTGGGGGAGTTGAGATTTTTCAGAGATCATCAAGAACACCTAAATGTCAGGAAAGGTTTCTTAAGTGTCCTCTAGTGTTTTTCATAGTCTTCGAAAAGTCATACTCAAGTTAAACTTGAGGTATGTGTACTTCATGGTGAATAGAACTAGATGGTTTGATGGCTGCTTTGGTTTTGTGACTGCTTTCTAACACTTCTACACATGCACTTGCCTACATTAACCATTATTCAGCTGTGCACAGGAGGAGGTATTTGAAAGCCTGACTAGAAAAAAAAGAGTTTTTAGTATTAGTTTACTTTTGGGATGTGTGTCCATCAGGTGTTTAAGCTGTTAGTACAGATCAATTTCTCACTAATCATGCCTACTTCAAATAACAATGGCTCTCATTTTTCAAAACTGTTCTGCTGGAAATATTTTATAGTTCAGAAAAGACATGTGGACATTGGGCACTGAAATCATATTTGCTTCTCCAGAGCTAACATGTGTGCCAAGAAGAAATTATGTTTATTGTAGTGATTGTTATTAAGTGAAACAACCTGATGAGATATTAATGGGCTAGATACATCATTCCTACAAGCCTCTAGCAAAAAAATCTGACTTACTTCCCTAACTAATTGTTGTATCAGAAATCTGTCCTGCTTTTGAGTATTGCATGCTCCTAATGCTGTTATGTAGTTGATTAGTCCATGTTGAATATCTCTTCTTACCAGCTCTGTTCTGAACCAATCAATATATTGACTTTTGTTAGTCTTTTTTTCCCAAGTTGAGTTCCCTGAAGTATTCTAGTGCTAAATAAAAGTACATTGTGGAATTTAAAGTTGCTAATTTATTGTGCTCCCTTCTGGATAAGAGCACAATGAAGTACATTGGTGTTTTGTCAGGCGTGGATTAGTTTGAGCCGTGCCATCTGACTGGAGATGAAAAAATCAAGTGGGTTTGGCATGTGGTGTTCCAAGTCTTTCATGTGTTCTGTTTTGCTTTGCCTAGGTGTCATGGGTGCGGTGGTGGCTCCTCTGGCCTTCCTTGGTGGTCCTCTGCTCATCAGAGCTGCCTGGTACACTGCTGGAATTGTTGGGGGGCTCTCAACTGTGGCCATGTGTGCTCCGAGTGAAAAATTCCTGAACATGGGAGGACCGCTTGGCATAGGCCTGGGCTTTGTTATTGCTTCTTCAATCGGTAAGTTACTGTTTTAATACTGTCCTGTAAAGTAGGTTATGAACTGAAGTTACTAAGGTGCAGCTCACAGTCAGTTAGTTGCATGCCAGTCTGCCCAGTGAAGATTTGCCTTTAATATAGCCCTTGCAACTCCAGCACAGCAGAAAATATTCTGTCGTGTTTGTTCTTGAAAACAAATGTGAAGTTGTGGTTCTGGCAGATATTAGTGTGACAGACAGCCAGTAGGGGTGCCTTACATTTTAGATACTGCCAGTGAGTAGGGAAGTTCTTGATCCACTTATTTTCCTTCATGTGTTTTAGTCATTGTTGTAGTCAGAGGTACTTTCACCTGAAGAAGAATGCACAGTACCCTGGAGTGTTCAAAATGAATGGATCAGGTTGTATATGAGTTATCTTCAGTGTTCATGGTAAAGCTCTTGGTATCAAACACACACCACAAATTGAGAATTGAATGCTTAGTGGAAAGTGTGTGTGCTCCAGTGACTGGAGTTTGACCTAACTCAGAGTGGCAGGTACACACAGTTACCTTTAACACTGTTGCACATTCCTCTCCAGGATCCATGTTCTTGCCCCCCACCTCTGCTTTTGGTGCCGGCTTGTATTCGGTAGCAGTCTATGGTGGCCTGGTGCTGTTTGGCATGTTCCTGCTCTATGATACACAGCTGGTGGTCAAACGGGCTGAAACTCTGCCCATCTATGGAGTGGCTAAATACGACCCCATCAATGCGTAAGTGTTCTCTGTTAGCACAGCTCATCTCTGTGGCTGGGTGCAGTCACTTCCTAACTGAGAGATTTTCCTCTTTAGCTCAAAACTAAGCTGTGTTAAACCACGACACTGGGTAAGAATTTGCCTCAGGTTAGGTTGAAGAATGCTTTAAAAATAGCCTTTTGTTTATTGTTTGGAAGTGTATTGCTGTTAAATGTGAAGAATCACAGGGTTTGAAAACAACAGTGAGAAAATAGCTACTGAAGTTAAAACTGAAATCATGAGGATTGTAAGAAACACAATGGAGTGTGTGGTATCACAGGCTTCCAGCAATACATTCTAAAATGTATTTTTGTTTTCTAAAGTGCTGCTGGCAGAGTTTATAGCTGCTTTCTGAAAATAACTGTCAGTATCAGTTGAGACAAAAAAAGTTAATCTTCCCATATTCATTTCATATTTATTAGTCTTTGTCACTAAATAAAAAAGCTGCAATTGTATGGTAGATAGGGAAGGAAGGAAGGATTGACCTCAGTAAAGACCAAGTCTGACTAACAAATAACTTTCTTGTAAATGTCTGTCTGATCCTGGGTGAATTCTTACCTCCTTGGTTCTGTTTTATTCTAATTAGAGTAATACTGATCTTCTTAAGAATTCTTGGAGATAAACAGATCAAAGTTCAGTGTAAAAGCAGAGGCTCCTGTATGAGAGTAGTATACTATCTGTTAGGATTTCTATAAACAGTTCTTGCTGGTGGAGCTGGTAGAGCAAAATACAGGTGTTCTTTGACATACAAAGCACTGAGGATAGTCATAGCTGAGTTTGGTAAAGATAGTTCATGCATGCTCTTAAAATGAAGTATGATAGTGTGAAACACCAAATAATTTTGTGTCTGTTCAGCAGTAGTAACTGTGATTTCTTGTGTCCTAGATGCCTGGGTATCTACACCGATACACTGAACATCTTCATCCGAGTGGCCACCATGCTTGCAGGTGGTGGAGGTGGCAGGAAAAAGTAAACAGAGACTCACCTTTGCAACCGTCTGACAGCCTACCTAGTGCACATATTAAATAAATATTCATGGTTTAAGCAGTAATGCTCCAAGTGAGAATTTTAAAGCATTTCAGCATATTGGTTCAGTGCAATGTGATTCAGTTTTAGTTTTTCTTCAAACACTTTCGAGCTCTGTGTTTAAAGTAGTCTGAACTGCTTCTAATTGTAAATTATTTTGGGAAAGTAAATTATTTTTAATACATGAATGAAATAGTCCTACCTACTTTTTGAGGGATTCGATGGCAGTTCTACTCTTACTTTTTTTTTTTTACTGTTGTTGCATAGTAAAGGAAGTAATTTTTGAACTGGTATCCTGTAGGCAGATAGGTATACAAGCTACTTCATGAAATGCTGCTTAGATGCATCAATTTTCAGTTAAGTTTCATAAATTTTGTTTTAGTGACATCTTCAGAATAACTGAACAAATTGCATATGGCCCTAAATGCAATCATGACTGTGACCTGGGCAGAAATTTCAGAAAAGTTTAAGCAGGATTTGACAGGTTGGCTGACCAAAAATATAAAGGAGACAAGATGTGGGAACTATGCAGCATTTGTCCTGTATGAACTTCAGTCTCCTTCTGGAGTACACGAGAATTCCTTGCTTTAATGTTGACTGGCTATAATAGCTAGCTTATTTTGATACTAGATTTATAAAACTGTTGTATGGCAATTTAGCTGTGTCTTTCTTCTGGTGGCTGAACTCTGTATTGCAGGTGAAGGTCTGTCCGGAAGAGCTGCTAGTGGTCATCTCTTGGAAGCTTGTGCAATTGGCACAGAAACTGGCAATTGAGGATGGCATGCTGTAAACCCCAGGATCATAAATTTGCCATTGTGTTATGTACTTTAGTCTGTTTAACTCTTCCCCGAATTGGAATGTTGAACTTGATCTAAAAGGAATGTTCCCTAACAATGAAATTGATTTAACAGTAAGAAATTTATACTTTCCAGACTCTATTGCTGTATGTTGGAATAAAAGGGGAGTTCTTAGGCCGTGAAAACTTTGACCTAATGTCAGCAGCTCATAATTTCAGTTTCTGGCAAATATGTTACGTTTTTGTATTGACCTATGAACAATAAAATTCTAGCCTCACAGGTTGACTACTCTCACTTTTCCCCATGTTAACAAATATTTTAGTACCCCTGCATTAACAGCTTGGTGCAGAGTACTATAAATTTTTTTTGGTTATGGTTACAATTTCCTTTGTAAGAGAGTATGTTCCTCTGTAAAAAAATCTGCGAAGATGATTCTCAGTTTCACTGGCTAGCTTGGCTAGCACATTTTTTGGGGGTGTTTCCCAGCTGGAAGATACTGGCTATGCTTTAAGCGGTTCTGTTGGTGTCACCTGTTGGCCACTTACTGCAGCCACTGCTGCTTTTATGTGTGTCACACACTGTAGTATTTTTTGACTCTTTAAACAGAGGGAAGAAAGAGTGGATTGTGGAGAGCTTTGTTGCAGCTCCTTTGTGCCCAAAGATTATAAGGCACAATCTAGTCCCTGGCACTGTTTCTGCTGGAGGGACATCTGTAGTTCTTAGAAGGAAGAAATTTTTGGATCATGTCAGTTGTAAGTAGCCTGTTCAAAGAGTTTTATCTTTTTAAGCAGTTTGATACCCTTAATTTCTTCATACTTTTACTGTAGCCAAACGCAGCAGTGTGCTTGTCCTCAAAATCTGAAATGTACAGGGAGCAGTCTTAAAATTCTGACATTCATGCTTGTTACAAAAGAGCAAAAGACCTTTTGTCTAGATTGTGAGGCTGAAGTTTTAGAGGTTGACTATGAACCAAGGGAGGGATTCTGGACTGTTTGGAATAGTGAGGTGTAGAAATCAACACACTGCTTATGGGAGGTGTTTGCATGGAAAGTGAGACCAACAGGAAGTCTGATAACCTTTTGAGAAATAGTGCCTGAAGAAACATGAGCATCACTTGTGCTCAGTCTTGTGGAAAGGTGTGACTTGGCTTCTGTGGATGAGATCACAGCACTAGCGGTATTTTCCTGCTGTTGGTCTCAAAAAAAAAAAAAAAACACATATGGAGTTGTTCCTTTACATTTGAAGTCTTAAGTCAAAAATTAAGATACATCTTAAGACAGGTCTGATTTGATGGGAGATGAAAATCTAAAGCCAGCCCTACTGTCAGTGAGACCTGGTGGAGCTACTTAACGATCATAAAACTCTGTGGGATTTTTTGCAGGTCCAGGCGTGACTTATCAATATGTAAATTCAATTTGGCTAAAAATTCCCCACCTTCTACAGTAATTCTTTGTTATGTGTGCCAAAGGGCGTTAAAGACAAACATTGTGTTTAGTCCACAATTTAATTAAATTCTGATCTTTGCTATTGATTATAGCTGGTTTCTACAGATTTTCATGACCTTTTAAGTAATTCTCCTTTTAAATCATGATCTAAATAAGCAGCTATTAATGTTTAATCATTTATTTCAGTTTTATCAAGAATATAAACCAGTTATTTTCCTGAGGAAGTGTTCTTCACCGTCAGCTAGTATAATTAAGAAGGCCAGATTTGACTGACACACATATTTTAAGTTTGCTTAGCAGAATGCAATATGAAATTTAGATCTCACCTAGTGAAATTATTGAATGCAGTTAGCTTTGCAATTTTCATCCAGCTTGGCCCACCTCAAATGCTGCTGAAAGCTGTCAGGTAGTATGCCCTTACCGTCATAAAACCTTTTTAATAGTTCACCTATAACACAGTAACAGGGCATGCCTGGTATTTTTATGTAGCTTGAATTGGTCCCAAGACAAAGATTATACCTTTCTATTCCTTCTGTCATTAAAGAACAGAACTTCTTTTTTTTAAACTTCAATATTTGAAAATAATTTAGGGATACAGCATAATTTTACTTGAACTTCAGTTTATAGCAAACTTGGAATTTAGAAATTGTTGCCATAAGTTCAAATTTTGAAATAGACCATCTGCAAATAAAAAGGGGGAATACATTTAAATAACCCCTCAACAGTGTATTTAAATAGGAACTGGATTTTTATTTCAATATTCAACCATCTCTGTGACCTTTAGTCATCATTAAGAAAGTGAGATGGGGAAAGCAAGACAGGCTCACTCTTGCAACGCAGGAACTGATCCATCAGTCTGTGGCAGCCGAGGTGGGGGTGGCTGTTCAGGCCTGTCATCTGGCACTGGAGGGGCAGCTGCTGCAAAGGCATGTGGCCTCATGGCACAAGGTGTGACATCAGGCACTAGCCCAGCGTTCACCCACCCTGTTTTACCAAATACCACAGAGAACTGACGCTATTGAACCACAAACCCAAAATGTCTGAGAGTGCTGGCTTTTAGATCTCTAACCACCTCCTTTGCCAGTGATGAATAGGAATAGGTCCAGAAAATACCAGCTTTGCTAATTCCTTCACTCAGTTTTGACACCGTTTGGTGTGTTCCTGCAGACATAATTAAGCTGAACAAATCTTTAGTACTGCTGTAAGGCATTTCTTTTATGAGCTTGTGCGCAGGAGCTAAACCTTGACTGCAATATAGTGGTGTTTATTTTTCCTTGTATGAATGAGCAACCTTGTAATACATTATGTATTACATAGTTACATTTTGTATTCTTGCTAGTGAAGAGCACCAAAACGAACTACTGAAACTTTTTTTGATTATCACAGTTTCCTTTAAAGAAAAAGCATGACATCACATTTTTGTAATGTTGGTCAGCAAAAAAATTAAAGTGGGATGGGGAAGAAAACAAAAAGCTTCTAACCACTATCAGAGAAAAAAAATTAGTCTAAATTTTAACTGGAAAAGCTAAGATTAGATTTAACTCCCATGAAAAATACTAACTTTACATTTTTATAAATTGCATGGTGGTCTGGGTACTTCTTCCTGGACTAACTCAGCACCACTGCTATGGTGAGGTGGCAGAGGCCTGATAATGTATCAAGATAATGGCCTTGGAGTTACAGGTCTTCCTTTACTTCGTGCAAGTGTGAAATCACTGCATCATCCCACCTAGACTGGACACAAGATGTTGCACATCTACTGGCACTACCAGCTCACCTTATTCCTGACTGTAGCAATGTTGATTCAGAGACAGAGGTCTCTTCTTTTCTTCCTAAGCAGTGCAATACATACTCATCCATCACCATCTTTTCTAAGAAAAATGATGCCACAAGTTAAAAAAACCCCAACAAACTGCGAAACCAAACACAAATTGCATGTCTTGTAGCACTACATTCCTTAAGGACTTCTGAAGAACTTGTAGGAGCAAGAGCCACTGATCAGATTCCTCCTCCTCCCCAAGACAAAGTGAGAAAACAAAATTCCACATGTGCTTACAAATTATATTTGAGTTCCAAGGGGATGAAAAGAGCAACCAGCTGAGCTGAAATGCAAAAATCTCAGTCTTCCATCATTCATGTCTCATACACAGACTTTCATATAGAACTTGGGCTCTTAAAAGCTTCAGCAGAGTTCTCCTGTCCAATCAAACTTTCACCTAAAAGTAAAGCCATTGCTGCTGAAGTCTTTTTTCTTCTACTACTTCCTCGTCACAATAAGTACAACTGAGGTGACCATAAATGCTTTGGTTGACAGACTGTGTTCAATGCATTGAAATAGTGCTCAGTAAACTGGATTATGGGATTTTAGCAAGCTGACAATAAATCAACAATGGAACATTCTCCTCAAATGTCTGTCTGTAGGAGGTGACAGGAAGAAAAGTTGAAATTCATACCATTATAGAAATGGAAATCTTTAGCCTCTAAATTCCTTAGTTCTGGACTTTATTACCAACTAATTTTGTTTGTATGAAATGATTAGCATATCTACAATGTATAGAATACCCAGAAAGAGGTGACGGTGGCCAAGTAACAGCATCAGGACAAAATACTCTTATCTCTGCAACCAACTCCTATCAGATAGCAGAGACATGACTTATTCATGTTTTTAAGAAAGAGATGAATATGCAGAACAATCTCAGAATCTTTCAAAATGCCTAGGGGCTGACATCTGCACAGCATTTTCTGTTCTGGAGGCTTGCCAGCTGAAGTAAACATCTTATCTGTTCAGGAAAAAGAAGAGATGCCTGCCCAGACATCTGTCATTGTACCTCTTCACTTCCTCTTACCAAGGTTTCTGGAACTAAGCACTGGGCAGCCAGACTAGTTACTTTGTACAGAAGACCAGATAGACTTCATATTCTTTCATAACCTTTCTGAAAAACAAAGCAAAGAAAGTGCTGAGTGAAACAAGGGTGAATCCTTTAGAGCCATGGTAAGTGGCAAGAGGGATAACCTTCCCTGCTTAGGTGCCTGTTCTTTCCCAACTTTGGGGGAAGTAGCATGCAGTGGGAACAGATCTGCCTCCATAATGAGAAGGCTACACTGCATCATGAGAAGGTTACACAGCTCCTCTTATCACCCCATCATGGAAGTGCGAGCTCTGGCAGATTAACTGTCAAAAACAATCTCTTAAATCACATCTTGCCTGAACTAGAAGACTGGGCAGAAAGAAATGTTTCCATCACACATACACACTGAACACTGCACCCAATGTAAATGTCTCTGGCCTGAACCCTTGCCTCATTTCATTACGCTGTTTAGAAGCCTACAGCAACCAAGTAGACCACATCTAAGGCCTTGAAGAGTGAGAACATATTAACTAAGTAGGGGGAAAGGGAAAGCATCTGTTTTTTCACATTTGCCACATTGCCAGCAGGAGGAAAGTTAAAACCAAGCAAAATGAAAACAGCTGCAAGTTCCATTTTAATAGAACTACACAGGACAGTGAGCTGTGAAGAGAATGGAGTGAACACACAGAGCCTGGACATCCTGAACAGCACACGTGAAACTCACAGCTGGCAGCTCTGCAGAGGCTTTACTTGCAGGCACAATGTGAGGAGTGGCATGACACTCATTGAAAAAGCTGTGTCCAAGATGCTTTAAAACCTGTTCCAGGACAGTGTTCAAAGTGTTTATCAGCTCACCATAAACCGCTAGGAGAAATTACGTCAGTCTTGCTCTTCTTTCAGGTTTTGTTAATTGCTGTATGCCAGATGTTGTCATTCTGCCTGTCATATAGTGACTGCTACTGCAGCCTTCAGTTTCTACACTATGTTCCCTCCTTCAAAAACAGACCAGCACATGCTCCTGGATAACTACATTGGTTCACCATAAGGATTCTACCTTGAATTAAATTAACTTTTTATCCTAAAAGTTCTTAATGTTTCCTGCCTTCTCACAGCTCAAAAGTTAGTTTAATTTAGCTCTAAATTTAACAAGACCATTTGCTCCAACTATGTTATTCTCCTTATGTCGCAAACAGCTGCTTCAACCTGGTTAGAAGAAATTTTCATATACAAAATGCAGATTCTTCTTAGAATGGCATGACCTTTAGAAATATTAATGAATCTTATATTAGCATACCACCTCCAGAAATAATGCGTCTATGAAGATTGCAAATTTAAGAGTTTTGGCAAGCAAAGAAGTAGACTCTGGATCATGCCTTAATTTAACATTAAGAAATAAAAATCCTTTCTTTAAGATTTTGAGAGACATCCTATGTGGCTTTTGAACACCAGGTATTAATGTAAATCTCAGGATGTATCCCTTATTTCCCTGGATGATTCACAAATACTCTGCACTCAATTTCCTTCCCAGTCTTCTTTTTTCAATAGGAAAACGTACAGCAGCTGCTGTTCATTTCATAAAATTAATGTCTTACAGAAGATTATCATACAGATGTCTCAAACTTCCAGCTGGCAGACTCTAAGGACACAGGTTAGCAGGCTATTTAGTAATCTGTGCTTTTATTCCATCTCCTGTCCCCAGCTACTCCCTTGACACAGTTCTGTCTTATTATTTTGTATATTCTGCAACCTTATTTGGTGAAGACTTTTATCTCAGGACAGGTCTAAAGATTATGCTAGGTCATTGCTTCTAGTCTTCCATTTTCATTTTGCTTAACATTTCCTGTAACGTTAGCATTTATAGAAGCATATGAAACAGGGCATTAAGAGTTATAGGCTGTAACCACAGCAATGATCAGCTTTTACAGCCTGAAATTTAAGATATAAAGCACCAAAATTTCTTCTGAAAGTATTCGGTTTACAAGGAAAAAAACCTCTTCCTCAGCTATGTTTGTTCTCAAAACTGCTAAGCAAGACATAGTGCATGGATCCCAATACGACTCAAAAGAATCTCTCAAGGTTTGCAACTAGATCTCTCAATTGGTGAGAATAAACAAATAAATTGCTTACAATACCCTCACCCCAATAATTTCTGTTGATAAATTCATGCAGTATTTTAGTTTTAAAAATTTCTCCATTTTTCTGTTTGCATTCCAAAAGCTGCCTGACAGTAAGACAGCACAAACTCTTCAAACAGATGCTGCCCTTGGAAAAATGGGTGCTTGCTCCTATCAAACCCCTCTCTGGGACTTTTGGGTGTGTGGTGATGACTGTAGAGGTTTGCCTCATTTCCCATCATAGTAGCTGGAAGGCTTGGATTGTTGTAACAGAGGAGACCAAGTAGCAGCCTGCCTCTTCCATGTAGAAAACAAGTGGGACATTCAGGTAGCACATGCTGTTTTCTTGCTTGGGGTGATTGGTAAAGTTACAGTGCAGTGAGGTATATTGAGAAAAACAAGTCTCTGTAAATACTTCTGTTGCCAATATTATGTTGTAAATACTTCAGAAGAAAGATGGGGGGTTTTGAGGTAGGTGTTGGCAGCACTTTTTGTTTAAATGAGCATAGTTGGAAATGTCAGCAGCCATCATGTGATGAGGTTCTGTTTTGCAAGTCATCTCCCATCTTACCTGTTTACTTTTCTGTATTCATTTTTTATTTCTTATCATGCACACAGAAAGAAAAGGTGATGCTTCTAGTTAAGGCTAAAAAGACATGAAAAATTATTTGGGTATTGTTGTGGTTTAACCCCAGCTGGCAACTAAGCCCCACACGGCCATCCACACACTTCCCCCAGTACATGAGCTTGCCTAGAACTTCCTCAGAAAGTGTAATGGAGATAAAATACGGTAGTCACCAAGTGAAATCCTTGCTTCAGTGCTACCACTACTCAGCCTGATTGAATGTTGCAGAAAAATTACTCGCCTACCAACCTTTTCGTGTGCCTTATTGACATTTCAGATCTGTAAACCTTTGTACATGCTCCATTTTACATGCTCAGTTTATGTTGGGATTTATATTGTTTGATTCAGTCTTAGGCAGCAAAAGTGTTGACTTTAAAAGTACAAAATGAGGAGTCATACCCATATGTTTCAATATTCAAAAGAAGCCTGAGATCGTAACAACAGCATTGCTGCTCTGTCGTCATTCATCTTTCCCTGCATCAAGTCCCTCCTGACATGGTCAGCAGGGATATGAACTAATGGCCTTACTACAGCTCAACAAGGTGTGCCAGTGTGAGGCAGGGCTTTTGTAAAGCACTTTGAAGATACTATCTTGTAGCAAGTTTTGTCAGGGATTTGATTCTTGAACCTTGGTAATGCCGGCCTTGGCAAACAAAAACGGCTGTCAGGCATTAGCAGTCTTCACCATATATGGATATTGCTAGGTAGGACTGCAGCCATAAGCTTTTGGGGCTAAATTGGTAGATAAAGGGATGACCCAATTTGGAAGGCTGCTGATGCAGTGCAAGAAACAAGTTAAATCCCAAATCTGGAACAGGAAATCTTTGAAATTGGGGCTGGGGACAATATATGTGCACCAGAGTGAAGCCTTCTATTCTGCTGTAATTCCAAGTTTGGGTGTCTTGCAGATACTGCTCCTACCTTTTAAGACTACATAGCTTATAACACATTCTGTTTTTAGAGACACAAATCTTACCAGATTAAGCAGGGAGAATTGGATACTGCCAAACCTGAATTTTTGCCCTTTTAAGAGACACAGCTCTGCAGTTGATCCCTCTTGAAGTATTTTTCTTCTTTTTTTTTTTAAGTACACTCTGTGAACCTTGATACTATGTTCAATTTGATGACTTCTTAATCTGAACTGTTATCTGGAATCTCCATAACTTAATTATTCAGATCCAATAGAAACTGAAAAGTTAATAATAAACTCAGAAATCTGCTGCTTAACCAGCTGTCTTGTTAATTATGGTAAGATCAGTTAAATTTTAAATTTAAATTTAAATTTAAATTTACTGGTTAAATATGGTAACACACTTGCTTTGATTAAAACACCCTGAGTTTGGTTTGGTTTGGTTTGGTTTGGTTTGCCTTTTCAAGCCCCGATCACTGTCCATACAGATACAGTTCTGCTGTGCTCGCTGTCTTTCCAAGCATGCAGAGGAGCACACCAGGTCCCCTGGAAAGGCTGCTATGAAGCACAGGACAAGAACTCTGCCTCAGAGCATCCCTGTGTACTTTAATACTCCAAGCTCCTGTGTAACTGTTAGGGAACTCTCTATGCTGCCTGATTCTGAGTAAATTGCTTCTTGAAATAGGAAGTGCAGTTTCTTTTCATCTGTTGAGGTGCAATACAAAGGCCTAATCTCCACCCATTCTTAACATAACATTCCTTTGGCTCTATCTTATAAAAAGCTGAGGTTGTGCTGGAGGAGACCAAAACACTCCTTCAGCTTCCTTGGGAACATCTCGTGACTAGTTGGAAAGATGAAGCTCCTGACACTTTGTGGCTTTTTGCTTGTCTGTCTTTTGTGCCTCAATGTCTTTGCTGTAGAAGGTACAGTATTATAATCTTCTTAACACAGCTTTCTCTTTTCCTGTTCTTTCCTTTTTTGATACAAAATGCTTATTTATTATGTTGGTTTTAATTAAAGGAAATGAACAGAGCTTTACAATGAAAAGGAGGATAGAACTTAGAAAAGGACTTAGACTGCAGAATGTGGTAGCATATCAGTGCTTTGGTTTGTACAGTAGTGTTTCTTCTGTTATTGCCTGTTGCACAGCATGATTAACTTTTGCCTTAATCTGTGTTCTGAAATCTGCTCTTCTGAAAATACTTCCCATTATAATTTCCCAATAGATAACCAACCATCCACCAATGTAAAAATAGTATAATTTTCTCAGTAGTGGGAAATTTGTTAATGGAAAAAGTTTCTACCCTTATGAAATAAGGGAACATGAATCAGTCAGGTTAACAGGGTATATGAGAAGTTCTTTATAGAAGAGTGAAACAAGCGAGAATAACTCATCTGATCTTCAGTCTTAACTTTTTTTCCTTTTTTTGTTGGTTGGTTGGGTTCTTTTACCACTGATATTCCACACTTCAGTTGTAGAACCTTGAGGCACTTAGTTAACCATTTTGCAGTATTCCAAATTCCCAGAGCAGTTAAAATCTTGAAAACAGAGGATTTTCCATCTGTCTATAGCCACATCTCTGCAGATGTCATTGTGCATTTGCAGAAGGACAGTTCAGTAGAGTTTTTAAATTGAGAGGTGCAATCTAGAGTTACTTATGCAGATTTGAAGTTTGATATTGTAAATCTCTGAGACTCACCATGATTTTTCACAATGTATTTTTTATACAAGATATAGAGAGTAAATGTGAGATAAGGAAAAACAAATAAGCTAAGTGTCCAAAGGTTAGGAACAGCAGACTTGTCATGCTTGATATTTCCCAGAAACCTTCTAAGAATTGCTTTATGTGTAAATATGAGCATGGAGAAATATGTGGAAGCTGTTTTTCTAATTGGTTATGTCAGCTGCCCAGTTTCTTATTTACTGGAGTCTGTGCTGAATGGTAGAACTATTTGCCAGAGCAGTGGTACCTGAAGCCCTTCTGCTCCCTTTGCCTTTTCTAATTCTTTTTATTCAGGTTTTTTCCATGATCCTTGAGGAAAACTTAAGGAACAGTGCAAAGGGAGTTGGAGAATTTCTAGATGTGTCTTCAGGAGCATAAAGAAAGCCTGTCCAGGAAGGACAGGAGATGGCCATATCAATAAAATACAAATTAATACCTGCAAGTTCCCATAATAGTGTTCCCTTTCTGTTGATGTGCATGGTACTTCCATGAGTCAGAAGGTGGGGAGGAAACATGCAAAGGGCACTTTTCCTTATCTGTAAGCACCAATGTGAAAGTAAAAGTGGCTGGGTGTGCAAGATGAATGTACTCTGCATGTTAAACCTATAACATCAGAACTAAATTGTGGTGGTAAGATAGCTCAGCCTCCATCACCAGCCTTGGCTGTAAACTGTGCCTCAGTGATTTCCTGAAATATTTACCATATGTTAAACTTTGTTGATGAGAAATCCTCTGTCTCTGTCATTTCTGCTCCACCTCATCTCGGGAGAAAAGCTTTTTTTTTTTTCCCTTTATTGTGGTCAGCACATACTATGTCAACTGCAGTCAACAGCTCACTTATTTAGGTGTGGTGGGGAGGGAATATTTCAGTGGCTTTACCCATCCAAAGCAATTTATTCTACACTCCTGTGCATCTGGACACAGAGATGCTCTCTTTTCCTTTGTATTTTCTTAAAGTAGTGTAACTATAATTGTATTGCCTGCCAATGTGACATTTCAAAGGATAAAGAAATCTTCACAATGTGTATCTGATGTATCTATGAGTAATGACGGAAAAGAGCAAATAAGTTTCTGTTCTGTACTAGGGACAAAGCTGTGCAGAAATCTAAAAATCAGTCACGATAATCCTTTTTTTTACAGATCTCTCCATATAAGGATGTCAGTGGTAAATACAGTAAGCAAAATGTCTGTGGACTCTGACACATTTACTGTATATGTACAGTTATTTGTACTACCTGTCTCCACTGATAATGTATTATTTTTCACCCTTAGGTCAGAGGGCTAAAAGATGCTGCTGCTCAAAAGTACGCAGACTCAAGAACAAACCACATAAAGGTAAACAGGTTTACAGTTTCATTAGATGAATTAGGTCATCATTAGAGAGAAATCACAGCACTCTGTGTTTTTTCCATCTGCAAACTTCACAGAATTTTCCATGGAGGTAAATACTATTTTCATTGTACCCCCGAGAACTTGTTCTCTTTTTCTGAGGAAACTTACTGAGTATTTGGATCAGGAAGAAATAAGATTAGAAGAGATTAGAATCAAATTCATGCCCATAGTATAAGACAATAAAGAGAAATATAATCAAGCCTGATTAAAGGAGTATCAGTGTTCCTCATTGATAAGAACACTTGCAAAAGTGAAATATTATGCTGGCTTTGCCCTGCTGTATTACATCACCATTCATCTGTGGCTGCATTCATCTTCATGTTTTGAGAGATCAACCAAAGTGTGATTCTGTAAATTCCCAAAAATCCAATTTTTGGACCCACAGCTCTACCAGGAACAAGAATTAACTGAGATTGAATTTGTCCTAAATATGTGTATCTAAAGACTGTCCAAGTAAAAGTACATAATACTCCCTGGTTCAGTGAGACCCCAGTGCAAAAAAAGCTATACCATGAACAAGTCTGGGATAAAACAATTAGTATGTTCTTTAGAATCTTAGCATCTTGAATCTTAGCATCTTAAGTCTTAATGTTTCTAAATTCAATAAAATGTCTAGCTGATAACTTTTGTTAAACTCTAAAGATAAAGAATTCAATCTAAAATAGTTTATTTCCTATTTCTAATCTTTTAATCGTAAAATTACTAATTTGAAGTTCCAAGCAAATTCATTCTAGCTGATAAAATATCTTAAATGCTTTATTACTTGTTATATTTAGATAACTTAGGTGTAAATTTTGTGTTCCTCTACAGTTTTCCTTTAACTGGAGCCTTTCCTTCCTGTCCAACCTCCCCATGCTGAATCATGGGCTTTGTTTTATAGGCAGAGTCCCATTGGTACCAGGACCAGTGAACAAATTGGAGAATTAGTATGGGTCAGGGGTTTATAGCTGTCTGGGGCTGCTCATTCAATCAGCATGTGTAGCAGCAACCGAGGACTTGAGCAACAGCAGGTTCCCAGCTGGCCCACAATCCTGGGGAGCGCAATGCCAGAGGCACAGAGGAGGCTTCTGTCACTGCTGGCCTGAGCTGGATCACACGTGCTGCTGCCTGCCTGATCCTGTACCCTTTCCACATTACTGGGACTTCATGTGATCAGCACAGCTGTTACTATTCAATCTGAGTACTTTCTACTATCTGTCAAAATAGGGGGTGTTTCAGGCTTTTTTACATGCAACAGGCATGGAAACTCTCTGATAAAAGTGCTTGCAAAGAGAATGTTCCTATGCAAGCAGACTGCTGTTTCCTGGGGATGAAGTCCAGTGATGCTGGTCTCACAGAACAATGGAAGGTACTGAGCTCAGAGGGGGAGAAAGGAGTACAAAGTTAGCACTCCATTAAAACCTGTAAATTCACCAGAAAGGTCATCTACAGAGGGAATCTGAAATGCTTTCCTCTTCTGCAAACACAGAAATACTTATGATCTTTGCTTGTCCCATTACACGCTGCCCTGGTTCTCTGAGCATTCAGTATGCTTACTGTAATCATCTCCTGTCCTTACCTGCAGCCAAACCTTTTCTAGGCCAGCGATTGTTGTTTATTTGCTTCCGTATAGGGTGCATCTTTCTGCTGCAAATTACTTCCTCAGATCTGCTTGTATCAAAATGCTTGCTCTGAGTTGATTTCTACTCTTACTGAGAGGCAGCTGTAAAAGCTTGGGCCTAACACAGCAACTGCCCAAAGCTGCATTCTTCTGTTTAATATGTGGTTTTTGACTGGAATTGTACAATGTTGGGTTTGTTTTGTATTGTTGCTGTGAGATTTCTGGGTGACTTGTGCTGTCTTTTTTAGGGGGATATGACTTGCTTTATAGTCTGCAGGCAAAGCAGACTATATGCTGTTTTTCAGAATTTCTGTGCAGTGTTCTTTATGCTGGGCATGTGCCGTGGGCAAGCTGCAAAGCCACTGGGGAACCAGCTCAGTGTGGCTCGAGGAGAGAGTTATGTATAACCTTATATAACCACACTGGCTACTTTTTTTGAAGCAAAACTACTCATGTCCTAGAATGTTGTCATTCCATCAGAAACAATTGCTGTCCCAGAAAGCAAATGCTTCAAGCCGATGTCAGTCTGTGGCTTCTGACCAGGGAACAGGGAGAAATATGATGATAGTTAAGAGAAGATACTGTTTAATGTGTCAGTTGAAGAATTCAAGCTCTGGAGAGGCAGTTGCATTATCCTATGTCAATGAAGACCTTCACCTGACTATGGAAACTTCCAGTAGCAGCAAACTTTCAGTGATTGAGTACTCTGACTAAAAGGAAAATAGGCTGCTGGGAGTCAGTAACCTCCAGAAACCTAATGAAAAGAAAAAAATTCCATCACATCTCTGTTTATTTTCAGATCACTGCTAATCTAAGCCTGCCCATACAAACATGGCTGAACTTCAGATATTAAGGTTTTGTGCCATTCTTCACACTCCCAATTAAACAAATCTCTCAATTTTCTCTCTTTTTCATGTTTGTTTTATAGGTATAAGTTCTAAAATGACTCAAATGGAAATAAGGAAACACTGCAAGCCTTGTTCTCAGCGAGTCCCTCCAGTGATTCCTGGACCACTTCCACAGCTAAAATGAGCAGACTGAGAGGAGGGTGAAAAGCATCTGCCTACATGCACAACTGACAGTGCTTCACTATCTTGAGGACCCTCCTTTCACATTGTTTTTTGTTTGGGGAAAGGCTTCAGTACCGTTTATTCATGCCTTCACTCAAGCATCTTTGTTAGTATTAACCTGGCAGAAAGAGTCAGGCAGAGCTGTCTGGCTGCCACCAGACTTTGTGTCGGTTGAATATTCCTCTGCACCAAGCAGGGATTTAGTTCCTTAAGTAAGAGAATGAGGAGAGCTGGTTGAGAGGTACCTGAATTGCACTAGTTTGCATTTCTAAATTACCTAAAAGGTGGCGAAGGGCTGATGCCTTTGTTTCTAGCTATCAGTATACTTGCAAATTTAACCTTTTCTTTGAATCATTTTTTTTATATTAACAAAGGTGTTTGTATGATCATCAATCATTGATGATTTTTCCTGCAGCCCTTGTGCTCGGTGCTTGCAATCCACTTGGAAGTAGATTTCTACAAATGATAAAAATCTCATCACTTAGAAAGGGCTGAGAAACCAGATAACCAGGTTGTTAAAATAGTGGTGATGGGCCAGATGCAAGTAAGATTTTCAATATGTTTTCCAAGGGGGCTAAATCTGACTTTAAAATCAAAGTGGCCTGGTTTTTAGCTTCCTTAAGAGTGTCATCAGGTGGTTATTAAAGAGCACACTGAAAAGATATTAAACCTAATCAGATTTCCTCTGTTCCTCTGAAGCCAGAAGGCAGCTGTTCTTTCAAGACAACAGAGTTGTGTGATCACCTCAATAAACAAAGCTTACTGTAGCATGAAATAAATGCTAAGAATAATACCAAAGGGATGAATAACAGAGAAACTGAAGCACCTGCAGATACTTTAGTCATGTATCTTCTGTCCTTTCCTAAGTGTCCTCTGCATTGCTGCTATTTCTCTGCCGGGGGGAGAGTCCTTAAAACTGAATTACTTGGTTGTTCATAAATTCAGTTTTCCTTCTAGTGAATATGAGGAGGAGTAGAAACCTTTTCTGCTGCTGGGCAAATTGCAGATTGCAAATAGTAATTTTTCTGTCAGTACTCATAGTACTACTCTTAACATAATTGTCAGTATGATAGAAATGGTTTCGGTGCCCTTCACAATTTGGGGGAGTTGAATGGGAACAGTCAGAGGTCTGTTGTAACTCACACAGGCAAATGCAATTCCAAAAGGTCAAGTTTATGGGCACTTACTCAGGGTCCTGCACTTATTGAGAATGTTTCTATTGTACTGAGAAATTGAACCTATTTCTGGGTCTTCTGTGTGCTTGCTATTACTCTATTTTCATATTGGTTTTGAGAGTAGGTAGATCTGACACTCAGCTTTCTATTTTTGAAGGCCTGACCATGCATAGCATTTTTTCTATCAAGGGTAAAGGAACTGCCAGTCCTCCTTGCAAGACCTGTGAATCAGGAGGTTGGTGAAGGAACTGTGTTTCGTGGTTTGGTTGCTGGTCAGGGGGCCAACATACTTTATTTCTATTGTTTTGTGGAGCTCACAGAATCTGTTGCATATAAATGACAAGTAAATGTAAAAAGCATTTTTGGTATTGTTTGCAACAGGGTTTTCTCTGTAAAATATGGCCATGTGTTTACAGCTCTGTATAAAGCATCACTAACAGGTTAGAAGATTCTGTTCTCTAATGTGAGTTTTAGCCCTTTTATATCTGAAAAATGCTCTATGATTTTCCTCTTTGCCTTACACCCTCCAAACAGCATGCTCCAAACTCTCCAACCCTCCTTCAGGCAAAATGTCCCGTCTGATAAGAAAAGCATAAGCCCCAAGACCATTAACACAATTCTTACAGAAATACTCTAGATCTCTGGAGAGATCCCAGGACATAATTTATTGCACTTAAGTATTTTTACTCACTAAGTTTCCCAGGCTGGCCTCAATCCTTGTTTGGAGGCTATTCCAGTTAAAGATGCTACTTGTCTAAAGTCCCAGCCTTGGCTGAGTAGACTAAAGCAAGAACCTCCAAATTATTTCAGCATGGATTGTGACTGCTGCCCAAATGCTTTGTTGCATCATATAGAGGTATCAGAATGTTGTGTGTCTTGAAAGTAATTCCTCAGCCAAGTTTGACTCTTATGTACCAGGCCATTTCCCCATGTGACAGAATAGAGCTACCATCTGATCATGCTTTTACTTACAGGCATCTGTTCTTCCTTTTGTTTTCCTTTCACTTCTACATGTATTTTTCTGGCATTACCAGAAGAGAAACATATTTGCTCAGTGGCTTTTCAAAATACACAAACTGTATGCTTATATAAAGTAGTAAATTTATCTTGTCCAAGCTGACAAATGCATTTTTTGTATCTTGTGGTTTTGTGTGCATTCAGCTGTCAAGCAAGAAAATTGCACAGCCCTTAAGTTGCAATAAAGATGTTTCTGAAGTGTTTCTATGCCTGACAGAACAGATGTTGAATCCTGGTCTGACCCTGTCAATTAAGTGAGCCAGGTGGCTCCTCACTTTGTTTACACCTTAATATCACCAGCTAACACCAAATCAGTCTGTTTTATTTGGCACTGTGACTGTGAATTGTCAGGAACACAGGAGAAATTATCCCTGCTGACAGGGACTGTTGGTGTAGAGGCAAGTTTTGGGATCTCTTTTTTTAAGTGGGTAGTAGGAGAAATAAAAATACGTATTCTTTATGCAAAATATTTTCCCAAAAGGTGTAATAGGGGCTCTTGATATTGGCTTTTCAGCTCTCTAGGCTGGCTCACAACTGATGCAAGGGCCTAGGTGTCCTCAAGGAATTCAGGATTTTGGCTCTGGAGAAGTTCTGTTTATCCAAAGTGTGGACTACAGGGGCAACTTCCTGTGATTCCGTTTGCTAAGGAAAACTACAGTCCTCTGTGAACAATGTCATCTCAAACAATAAACTTTGCCGAAATATAAAAGCAGAAGGATAAATATTTCCTGTGTAGATACACAGCTAACTCTTGCCAAAACTGAGTAGAGGACTCATGGCTTCAGTAATCATTGGATCAAGTCTGAGGACCTGTTGCCTGACTCTGTTTTGTCCAAAGTTATATTGCTAACTAGTTTTAGGAAAATATTGTCAGATTGTGGAGGCAGATCAGATGCACGAGCACTTATTACCAAAGTTTTTTCTGAGAAGAATTTATCCAAAGCTTTTGTCTTTTGTCCCTCTTGTAGATTGAGGGGAAAACCCACCGACAGAGTCTTTTTTTACCTCTGATCAGCCAGTTGTTATTAGATGTAAGCAGTTATCTTCATAATAGCTAATTGTTCTGCAGGACTCATTTTTTAATTGCTGTTGGGGAGCAAAGAGAGCTCTCTAATGGCAGAAGGGTGTTTGTTCCAATCCATGTATGCCTGTGGTTCCAGTAGCCTAATAGTAGTATTGTAAGACTTACAGCAGCCACTGGATAATCTGCCTTGGTTTTGAACACATAATTGTTCCATCATGCTTTGTTTTCTGATCTTAGAGCAGGGCTATCAGCACAGAAGGAATTCCCAGAAATTACTTCTGATTTCAGTGTCTCAGTAGTGGGATCTCTGCTAGAAAAGTTCAGTATCTGGATATGGATTTGTTCACGTTGTCATTCAACCTTTGTGCCAACATCTGTTTGTGTGTTTCAGGTGTACTGACTGTGAATATCTTTAAGTGTGAGGGCTTTAATTCCACATTTTAAGGTTGATGCTCCACAAGGGAGCTAAGGACAGATTTCCTATAGGATAAGCACCTTACAGTCACAATGCCATCTGGTCAGGCTCTGAACACGTTCTCAGAGAAATCAGGTCACTATGTGCCTGTGAGTGATCCTCAGATGAACGTGACTGGTCTGGCTTCTGCAGCCTCACAGCCACAAGCAGCTCAGCTCTCCCAAGAAGCTCTAGCACCAAACCCAGCTCCTGTCAGACACTCAGGCTGCAGCTGGGATGTTCCTTTAAGAGCTGATTGCTCCCAGCTGCTGGTACACAGGTGCTCAGGGCTGGTCTAGCAGCCCCTGGAGCCTGAGCATCCAAAGGTTCCACCACACAGAAATGCCTGTTTGTTAACTGCCCAGGAAGCACCTGTACAGTCATTTAACTCCACTGCTGGGAACTCTGTTTGTGATGTGTGGTGCAGTCACAGCAATGGATGCATCCTGGCTAAAGAGACTCTGAGTGCAAAAGCCAAACAGGAGCAGGGTTTCTTTTCTCTCAAGCATGTGACAAGCAAGGTGCTGCTTAGGTCCGTGAAGAAAAGTGCTTTTCTGCTGGGTTTTATCATGTTGTTTGGTCTTCAGCACTGATGCCAACCTCAGGGGAAAAAAAGACGTATACCTGAGGCACCCTTTGGTGCTTGCCTGGTCTCTGAAAATCAAATTTCTATAGCATGTGCTTCAAATTGTCTCCCAAAACTGAAGTGCACTGGAAAATGCTGTCTTTGCTAGGTGGGTACTCCACACAAAGCTTCCTGCTTGCATTGTCCCAGAACCCTGTGTCCCAGTCCATGCCAGTTGTGTGGCCTGTTCACCAAGCAATGCTAAAACCTATTTGCATCACAGATTTCTCCCCATGAGATCAATATGCCATGTATAGAAAGATGTTTCCATAGAAAAAAAAAGAAGTGTGATGAAGTCCATCTGTTTATAAATGCTATCAGAGAAACAGTGGGGTGGTAGAAAACAGGATTCTGTATGAGCTGAGATAATGCAGCAGTGTCATCAAGTCCCTCTTTAAAGCATTTTTTTTTGAACCAGTGGCTTTCCGGTTGTTAACTTCCATGACTTGGGAGACAATAAATGATGACAATTGTTATTGAGCTCTTATCTTGACGTTGTTTAAGTGTACCAAGGTTAAACAATTCAGCATTTTCCTTTTACTTAGTTGAATATATACCAATACTGCTGCTTTATTCTTCACACATCTTCAGGAATGTGGTTGATGAAAAGAGAGAAAGCACTATGTGTGTCTTGACCTCAACCTTGTAAGCTCCACCTTTGATAGTCATTGAAAGGAACTCCACTTAAATTTTTGTTAAAGTCAAGACTCAGCAGTTTTTAAAACAGATCCTTGAGTCTGAGCAGTAAAGTCAACCTGCTCTTCATAATTTTATTATAAAATGTGCTTTGCACTTTTTCCTGTCTTTTGAACAGAAGAGTGTCTTTCTATTTGCTCCCTCAACATTCTTTCCATGCTTTCTTGTGTTCCTAAACATGTCAAGCCTTCTTCCTTGTCAGTTCTCATTGAATAGGAAATTAATATTTTGCCTCTTGGCATGATGGTCCCCTACCCCTTCTTTGTCTCTGTGGGATCTCAAAGAAATTCTGCTGTCTGAATTTCCTCAAGGGCTGAACTACATTAATTTGTCTCCATGAATTCCTGTCCATGAGACTGACTGGAGTGTATATTTTCAAAAAATATGTTTTAAAATGCTGCTGCATTGCCTTTTTTGTTTTCAGACATTAATTTTGTACCAAGGACACTTACAGAATTTGAACAGCTCTGTTTCAAGGCCCCATATAGTCACCTTAAAGCCACAGTATAAGAAGGGATTTTTCTGTCATTTGATTTGTATTTCAACATTCACTGCAATAACTTTGGGCTATGTAATCTTAGCAGATGTGGAAGTCTTTTCTCAGATATTTTATTCATTCCTCAACTTAGCATCTATTGTTGACATTCTTGCTATGTAGTTGTCTTGATTTATCTTATTGATAGATTGTTTAAAAAAAAAAGCCAAGTAAGTACATCATTTAGAGAGAAAGTACTAGAAATTGTGGGAGGAAATGGTAAGAGCACAGTGCCCATAGATAGAGCTAATAGGAATGAAGAGACAATCTTTGGGCTCTCACCAGGTTAAACTACTCGATTTGAGAACCATCATACACACAGTGATTGTAGAAATCTCTCCAGGCAAAGAGTAGGTAGCTGATGGAAAATGTAAGTGGGAATAGAGTGATAGTCCCATGTGTTTTGGAGGTCAATTACTTCAGAGCTGAGTATTTAATATTCTTGTAATAGAAAATCTGTTGAAACATATCTTGTTTTTTTAGGTTAAGGACAAGCACTGCTTTGGTATAAGGCTGCCTGGGTACTCAGGTTTCCTCTGGACACAGCAGTCCAAAGGAAAGGCTGGGTATGCCCTGGCCAGTTGGATCTCAGTACCCTAACAAGGTAAGTACCTCATCACCTAGTCCAGTGTGAGAGTTTCTGAGCTGTGGGATTCCCTTTTGAGAATGGTTTAAGGCACACCCCTGCATTCCCAGGAGGGATCATAGGAAGAGCCCCCTGCAGTCAGAGTGTCATGCATTCACCTGAGTAAAATCCAGGGTGTGCATCAGCCCCTGTGGCCAAAGTGCTGGTGTGGTTCAGAGCTGATCTCTAGCGAGGGCTTTGGTTCACCTGTAGTCTTTGCATTCATGCCAATCCTGTACTGAACAGCTGAGTTTGGTGAGACATGGCAGTGAAAGGAGCATGTCTCATTTTCATACACCCCTGGTTCAACAAGTCGTGTTACAGTGGTGTGAGCAGGACATTCACACAGGGATGTGCATGGCATGCACACCAGCCAGGGGGTTTATGGGGAGAACACAGATGTTTCTTTGCTCTGCCTAAACAAGTCTCGTTATTTTTCTCAGCCAAACTGAGTAAACTATAAAATCTTGATTTATTCATTATTCATACCCCAACTCTGAATTATATGTATAATTTTTACAGGCAAAACAATGAACAATACTAGTTCTTTCATAAATAACTTAGACTGCCTGTCTGCTGCTAAATGGCATCCTTCACACTGATCTGTGTCATGCTCCAAAGCACCACATCCATCACAGATCATGCTGCTGAAGTGAATGTAGGCTATCTAAATATATCTGGATATTCTAGGGACTGTTTGTTCATTTTCCTTTCCTGTCAAAAGAAAATGAGGAAAGTGATTTGTAGCTCCAAAGAAGCAAAGTTACTGAATTGTGAATGGATTTTGCAGTGGTCTTTAAAAGCCTCTAAGCTAGTAAAATGGACAGCAGAAACTTTAATTACTTGGCAGCTGCAGAAAATGTTCCCCTTTCCTCAGTTACCTGCAGCACCTTTTTTGCAAATGCTATAAAACACTTTTTGGCAGACTAAAACCAGAAGATGCTGTATCTGAGATGAAGTTACTTCTTTGTCCCAGGAATTCCCCAAAACTCTTCTGCCACCCACAGCAAATGACAATAACTCATGATAAGTCATGCAGGCAAATGCTCTGAGATTTTTAGTGTATAGATTAGCATTTTTTTCTGATGGGATGAAAGTACCATCTCTTTACCTGTGTGGAAAACATGCCCACCACATTTTCTTGGGAAAGTACTTTGTTGTCTGTTTTAAAGCCACTGTGGAAATGCTAAAACTGGTAGATATTTGGTGTCTGATCTCCCTCTGTTTTCCTGACATTGTAATTTCTTGATTCCTTTGAAGATAAAAACATCATAGCTGAGTGTTTCTGTTCTTATTATCCAAAATAGGGGGGGTTCAAACCCAAGGGGCTCAAGTTGATATAATGCTTGTAGTCACATCTCTAAATCTTGTTTTTCCTTTCCATGAATGGGAAATGTTTTCCTTCTTCTGCTGTGTGGGTGTATCTTCCTGAATCGGTTAAGTTAGAAAGACTTTTTCATGTTATGTGTTTTATCAGGCTAAATTTTTTCTGATGAGGGTGGTGAAATACTGGCACAGGCTGCCCTGAGAAGCTGTAGATGCTCTGTCCCTGGAAACATTCAGGAGCAACCTGATCTAGTTAAAGATGTCCTTGCTCATTGCAGGAGTGTGGACTAGATGAGCTTTAAAGGTCCCTTTAAATTCTGTGATATTACCCAGGTTTCACCATTCTCCTACACACTGCTGAGGTTTAGCAAAGCTGCTTAGTGGAGCTGCAAAATAAAAAAGACGTGTAGATAGCTGAGTTACAACTCATGTTGCTCATTAAATTCCTTAAACCAAACAGTACAGTGTCACTTTCAGCCTGAAATTACTGAGCTAAGAGAGGTTTATAAATTTAACCAAGATCACTCATGATCATATCAGTATCTTTTGATTTCATCTGAATTTAATGATCTTGCCCTGTTTATTTATAGACTGTCTGTGGTAGATATGAAAACTGAACTTAGACCCCAATATGTCAGAACTATAACAATGAGCTTGTTTTCCTTTTAGAATGTTAAATGAATTCAATTAATAGCAAGAAAATAACAGTGAGAGGAAGAAAGAGGTGATTATTTGTTTGCATTTTAATGCATCATGACTACAAAAAATTCCATGTCATCTTAACAAATTTGCATATCCTAAGTGATGAGAGTAGGCTGTGGAGAGATGCATAAACTCTCTTTTAGGAGGTTGCATGTTTGTTCTGGCAACAGGGAGGATCAGAGTTTAGTGATAATGGCCAAGGACTCAAGCACACGTCTCTGATTAGATTTAACCACCAAAACATAGGACTGATAATCTTCTTGCTCAGTTCCTACTGAGCAGTGTTTGACCTATCGCAAGTCTGTTTCTCTCTCACAGCTGGTAGTTCACAATGTAAAGGTGGGCATTGAAGACTTTTGAGGGACTTCAGTCTTTTCTCTCCTGCCAACAAACTGGCCCAGGTTCTTGCAGATTCCCCAGTTCCTATAGTTTCTCCGAGCAATCAGACAGAAGTTTGGTGCTGTGCTACGAAAATGTAAAATCTGAGTCGTGTAAAATTCTTCACTACCAATACCAGTCATGTGAAATGTCATCGACAGCTGTCCCTGGATTTCCAGCATCATCTGTATTCTGTATTAATGGAAGTTGGTGGAGAGTGATGGTATGCACCAGTACAAGTCACCTCTCAGTCCTTTGCAGGGAGATTTTTAGGAGGGGAAATGATGTAGTTTGGGCAGGCAGGAGTGTTTTGTTTGGTTTGTGGTGGAAGCTGTGCATTTAACTATGTCTCAGCTCTGGTGAAACAAGAGTGCTCTGACCCCTCCCAGGTACCAGCCAGGCAGCAAACACCCAGGCAACAAGTGTGATGGTTATATTTACGTTACCTTAGCATGTCCTGCTGCTCTTACAGTGTTTGGAGATCAGCTGAGACAATTCTTGCTCACACCATGCTGTGGGACTTGCTACTTGTCCTTCGGTGTGCAAGGGACAGCCAAGCTGGGGCCAGGGTTGTTGGGGTGTCTGTCTTACCAATGGTTTATGTTCAGGCCCCTTCCATTGTTTTCAAGCTAAAAAAGAACTTCCCAATCACTTTCAAAGATGTGAGAATAAGGAGAGTTTTGAGAAAATTTGGCTGAGGCTCCACTTCTCTCCTTTGCAGAATTGCATGAGGAATTCTGAGTGAACTGTGATGTCCATAATGCCTCCAGGTATCAGTGGTAACCCTCACAGCCCCTTTTAGCAAATGATTTACAAAGAGAAGGCCGCAGTGTGATTTGGTGTCTTTCTGCAGATGCTGAGGTTTATATAAAGTGTGCAGCACTTTTTATGTTGAATTTTATTTACATGCACAAATGAGCACACAAAAAATGTTGAATACTCCTCTCTAAGGTAATGCCTAATGCCATATACACCCTGAATTCAAGGACAAGCATATAAAAAAAAGTAGCTTGAACTGCTGTTATATGAGTATGAACTTTATTACTTATCAATACTTGTCCAGAGCCTAGAACAGAGGAAAATGGAAACATAAAATCTGAAGACAGTACATAGTTATTAAAAAGCAGAGCAGGACAGTGGAAAATAATACCTGTTATTTCTTTAATTTTATTTTTCTCATGATTTTTAAATTGCAAATGCATGTAAGAATCCAAAAGATGATGGAAATGCAACTCCTGCAGACCTCCCATTTCCATGCCAAGCAGGCATGTCCATGTGGGCAGCTCTAGTGTGAGTAATTTCTCTTTGTGCCAGCTCAGCCAGTGCCCTGTGCTCAGCCTGCCAGCACGGGTGGCAGCAGGTGCCAGCTGGGATTCCAGTGGCACAGCAGGACACTCCCTCCCTCGGCTGTGAAGAGGCTCCCACCATCCCCACCCCAGCTCCTGGTGGCATTGCTGTGTCCTGTGAGGGGCTGTGCTCCTGGGGAAGTTTAGGTGCCATTTCATGTTGGCGTCTGCTGCCAGTTCTGGTCTGGCCAACATTTTAGGCTGTGCTTTGGGACAGGGCCCAAGAGTCTTTGTGGGACCCTCAATTCCCCTGTTCAATGTTGTGTAAACTTCAGAAAAAGTGCAGCTCTTGGTAGTGGTGAAAGCCCCTTTCTTGTCAGCCTTATTTGATTAAGAAGGATAACTAGTCTTGGGCTTAAGGTTTAGGGCTGCAAAAAAGAACGTGATGGGGCCCAGGATTTTCCAAGATTCTCAAAGGCTCAAAGAGATGAGAGATAACAGGGAGGAGCTGGCCTTGTGTGTGGCTGGTTTTGTGTCTGGCCCCTGTGCCCAGCAATGATCTAGTTTCATGTTAGGAAGTAGCTTTGTCTCGATGGAAGAAAAGGCTCCATGGCTCAGGGCATCCCAGGAGGATTCTCAATGCACAATCCAGCAGTGTTACAACCATGCTGCACTGGCCCCAGTACACCCCAGCTGTGGTCAGAGGTGGAATAGTCTGAAAAAATATTCATTACATTATTGTAGCATCCTGCAACATTTAAACTTCTATTGTATGAAAATTCAGGTTGTCTAATAAACTCCAGTAGATACTGCTAATCAGTGACCCAATCTTCTGTTCTGAAGATATTGAATCTTTCCTGGATCTTTTTCATACTGAATAGTAAACAGGACCCTGGGAAACCAGTTGGTCCAGATCAGGTGGGTATATTTGAGATCAGGTGGGTATATTTCATTCTTCTTTTATGTTTCTTGCTACTCGATATGCTAAAAATGTATAAAATAGAAAGTTTCTTCTACATAGAGAGAGGGATCCTTCCATTCTCGAAAATGCTGGGACAGAAGGTATTGCTTTCCTGAATGCTCCTCCTGCTCCTTTTCTTCCAAAAGAGAAAATTCATCAAAATAAGCCTGGATCCATGAGCTGTGTTGGTTTTGATCAAAGGATATTTTCTGACAGAAAAAAAATGACTCTGTTGAATGCAGCTGTGTTAGGTATGGATCTGACTGTGCATAGACACATATTAGCTAGGTTTTCAAACTGTAAGGGGATTAAGAGCTCAAACTCATTGAAATTCAGGAGGGAGGCATTTTGCTTCCTTGGAGATGCAGGCCCTAGAGATTCAGATCCCCAGGGGATGCAACCGGGGAACAGATAGCTATTAACTTTGACAAGAGCTCTCCATCACTTGTTCTAGGAAAACACTCTGCAGGAAAAAAAGTGTGTTGTTAGCTCTGGGTTGAGGAGGCAGATGAGAAGACATTTAGGTGCTATTTGTATTTTCTTTTGGGTACCACGCAGGTCTATTTCTGTGATTTTATCAGTGGTTTAATACTATTTTTGACAGAGGTGGGATGATTAAATCTGCAACAGGAACTAAATTTATATCCATCTTCTATATGTGTATCTGCTCCCACACAGTTTTCAGCTTTGGATCCCCATATCATGAATTTAAATGCACTAAAAATACATTTGTTTTTCATAGTTGCCTCCTGCAGGTTTCCCTGAGCTTTACAAGCCACTGCTGCAGTCACAGATTGGTTCAACTTGGAGCTTTTGTAAATAGTGCTCTACAAATATAATCATACCGAGTCAGAACAAAGGTCTGATCCCATAGGAGATAGTCAAAAAGAGATCAAGATGTCAAAGAGCCTTCCCCTGGTTTAACTTCTGAGCTTCTGGCAGGTGATAATGTAGTGCTGTACTGAACCAGGGTTTGCATCTGTGTCATCACATTTGTTAGTCATCAGTGAACCCAGTCTTCATCAATTTATCTGATCCATTTGCAGCCTTCTTTAGTCTTTTGCTCTCTGTACCATTCTCTGGCAAATTCCATTAGAGGTGATGAGTTTTGTTAATATTGGCCCAAGAGTTTTGCTTTTCTCCTTCTGGAAGCCTTATAGTTGATTTGTTCTTCAGGTAGAGGTGTCCTTCCAGCAGCACTGTAGATTCCAGGGGATCTGCAGGAGCCCACAAGCCCTGTCCACAGCACGGGAGCAGCACTGCATTGTACCTGCAGCAAAGACCTCTCCCATGGCCCCCTCTGTGGACAGAGACACCTAGAGAGCTGCAAAATTACAGCTCGAGAATCTTTTCTCTCAAGCCTGAATCCTTCTTGCTTCACAGGCTGATAAGCTGATGTTAGCTGCAGACAGAAAGGAAATTTCCCAAGGTGATAAATGGTCAAAAAACAACTTAGAATCTGGTGAAAAACAGAGTGCTAGTCATAATAAAGATTAACACCTGTTGTTTTCCCATGGGATACATCCTGAGGCCTGGTCTCCTGGATGTTTATCCCAATTAGCCAATGAGCTACTGTCCTGTTCTAGTCTCTCGTAACATGCTTTAAATACAAGCTCTCTGCTCAATAAAGTTGGCCTTTTTTCCCTAAAAAGGTCCATGTGTGTTGTTGCTCTTTTTCCCTCTCTCTAGGCCCGAAACCACACCCCTCCAGCATTTGCCCCCCCTGCAAAGGTCAGGGTAAGGCACACTATAAATGTGGGACAGGATCTAACTGCCAGCTCCTTCTCTAGGAAAAATGCATAGGATCTGCCCAGCCTGTCCCATGAGTGATGAAAGTTCGCCCTAGAGCACTGCCCATCTTCAGCTCTGTACCCTGCAGTCCAGGGCTAGGAGGGGAGACTCTGTCTGTGGGGTTATGTCTAGGGAACAAGAACTTGCTCCCTTCTGAAACCTTAGCAAACAGTGGTTAAACATGCAGATAACTGAGGGAGCCAAAGGCTCCCACTGTTGCCCTGTGTGAAGCTGCTTCCTGGCTCTGCACCTGCTTTCAGTGTTTCCACTGCATGTGCCCACCTCACTGTGCCACTGCAGCCACCCAGCAAGGGGCACTGCCAGGCAGCATGCACAGCTCCTGCCACTTTTTAAAGCACTGTGGTGAGGAACTCTTTGACTGATTAATTTCTTAGACCTTTCTTTCACTCTGGCTGTTAATTAAATAACCCAGAAAACTCCATTAACACACCCTTAAAGGCCAAGTGCTTTGCTGCAGGTCATGTTTAAACAGTTCAGCTCCAATGTAAACATCTTGGTGCTCGGCAGCCAGGTGCTGCAGAATCACAGTCACAGAATGGCCTGAGCTTCAAGGGACCACAAAGCTCACTGAGTCACCTACTGCCACTGATGGAGCTCCTTTCAAGCAGTTTTATCTGTGAACATCCTCAGTGTCGCTGATTTTTAACCATATTGTATACTGGAATACATATATATTTTTAGTTAGTGTAAACACCTTCTATCTGTCAAAACAAGCAATTATAATAGCCACTCTGTAAACTTTTTTGTTGTGTTGGTGGTTAAACACACTGAAAATTGCCTGCTGAAAGTAAAAGATGCTTTCAGCAATTCATGCAGTTTAAGAATTAAATGATCAGGCCAACTCATTAAAAGAACAGTTTGATTTCTGCAGTTTTAATATGCAAAGTTGTGTATTTTTTTGCTATTATGTTTTCTTTAAAATGGTAACAATAATTTCTATTGGTTTTGGTCATATTAGATTTTCTTCTTTTGTAGTTTCTCAATATTACCAGAGCTAAAATAAAAAAAAAATTATTTTAGCTCCTAAAAACCAAGAACTGGCTTAGAGAATTAAAGATAGAGTTCAGGAAGAAAACAAATTTCTACTTTATGTTCTCCCTGACTTTTGTGTTTGGACAGCACAAATACAGTACCGACAGCAAAACACGAGAGTTACGCTGATTCCGCCAAATCTTGTCTCAGAGACAGCCCCACAGCTCCCTGCAAAGTAATTGGTCTAATTAGGTGGTAGGAAGGAGCTTCTTTAAATTCCTCAGAAATTAAGACGTGTCATCCGCTTAACATCTTAGCATCTGTTACTGCCTCTTCCACATTTCTCTCCTACATCAGTCTGAAGGGCACTTTCCTGGACATTTCAGAGAGATTAAAAAATAAAATAAATAAAACCAACAAAAACCAAGCCCTTACAACACAGAAGAAGTTGGCTCTTTCTGCAGTGGGATGAAGCATGTAAGGCATTTCACCCCCTCCTTATTTCTCAGTTTGGTGCATGTTTGCCTGGGTGAGTACAATAATCACTTTGTTAAGTAAAAATATAGAAGAATACAAGCATAACCTTAAATCCTTAACCTAGTTATCCTTACTGATGTGCTAATGTCGTTCTGAAATATTTTCCTTGGCAACTGGTCCTTGTGCAAATGTTACCCTCTGTGTTTATATACTTGCAGTTTTGTTTCAAATGGGCTATTTTGAATCTCTCAGTAGAATGACAACTAATTTGTTGTTTTTTGTTTTGTTTTTTTTTAACTTTGCTGTTGTCTGGCAGCAAGTAAGTATTTAATTATAGCTAATTGCTCATAGTAGGCATAATTTTAAGGCAGGATGTGCTTAGAACACTGGGTAAGAATACTGAATAAGGTACCAAGGCACTGGGAAAGTTTCAGGCTTGTATGTGTAGAGTAGAGGAGAGGTGTTCCATCATTGCAAGCTGAAAAAGTTAATTTTTCATTGAAGCTGTCTGGAACTGGTTGAGATTTTTTTAGGGGGACCCTGCTATTTGTTTTGTTTCTGTCTATTTGGAGGATTTTTATATCCTCTCTCTATTTCCTGCTGTGTAAATACTGGCACAGTGGCATGTAGATGTAATTTTATTAAAAACCTCTATACAGATACAGTTCTGAAAGTCCATTGCAGCAACTGGGTGTGTTATGCACTCCCAGTATTCTCAAAACAGCTCCTGTTTACTGAGAGTCAGGTAACTGAGCCAGCCAAATAACTGTCACCTACAAAATGCTTTTGTTTGGCTTCTATTTTGTTTTAATTGCAGTTCAGGCAAATTATGCCCCCTATTTCTTTGATAATGGAGCCAGAAGCACAAATGGGAACATGGCACTTCTCAGCCTTTCGGAGGACACACCTGTTGGTCAGTATTAAAATTTGCATGCTTAAACTGTGAAACTGGAGTTGTTTGCTCTTATGATTAACATATATATTTTCTTGTGGGCTGTTGTTATTTACTGTGATCTTACATGTTTTTTGCTCAAGCTTTTAATTGGCCTCGATTTAAAATGACATGTTTGACTTGTAGCTGCAATTTAAAACATGAATTCCAGCTCCCTCTTTTTTGGTCCACCAATCTATTCACAGCTTCAGAGCATAGACCTTTGGGGTCAGAAATAAATTCGTGGTGAGAGGCTTCTTACCAGTTCTGTAAATGCTTGTGAGAAGAAAGCCTAGTTTCTAGTAATTTTATCAGCCTTGATAAAAGCAAGCTGTACATTGAAAAGTAAGGGGCATGACTTTTTCTAAACCCATTTTTAATGTTTATGTACAAATGGTAGAAAATGTTTCTACTTGCAGTGAAAATTGCTTTGTCTAAATAACTGATTTTTTTTTAAGTTTTATTTTTAGTTTTGTTTTCTTGAAAATTCAAAAATTAATACAATTTTCAGATTTCAGCACTCTGATACAGGTCTATTTAAGCTTCTTTTAACCGTAGTTGCATTAAGAAAAGTTAAATAAGAACAAAAGGTGATTTATTATCAGTATTTTCTGTGGGGGAAAAATAATCTCCTAACACCTAAACAATTACATAAGAAATATACTAAGTGATGAGCATCACCTTTACTTCAAACTTTGCACTGAGATTTTACTTGGGATTTTCTTCCGTTCATCTGTAGCTTTCACAGACTAAATCAGAAAAGTATTCAGTTAATGCAACCTGGGTATCGAAGCACGCCTTTATTCGTGCCTCATGCAGAGAGGAGAGCTATGGCTGCACAGGGGGTGCACCCAAACACCCCCTGCCAGGGCTTAGGCAGCTGGGGAAGGCCAGCATGAGGGAGGGATCAGAGGGCACAGCCTGCTCTGAAAGCCTGACATTGCCACCCACGCCCTCTTAAACCAGACCAAGGTCACTCTCTGCACTGGGCAGCAGCTGCCTGGGTTTGCTCAAAGTCTCCATTTCTGACCCAGTGGTGTTAATGTCACCCCAGACCCACACTGGGCCTGCTGGAGGGTGGGGAGAGGGGTGTTTGGAAGCAGCAAATTCTCCTTTACCTGCTCAGCTTGAGAAGAGGAGGGGGAGAATGCAGCACATAGTGTAGAAGTGACACATCTTGACAATGAACTTAAAAGGAGCTTGCTTATGATGCAGCAGGAATTTACTATAAGCTTAAGTGGAAACCTCAGCTTGAAGGCCAACAGTAATGTAGTAATGTACTTGCAAAAGCCAGAGGAAGACCAAGGAGCTGCAACTTTTGCTGTACTTCTGCCTGGATTCTCATGGAAACCACACTTAGTTCAGCCTTGGCAATCCCTACGGTTCTGCTGATTGCTGGAGTTAGATTAGCCAGTGGAATCACTTGTCCAAGTGTAGATAAGGCTTGTAATGCCAGACAGCCACAAAATGGGACCCCAGCTCAGTTTGTTTGGGGTGGTGCTTGCCAACTCCACCACTGAAACTGCAGGCAGTACAACTCACTTGCCATCCAGCTCCCACTCCTGGTGTGGAGCCAGCCTGCAGACATTCACAGAGCACCAGCCTCTCCTGCCACTACTGGGAGCCTCCAAGCACCTGCGTGGGGATGAGGAGCTAAAGATGGCACAGAGCCACAACATGGGCAGAAATGTCCCTCCTGTCAGTGCTGCAGCACCACATGGTCTCTCAAATGACAGCACTCCCTGCAGCAGTGAAGTACAGCACTGATTTCCACTGCATCTGATCTGGTGCTCTGGCAGCAAACAAAAAGGACAGTGTGCTTCAACAGCAAGACAGCAGTGTGAGGGATCAGAGCCTGTGTTAGTGCTCTCCTAATTAGCCTGAGTAAGAATAATGAGATATATGTGATGAGCTTCTGTATGTGCTTTTGTAACATTAGCAACCACACTAGGGACATAGAGGTCTCTGGAGAGTTTGTGCTTTGCTTGCAGCAGTGATAAAGCTCAGGCTGCTCTGAGAGTTGCTATGCCTCCTGCCTACTAGCTTCATCCAGGATGTGCTTACATGTGTTTAAATTGGCTGGCTTGTACTTCTAATTTGATGTATAAATGTGCTTTAAAAGACAAGAGAGAAGCAGTTTCTCTCTGAAAGCTCAAAAAGACCTGTAGAAACCCTGGGGAAAGAGAGGTAAGACCTTACTTTTGAGAAGACCAAACATGGTTGCTTTGTCACACAGCTTCCAGTGCTTCTTTGGGCTAATTCCCAGAATACCTTGACAAACAGGTGTAAGCACTGCAAGGTCCTCTCTTCTGAAAGCACTTTCAGAAGTTCCATTGGAACACTGGGATTTGCTTCATGCAAACTGCTGCTGCCCATGTCAGTGTAGCCACTCCTCAAGCGGGCTTTGGCAGGGACAGTCACAGAGGAGGGCAGAAACAGCACTGGCACTTCAGTGCTGCAGTGCTGAGTGTGCTTTCAGCTTTGTACAGGGCAAGAGGACCAGAGTTCACATCAGACCACAGCCAGATCTTTGTACCAGAGCTCAATGCTAAATGGCAACCAGGCTGGCCCTTTTCTGTGGCACTGCAGAGGACACCTGTTCTTCATCACTTGCTCTGATCTCCTCCAGAAGCAGGACAAGGAATCTGGTCTCCCATGTCCATGTGCAGTCCCAAGCATCCACACTCCTGCAGTCATCTCTCAGGTTGAGCAGGATGGTCAGTGACAAAACAGGGGATCTAAAACTTCCATATGTTTGATTCTGGATGGCTTCACTCAGGTTTATGTGCTGCAAAAATGCTGAGGTTGCTATTAGATCTTCCCTGTCCTTACATAAAGTTTGGAGTCATGGGCAGGATGTTTTTCTTGGCAGCAGCTGTTGTCAGATCTGTGCAATGCCATGGAGAACAGCTTTAATAAACCTCCAGAAATTTTACAGTCTTTGGCCCTGCTGAGATTGCAAGTGGTTGGCAAAGTAGTATGTGTTAGTTATATTCCCAGACACCTGTAGGCAAGGGACATGCAACATTTGGAAACACTGAAAGGACATGATGGATTCTCTCTGTGTCTGTAGAAAGAGAAATTGCAGTTCTGCAGCTGTGTGAACACATCAAATTCATTACCATTCTTATATCATCCTTAACCTGACATTCTTTTCCCTTGTCTAGTTTTGCTTATTTACAGATTGTTCTAACTTGTATACCACGTTATCATAAAACCAGCAAGGGCTATTTCTGCATGAATGTTTGAAAGTACCTGCAGATTGCCAGATCCTATTTATTGCTGCAGGCCATGAGACCCCTCAGGGTAAGAGGGGCCAGAATAGAAGCCCCTTTCAGTGCCAGATTTAAGAAGATGGGAGAAGTTATAAACTGAAGTAGCAGTTGGTGTTTGTGGTTTGGCAGGGCAGGTGGGTAATTAGCTCTTTGCATGTGTACATACAAAATGTGCATGTGCTCCTAATCAAGGTCTTAAGGCAGGAGTGGATGCTATTTCAGGTTGTTTGTTTCATCTTACCTTATAATCCCTGTAAGCCTCATAGTGGGGACAGAGTGGGGCTGGGAACAGCTGCAGAGCAGGGGATTGAAGCATGCTCAGAAGGCCTAAGTTCATTACTCTCTCAAAGCCCAAACATCATCAGTGCTCTGTAGATCTCTGCACGGTCTTCTTGCATTTCCCTTTCTCTCTTTCCCCTTGCCCCCAAGAAGGCACTCCTCCCATTAAAAGCCAGTTTGCAGTGGCAGTTCTTTGATCAAAGCTACGGCTGCCAGCTACTCACCCCTGGCTGACTGATCCCTTCAGATCCCTCTGTTCTTCAAGCTTGCCCTGTTCCTACATGCTCCTGGTCTCCTGTCTTCCCATCATTCACAGCTGACCTTTTGTCCCCTGTGGTACCTATCATTCTTTCCTTGTTTCTGTCACCCTGGTCCACCTCTAGGAAAGCTGGGAGCTACCAGAACAGAAATGTTAAACACAGCCTGCCTTCTGCACCCCTGCAGCAGTGGCAGAAGTGCACAGAGCAAAGTCCCCTGCAAAGCCAAGCACTGCACAGAGATGCTCTGAGGACTCACAGGTGTTACAGCCTTCAAATTTGTTCTGATTCTTGTGACAGAAACTGCAGACACATCAGAAAATTGCACTCAGGTGGCTTCTCCTTGGAGTTGATTGCTGTGGGTGCCACAGGGACATATTGCTGCTGTCCTTGGGGTGATGGTTTGGGCCCCATGCTGAGCCCTTGCTGCCATCTCCCATTTCTCCAGGACAGCACTGGCAGCTGCAGAGTGTGTTTCAGCTGCTGCTGGAGCAGCTGTGGCTTTTGGGCTGCTGCTCCTGCCATGTGTCTGCTCTGCCAGCTGGCTGGGGCACCATGGTGCAGGGAGGAAGCAGGAGTGTCCTGAGCATGGTCCAGAAGGAGCTGTAGCAGGCAGTGAATGGAAAAGGAGCTGGCTTTGGGGCAGTCATGGTGTTTGCCCATGACCTCCAGGAGCCTGAGCACCCCCTGTGCTCGGGGTAAGTTTGGTGTGAAAACAGCTGTCTGTAGCTTTGTGTTAGCTGTCCATCTCCTTTTCTGCTGGGGAAATGGGCCCTTGCTGAGACAGGTGGAGAGCAGGCATGTGACCCCGGGCAAGGTGGTGTTTGCTGTGACATTAGGAACAGAGGTGTCTTGTCCCAGGAGCGTGGCCATGCAGGTCCCTCTCCAGCATCTTGTTAACAGATGTCAGCTGTGGTGGCAAAGGACAACGGCAGGACTGAGCAGGAATCCAAAATGTGCTTGGCTTGTTTAAGTGACAGGGAAGGGATCTGATTACTGAGTGTTGCACAGCAGAGAGGGAGAGCATGTCTTCAGTGAGAAAGCAAACTAGCCCCAGAGCCCAGAGCAGAGACTGTGATTAAATTTGAGTCAAAAATGAAGTAAAATGGAGCAATGGCATCATGAGACAGCCATTTAGTGGCAGAACAGAGAGCAAATTACTTTTAAGATGGAATAGGAAAACAGAGTGAAAAAGCCTGGCATGGCTCCTGGGAGGAAGCCACAGCAGGAAGGAACAAGTAGCTCCCCAGGACTCCCCTGTCCCAGCCTGCTGCACAATCCCCTGGGTACTCAGTATCCAGCTCTTCTAACTGTGGCATTTGCCATATCCTCAAGTAAAGACTCTTCTATTCCCATATCTTTATGACAGGGAGAGGCTGTTTACTTGGTATCCTCTGGTAAGATTTTAGCTGTCTTTTTCATTTATTTCCTTTTCAGCAAGTAGAGACAGCACACTGAGAACAGATTTTTAATTGGCGTTAACACTGTGCTGAGAAGTGTTCCTGGGGGTGTTAATGATATGGAGAGTACTGTGCAGTGAAATTACAATTTGGAAAAAAATAAGGAATTACAATGAGTTAGAAAATAAATTTTGATCCACAATCTAATTTAAAAGTCATGCAAGTATTTTGTATTATGAAAAATGAAGTATCAGCTTTAGCTAAAAAGCAAACAGTCCAGTGTTGTTCAATGAAGTCCATCATTACTTGCTCAGAAAGCTCAGTAAGCTCAGTCTGTACCAATATCAATGTTTCTTCTCACATTTAGCAGCAAAAAAGTTCCTGTCTTCCTTATAAGAAAATTCTAGGAAATGTAGGAAAGGAAACTGTGGGATTTAAAGAACAAGCCGGGATTCAACTGCAGTCACGTAAACTTTCAGTCTATTGATCTCCAGCCCTGTGCCCCCTGAGGAGGGGTTTGCATTTGTGTGCTGCTGGTATTGGTATTTCAGGGCAGCCACAGCAGAGACCTTGTGCCTGGTGGTTGCTCCCAGGTCCAAGAGAGCCCAGATGTGGTGTCCATCCTGTTTCTCCAGGGCACAGAGAGCACTGCTCAGCAGCTGCTGCAGACATCCACACAAGCTAGAAACAGGCAGGACAGCCAGCATTGTGTCAAGTGCAAGGGACAGGAAAAGGTAGTAAGAAGTGCAGAAAATAACTGAGAAGCGGAGAAAACTAATGGCCAAAAAAACGCTGCAGAAAAGCACTGTATTTATAAGGATGTCAGTGAGATGATGAAAATTGACACCTTAAATCTCCAGTTGGACCCAGCTGTGACATTAAGACAAAGCTTTTGAAAAACAAGAATAAATGAGTGCTGGTGCTGCAGATCCCTCCACAGTTTTCAAATCTCTGTCTCTTATATAGATAGTTGTATGAGGAAGCAGGCATCCTTTCAGGATACTATTTTATATCAGTCCCAGTTAATTCCTCTCCTTTCATTTCCTTGTGTTTAGAGAGTTGTTACAGTCAGAAGTGTCTCATCATACCACTCTTTGTCTTTCCCTAATAATTTTCAGGGATCACAGTTACAGATGTGTTGTTATTTTCCATTAAGTTTTGTCGGAAAAGTACAAGAAAAATGTGGAAAAATGTTTGGTAGTTTTGTGAACTGTTTTGCAAGTCTTCATTATTTGTTGGCTGGCTGAACCAGCTTGTTAACAGGTCTCTTTGTTAGTGCTGTTGTGGGTGCATATGTAACATTTTTCTGGACAAAGGTGCCCAAATATTGCCCTGATAATTATCATAAGCGAGTTTACTCATAAGTGAGCACAGATTCCACATGGTTTGATATAATCTCTTTCAAGACAAGAAGACAGCCATGCTTTCCAAATATCACCACTGATGGCTGGATGGCCCATGTACATTAAGGCCTCTGAGCAACTTCACAGTTTGCATGCCAAGGAGGAAGCAAATGAGGTCCAAAAGGTTGCCTTGCAAAACTGAGGAAACCTTCAAGAAGCTGACCTGTCAGTGGTCTGGGCAAAGCTCTAGAATTAAACACAAGCTTAAACATCTGGTCAGTGATCTATGCTACTGAAGAGAGGAGATGAGAAAAAATTATCACTTTTGAGTGCTGAATTAAACATCTCTCAAACTCAGGGCCAGAGCAGTTAAAAACTGAAAGTCTTAGTGTTCTTCCTTAACTTTATGCTAACTTTCTTAGCAGGGATCCTTCCATCCTGTATTTGCGTTGCTTGCATGAGCAAAGCTCACTAGTAAGCAGTGAGTCACTTGGCTACAGTATTCCCAGTGCAGAGGGCTTTGTTAGATGTAGAGCACAGTTTCTGTGCTTCACCCCTACAACCTGAGTATCTCAGGTAACTTACCCAAGGTACAGCAGATTGGAAGGAAACAATATTTCGGGCTCAGATGTTTGTAAACTGCTTTAAGTTATTTGGATGAAAGTGTTCAAGCACAGTAGAATGGCAGACATGTAAGTTTAAAAACTAATACTAATAAACATTCTCACCATGCTTTGAAAATATGGGTATTATAAGTCCCCCAGGAATTATCATTTATAGTACACAAAGTTTAGTGGAAAAACTGGCACCAACTTCTCAATATTTAAAAATAGAAATAACAATCTTTCTCCAGCTTCTGAAGGAAATATATAAATGAGTTAGAAAAATGTAATAATTGATATGAGCATGAGGGGGTGTGTCAATTAAAGAACTTAATGAGAGAGAGCTAATGAGTGGGAGTGAAGTAAGAAAGAAGCCTTTTGCATCGATTAATTCTGAAAGTGAGAAAATACGAAAATGTCCTTGCACCTGCTGAGTTCCAGAGCTCAGATCCAGCCCTGCAGGAGCTCTCCCTGAAGGGAGATTGCCAGATTCTCTGCATGCTAGTTTGCAGTTCTGTTGTTGCTACAAAGAAGAGGTCTGTGAGGGCCTTTTGGTGCTGCTGAGATTGTCACCCAGTTGTACAACAGCGTCACTTCTGGCTCACCTGGGCTGAGAGCTGGTGAAGAGCTTGTCACTTACGTAAACCCTTGGGTATGAACAGTATTGACCTGGGTACAGCTCCACAGGAAAGGGCCTAAAGTGACAGAAACCAGCACTGATGAGCTCAGTTCAACCAGGTGGCTATTGAACTGGACTACTGAACTTTCTGCTTATCCATATTTCCCAGTTAAGTGGGTTTGATTGACAAAACCTTTTCCTGCTGCAGGGTAGCCAAGTTCCTGAGGAGCAGATCAGTGAAACACTCACTGATTGAAATAACCACAGGGAAATGCTGTTGAATATCAATTTTTCAGGTACCCATGTGTACACTCTGAATGGAACTGATCCAGAAGGAGATCCTGTGACATATGACCTGACCTATGAAGCTGGATCAAGACGCTACTTTTCTGTTGACAGGAATCTTGGAAATGTTACTTTGATCGAGGAGCTTGACAGAGAGGTACAATCAAATGGCATCACTCCAGGTGTTTGTGGAATTTCTTTCACTTTAATTTGATCTGAGGCTTTGGGGGACAAGGCCAGTTTATTAGCCCCTGAAGCATGTAATACACTTTGCAATTCTAAGACATTATACTTCCCCCATCATGCTGGATTCCAGTTGACTTGTGCCACTAACACTGCTATCAACTTTTTCAGCTGCTGTCTGTCCAGCTTTTCTTGAAAGAGAAGTTTATTCTTTACTTCTATCTTCCCCCACCCACACCCCATCAAGAACTTAGGGGCAGCTAGAGTCATCAAATCCTCAGACAGGGGACTCTCCTGTCATTAGGAAGAAGTAGAGATTTGTGTAAGCAGTGTTTCAGGACACTCCTCTAGTACGTCACAGCCCTTTAGCCAATGTAACTATGCTGGTTAAAGATGCCTAAAGGCAGCCTTATTCTGGGAATAAGGCATTGAACCCTTCATATCTCCTCACTGAGAAGCTTAGACAATATTTGGTAAACCCTTTAAAAAATCTGTACACTAAGACAGAAGAATTTTGAACCAAATTGCCATTTTAGGGAATATATCTTGAAAAAGGTGACTGATTTTTATGACCACTTGAGGAAGCAACAGGGATTACCAGGGCAACCATCTTCTGACAGTAGCCACAGAAGTTTCAAGGATCTGGAGCTTCTGAGGGGTCTTCCTGGCCCCTGCTAGGATTGCTTTGTGGTATTAATTGTTACTTTCATCTGCCTGCCTAGACAGGTTTAAATCTGCAGTCCCTTTTCCAATCAGGACAAACACCATCTCTCTAACAAAAGAATTTTCTTCATTTACAGAAGGAAGATGAGATTGAAGTTATTGTCAGTATTTCAGATGGTCTGAGTACAGTAAGTATTTAATTATGGTGTAGCTTGTCAAACTGTCTGTCCTCACATACCTATTCCTATTAAATTACCTTAAAGGGACCATCTCATTTGATCAGAAATCATAATCTCATTAGAGTCTTACCTCCTGTTGCAAGAGCCACTGAACTCACAGTTACTCAAGTCTCACTTCATCTCCTTGCTCAGCTATTTGAGGATAATTACAATGTAGTGTGAGCTGAAATACTGACTTAGCAGCCTGCAGAATTACAGCAGCTTCCTATGAAGTTTCACTGCCAGCACAGTCTGATTCGTGCTTAAGATCTGGAGGCTTTTTGGAGAAATGTGTGACATTATAGGAGCTAGTGTTGGGCACCCAAGAGCTGCCTGTCCCCACCCCCATGGTGTTTCTCTAGCATGATGGTAAGAAGATTTGCTTAGGCTAAGGTGGTGGGGGCTTTCTTGTCTGCAGCTAGATAAAGCTCTGTTCATGTCTAATCATTAAAGACTTATCTGAGGCACTGAGCATACAGTCCTACTTCCACAGATTTTCTTGGCATTTTCAATTTATGGACTGATAGTGTCACAGCCAGGATAGCAGTCTGCCAGTAGGAGGATTTGGGCTTCATCACTAGAGGTACCACAAAAGTGGGACCCTCTTCTTATCCACAAATCTGGATAAATCTACAACATTTCATCATCTCAAAGAAATTAATTGAGATTATTACAAGAAATTTTTGCGATGTTCCAGCATCCTACAGGCACAACTGCCCTGGATACCTCTGTAAACAGGAAATAATGGGATTCATAAATAATGGGAGTCATAATACGCTCTTCATATTCTACTCCAGGTTTCTGAAAAAGTCAGGATCCTTGTAATGGATGCCAATGATGAGAGCCCAGAGTTCATCAATACACCTTACATAGTTGAAGTCCCAGAGGTTGGTGAAGTTCCTTTGCATACTGGAAATATACTTTTATAGGATGTAAACAGGAGCTAATATGATTTCAACAGAACAGCAAGTTGTGCAGGACAGACTTGTATTCTTTGGTTTAGGGTTTGAGTAGATATTTAATATTTACTGCAAGCTTGGGGAATAAGTCTGTAGGTACTTAGGGTGTGCTATTCTTGAGGTAAGTTCCAAGATGTGAGTCAATGTGAGTTTTTAGAATTTACTACTGTGGGTATAGGATACATCCAGTCTCAGCTAAAATGTTCTGCTGTTTTTATTTCACAAAGTGTTTCTTCTTGTTTTCCAGTTTTAGCCTCTTCCCTCTTTCCTTTCTGCTCTTTGGTTCTCTCAGTGCTTTTACATTCTTTCTGCCATCACTCTTTTTCTGCCTCCCTGCATGCTCATTTTTAATTACTTTTAATTCACCTGGTTTTCTGTTTCTGTGTGACTCTGCTAACTCTTTCTGGTCACAGAACACTCCCTCCAGCAGCAGTATCTTTAAGATTGAGGCAATAGACAAAGACACAGGTTCTGGAGGAAGTATCACCTACTTCTTGCAGGTAAAGTATTGTCTGTACCTTCACAAATCGTCTCTCATTTACTGAGGTTTCAGAAAACATATTTTAAAAAGATTTTGGGAGCTGAGTGCACTGCTAGTGCCTATAGGACCAATTTTGTACCATGTACAAGAAAATAAGCATTGGCAAAAGGGATGTTGTCTGATTGCAAGCAGCCAAGGGTGGTCCAGCAGGCAGCAAGAGGAGCTGGAGTTGCCACTGACACTCCTGTGCTTGCCAGCAGGACCCTTCATGGCAGGGCTCTTACTGGCCCTTCCTTTGGACTGACAGGGAGAACAAGATTAGCTGGTAATCTTGTATGCTTATGGGATTTTTAAAGCATGAAATAGCTTTCTTTAGGCAGCAAAACACACTGGAAACATAAATGTGCCCTTTAGTGTAGCAGGCCTGGTGCATAATTGATAACTGGATCACAGTGTGAAATGAGAGGTACTAAATCTTCTCCCTGACAAAGCAGTGACTGCCTGAAACCACCCTTTCAGTTGCTGCCCACTGGTGAAGAACTGAAAGGGCTCCAGATTTAAAGCTGAACTTCTGTATTACAGATCTTCTGTATGCCACAAGGGCAATTTTTTGCATTATGTCCTTCAAATTCCTTCTTCCTACAGGCAGCTTCATATGGGTTCTCTGCAGTTCCCCTTATTCAAGAGGAAACATGAAAAAAAGCAAACAAAAAAAACAATGCAAATTTGTTGCAATATTTAATTTTGGATAAAAATATGGAGACAAATTAGAAGATATTTACATAGCACTAAAGATAATCCCGTTAAGAGCTTGGGCATACCATGAAAGATCACCTTGAGTGCCTTGCTGAAATTTAGCTTTGATTTCACAAATTATGATCCATGTGCAGGATTCAATTTTGCACAGGGCTTTTTCCAGAGAGCTGATAGTCTATGAACCAAGGGACAGCAATTTCAAAATTCTATGTCTAGTTTATAATATATTTGTGTGGCAAAAACATAATAAATATGTGTGTTTGTTGAAAAAATCTTGCTGTGTCTTTGGGCACAGTCTCTGAGAATTCTCAAGTTGCACAGAAAAAACCTCTCCACAAGTATGATATAGGCAGGTGATGTCTGCTGAAATGGCCAAAATTATCTGATAGTGGCCATTGTGTCTGGATACAGGAACATAGGTGTTTGTACAGATATCTTCAGTTCAGAAGAATGGAGGGAGGCATTTTTTAGGCCTCTCTTAAAATCAGATGTCCTTTAGATTTTGTTTGTACATCACAAAAATCACCAGACCACCGTGTTTGACAATAATGTATACATGCAACTTTCCTGCTTTTTTTAAAAAACAGTAGAACTTTGAAACACTAAGGGCTAACACCATTTCTTTTTTTCTCCCTTTTCCCTTCATTATTTTTTCTTTTAATTCTCCCTACCTCTTTCCATGCAATTAACTGAGTTAACCAAAGTTTAAATTTTCACAATGAAATACTAAAAGATTAAAAATATCTACATTCCAAGTAACTGATTAATTCTGAATAATGAAAGACTTGTGGTTAGTTCATGAATTCTTCATAAACACACAGAGGTGAAATTCATCAAATACATTATTCACCCAAACCGTATCATTATTCTAGTCTTCTCCCTTAGCAGATGAAATAAAAGATGAATCCCTATGGCAATCCTATCTCCATATGTGTAATCTCTGGCTATTTCTTCTTTTCTTTTCTTCTAGAACATCCATACTAATAAGTTTACAATAGACCGTCACAGTGGTGTCCTGCGCATCAAGCCAGGGGTCACCCTGGACTACGAGAAATCAAGAACACATTTTGTTGTTGTTGTAGCCAAGGTAAAAGGATTTTATGTGAAACTAGAGAAGGTGGGGTGTTGTGTTTGAGTGGGACCAATTAGTTTGAATACAAGTGCTGCTGAAACAAGAAAGCAGCAGAGTTGCTCCTGCTGTAACATCTGGAGGCATGGGTGAAAGGTGAGGGAGGAAAGGTAGCATGTGTCTGCTGCTGAACAACATCTGGAGGATTTGGGAGGGAGTTTCCCACATTTCATGTCACAGGTTCATGTCACCTGTGTCATGAGACTCACCTAGAAATGAAGGGTTGGTGTATCCAACCCTGGCCTCAAGGAGCATCAGCCTGTGAGCTCAGGGCTCCTCATGCTGCCCAGGACACAGCCCTACCACCACAAGGACAAACCCCTGGCAGGCAGACAGTCCGCAGTCACTACCCACAGTAAGACACAGGGCACAGCTAGGCCCAGCACAGCTCAAGTGATGGATTTCTTTTCTGGAAATATCTGTGAATCTTTCTTTTTTTCACTTTTCTGCTGCCTCATGGCAGGAGCTTATTTAAATCCTGCAAATATTGCTGCACATTGCTTCTTGCCACCGTCTTTCCCAGCAGTACTGTGCCTGTGACTGCACATGCTAACAGGTATTAAAAGTTTATAGATTCTGAAGTCTCTCACAATCCTGTGGGGACCTGTCACACAGACAGACTCACAAGGATGGAAAGAGGGCAATTTTGCTATAACTTAGGGGGACTTCGAGTTGCTCATATTTTTTGAAAAATGTATGGACCTTTTCATGTATTTTTAGCCAAGGTTCATTCAAAGAGAAGTAACAAAATTTCACTTAAATTCTGCCTCTGGGGCAGTAAGGAAGAAAAAAAAAATCAGCGTATCTTTTCAAAAAATTGGAAGTTTTCGAATTGGTACTGCAGATCTGTTGAACAATTCTCACTCTTACACACCAGCATGATGACTAGTGACCTACAGCTGCTGCTCTGAGACTGAGGGTGTTAAAAGTTTCTAAGGAGTGAGCTGTCTTCCTAATTGGTTCTGCTGTATCAGTCGTGCAGAGCTGGTTGTAGCCAAGTCCCCAGAGACTGTTTACACAGTGTGGCTGTCTTACAGATTTTGGCTGCACAGCTCTTTCTGTGCTTGCAACTTTATCACATAGGAGTTCCTAGGAGACTTTGAGCATGTACACTGTTTATTTCCCTCTAGAGAGGCAGTACCTTGCTACTGTGCACTGTCTTGTGTTCATGACAAGACTGTATGTGGGATGAAAAGTTGTAGAGCATGGTCGCTAACTTCTTGCATCAGTTTCCAGTGTTCTTTCTCCTGAAAAAAACCTTGAATTCCCTGTCCCCTCTCTAAAGATCATTTATGACTGTATATATTGGCTCAATCACTTTTAATATAAGAAATTACTTATGAGGCACTGCAAGCTGTCTTGCTAATCAGAGAGAGAGCAGGACAAATGGAAAAGAGAAGGGAATAGGGCAGCACAGATTAAATGGATATGTTCAGAGAGAGAAAGGATTCCTGGAACTGTGCTTCTGAAGGCTCATGAGGGCCATGCACTGCCTCAGCTGATTTGCAGTATGCTTCAGCAGAGGCATCTGACAACGACTTCTTTTCTAGGATGGAGGTGGGAAGCTCAGGGGAGACAACAAAGTGTTTTCAGCCACAACAACAGTCACCATCAATGTGGAGGATGTTCAGGACACTCCTCCTATGTTCATTGGGACTCCCTACTATGGATATGTCTACGAGGACACGCTCGCAGTAAGTTCTGGTTTTCATCTGTGGGAGAACAAGTGCAGCCTTTCCCCTCTCAGTCAAGATGGCTCTAAGATTTCTAGCATAGGCTTTACTGGAAATAGGACCTAAACTTTGGTTTGACCCCTAGGTGAAATGAGCTGACCAAATCTGACTTGTTCTTACTTATGTCTACTGCAAATCTTCCATGCAAGGCTTCCTATTATTTTCATTACAGTCAAAAAGGATTCTGCCCATTTACATTGGTCTAAGCCCAGACAGTAAGAGCTCTTCTGTAGCTCAGACCTCCAGAGGCACTTGGCTGAAGGCTTAAGTAGGCTGCCAGTCACCTCACCTGAACATATCATGCTTAAAAGCCTTTGTGTGTCTGTTTGCTCTGTGGTCTCACAGACTTTTTATTTTCAAGCTCAGATTAGTCTGCTACCAACAGTTGGTTGTACAAGGTACAGACAGAATTTACACCCAAATACTCCGGGATTCTCTCGGACATCACCTAGGGAGAAGCAACCCTGACATCCCCAAAATGCAGGATGCTTTCTGCTCAGTGATGGCTGGTTAGGCATGATGGGCCAGGAAGGCCTCCTAGGCCTAAAGTCAACCAGATTATCAGTCAAGCAGGGACATAATTAGGAGAACCATTTTCAGCCACATATTCTTGAAGCTGCAAACTAATGAGCTTTCTCTATATTGAAGCAGTGACATGATTGTGTATGGATCAGCTTTCACCCTGATACATAAGGCTTGATTAAAATTTTCTTCATATATAGGACAAAAAATGATATCTACCCATGAAATTACCCAACATTAGGCTATTGATTAGTTTAGCAGTGTGATTGCACTCTGTTCATCTGACCTTCCCTTGAGTTTCAGGAAAGATTGTGTCTTACCTTTCTGTCCAGAAATGTACACTGCAGCCCATGCATGACTATATATGCAGTACACTGCAGAGGCTGTTACATTTCAGCAGGGCAGAGAAGTAATGCTCATGTGCTTTGCAGGTGCTTAGAATGAATGGTATTATGTATATTGATTTATTCTGCATAGTTACATATAGATCTTGAAATAACTATCAGGTGCACACAGGAGCTAGTGTTTACTATGGAAATGAGAATCAATAAATGTTAATTACATCCAGCTTGAGCTCATAACTTACACCATTATGATATAATGATGGAAGCACGAATCAGTCCTTCCCAGTGTGGGGTTTGCCATTAGAATGAACTCCACAGAGAAAGAGTCAATAGCTGATTTTAGTGGTGTTTGTGCATTTGGTGTTAATTTTGTGAACTTGCTTCTTTTCTCCTTGGTGGAGTTGTCAGAATTTACAAGTACTCTGTCACCCTCAAAGGGGCTGCAGCGCATTTTGCCCAGTAGGCAGATTTTATTGCTGCTTCCAGCATAAATGATAATAAATACAGTTCTGTATTTCCAGTTGCTCTAACAGAGCCTTGCCCTTGTTTGAAAAATTCATTCAAGGGTTGTCATGAAAATGTTCCTTGTTGCCATTTGTGATTCACTGACAGTCACTTCAATGTTCCCCGGCTCTGCAGCCTCAAACAGTGACACTTCAGTTTAGAGGCCTGAATTGCACAGTTCATTGCCACTTGGGTGAAGATTTTAATGTGACACTCATCATCCCTCTGAGCTGATAGGAGCAGTCACGTGAGCAAATGGTCCCCAGTACACAAATTCTGTACATATGGCCCACGGCCACATTACTTGTGCAGAAAGACAGACAGTGAAGTTTTAAGGGCAGTTAAATCACCATCATTTTCATCACAATTTTATGCCCTAGATGTTCTGTGGGCCAAGTTTCTCTGTGATCTCTGTTTGCTTCTACTGCCGGTCTGAACTTAATTAGGAAGGACCAAAGTGACCCAATGACTTCTTGGCAGCTGCCTGTGTTCCAGCACACTGTGTGGCCATGGGGCACAGGAGCCTACACAGAAGCAGCCAGAGGGAATTTGGTAGTGTCCCAAACTAAACTTTTGGTTTCAGATTGGCTGCTCCAAATCCTCTGTCCACATCTGTGGCTCCAGGCAGGTGCCCTTGGCCATAACTTCCAATCGTGGTTATGACCAGCCAGCCCCCAGGGCTGAGGCACCCACGGCCACGCAGGGTCTGCAGCCATTTCACACCCAGGGCAGTGGGCACTGGCCCTTTTTGTGTCCCCCATGTGACACAAGCACAAGTACCCACTCTGCCCCCAGCACTTCACTGCAGAAAGACTTACAGGAGTTCAGTTTATTTATGTGCACTTGCAATTCCACTGCTCTGCTCTTGGCACATAGACTGTGATTTCCCATTTCTCCCCAGGGCTCTGAGGTCCTTACTGTTGTTGCTCTTGATGGAGACAGAGGGAAGCCTAACAGTATTCATTACTGCATTGTGAATGGTGAGTAGGCTTGTCTTATAGGAAAAAGACAAAACTACATCTGGCATTAAATTAGAACATAATATGCTAGAGTTTAATAAACCTGAGACAAAATCTCAGGAAATAATATCGAGTACCTCAAAAAACTTCAGGGCCCTGTCTAGCAGAGAATAGCCAAGATGCAATTCAGTGAGTTTTAGTATCTTCTTCACAGAACTGTGCTTGGAGCTGTTAATGTTGCTGATTTGTTAGGCAACAGTAGCTTGCTTGTCATTTCAGAATGTGTAAAGGGAGATGCATTCACTCTTCTGAGCATCTCTATCACTTAATCTGGGAGGTGAGATAATTCATTGGGAGACCCAGACATGGCATTTGAAGGGATATTTTTATTAATACAGTGATGAAAGTGGCTAAACAGTCAAACCTCTGATTTCTTGCAAGAAATTATATTTACCAGTGAAGAGACACTGGTGGTACACTGAAGTGGAAGGTAACAGATGTTATCAGAAGATTAATGCTTTCCATCAGCTATTCTGAGAGTGTCTGTCACACATCTTTTAATAGCATGAATGTGAAACTTAGCTGAATTGATGATTCATTAGGTGGTGAGGACAACAGCTTAGAGCAACTCCACTCCAGGCTACAGCTTTGGGGGTTTTGAGTTTTATACTCTCTCCTTTCTAAAACAAGGCTTCTGTAGCAATTGGGCACCCCATCTCCCAGGTGTGAAAAATCCCTAAACTTCCTGAGAGAAATCTGACGTGTAGTTGAAGATTATGTTAAGTGATCTAAACAACCAGAACAGAGAGATACTCACACATGAGTTTTTGTGTTGGTGTGGGATGAGACCCATGCTGAGGTTCCTTCTTAATATGAGGGAGTAAATAGGTAAAAGAAAAGGCAGAAACATTGAGGAAAAAAGGGTTGCAGAAGACAATAGACAGAAAATGAGAAAAGGTAAAAAGAAAGGTGTAAAATGAGGAGCAAGAACAAGCAAGTGGGATGAAAATATGCTAAACAAGGGAGAAGTTAAGTAAGGAGAACAAGTGAAGGCAGGAGAACCAGGGAAAATGTCAAAGGGAAATAAGATTAATGAGGAAAGACACTGGATTTCCAAAGAAAATAAAAAAGGACTAAAAGGGTTCTCTGGGATAAAAAACAGGTAAGTGTTTATGAAAGAGTAGGAAAGGAAGATGGAAGGGGATGACAGATAAGTAGAACAAAATATGACTTAATGGGGAGTAGGCTTTTCTCATGCCCATTAACAAAGGGTTTTGTTTGCGTGAAATGGAAAAGAGAGGAAGGAAATATGCTTTTAGTACACAGAAAGTTGAAAAACAGAGAACAAAAGATTGCAACAGGTTTCTGCCCCTGCACCTCAGACACTGGCATTATTTTTGGCAAGCCATTATTCCAATAACTGCAGGCTGGAACGTCAAAGGACAAGAAAACACTAACAGCAAATAGAAATTGTTCTTAATAAGCATTTCTTATCCCAGGAGTGTGGGATAATGATAGGAAATGCTCCAACTTCTGAACATGCTTTATGGAGTAACACACATACTGCTACACATACTCCAGGTTACTAATTTCCCTGGGATAACTAGACAATAAAATGAAGTGTGGTGGTTTGAAACCACTATTGACTTAAGCTTCTTCTCAGTCAGATCATATTTTGCAGGCCAATGTATCTTAATAATTGGGTATTGTGAGTCAATATCTGTTCAATGTTGTGTCTAGAGTGCTTTAATGAAGTTGCAGTTATTGTAGGTATTAGCAAAAGAGGATACTATCTGATGGTTTAAAAATCAACATTGGAAATGAGTTTGAGAAAAAGAAAAGTGACTGAGCTTTCAGGTCATCATCCTTTGTTTCTGAAGGTTTGATCTCCTACATTTAAAGGGATTTCCTCTCTTTTCCTTTCAATGGTAGACTGCCACAAAGCACAGGATGTGTCTGGTACTGTACATGAGGTAGCATCAGGGCTGTGCTTCCTGGGCACCAGCCTGCCCTTGGCTGTGATGTGAGATGGTTCCTGACACCCTGGTGAGACACTGCTGCCTCTCTGCAAGCTGGCATTTGCTTCAGCACGAATATACCAATCTCAATAAACTGCTGCCTGGATCTGGTATTCTCTCCAGATCAATGGAAGTTGGGTAGCAGTAGCAAAGTCAGCCTGCAGCCCTGTCCTGCCTCTGTCAGACTCTGCCTGAGTTCAGAAACCTTGGGGTTTACCCCAGATACTCAAAAAACCCCTTTTTGTTCAGCACAGCCTTGCAACAGCCTGAAAGCTTTTTTTTTGACAACTAATGTTTAAGACCAGAGATGCTGTCTGAGGGAAGTGATTGTGTTTCTTTGAGGCAGATTGTCAGACTTCTCACCTTAGCTGGTATTAGTGAGAGAAATGTTCTTGTTTCTCAGAGACTTAATTAAGCATTTGCTAATTACAATGACAAATGTCTATTTTTGTTTAAAGCAGCATATAAAGAAGACAGCATAATAAAAACTAATACCAAATTTGCATGCCTGGATGCTGAGGCTTGAGGGGAGCCCAAGCAGGATGGGAAGAGGAAAATGCTGACAGTTGCCCATAAGGGAAGAACTCCACTGAGCCATTCCTAGGGGAGGAAACCCTTTTTGGCCCTCATCTGTGTTTTTATCTCACTGTGACCAGTCATAGAAATGCTTCATTTTCAAAGAGTGGCTTCAGACTTACTGATAGATATGGCTACACATATGGATAAAGATGTGCTTAATGAAGTGTTTAGTTGATTTGCCCATGCTTGCTCAAAAAAAGAAAGTGTGGCATATAACCAGAGCATCTTGGTTTCATTGCAGGAAGTGAAGGTTCATTTGAAATCAGCAACACAACTGGAGCCATTTCTGTAATAAAAAGCCCAAATCAGCTCAAGAAAGAAGTGTATGAACTAAAAGTTAAGGTAGGTACTGTGGCCACTTAAAGACTATTGGTCTAAAATGCCATGAGTCGGCAGGATTGGTCTAAAGTTGTTCAATTTATACCTGACTTTACCTGTTTCAGAAACTTCCTCCTATATTTCAGCAGAGTGCCAGATAGTATAAAGCAGCACTAATTGCTTTTGTTGAGATGTTGGGATATTATTGTTGGGGTATTTAGTTTCTCAAATTACTTCTTTCAAATGAAATCATCTTGTCCTAATTTCATCTGTGAGGCTAGAGAATCAATGCCCTTTACAGTCCATAGATACCTGTTCTCCATGTTTCCAGATTTTGCTGCTAAACTGGGAATTAATGTATTGAAACCTCCATGTCATGAGATAGGTAACAGTCAAATCTATGATTAGTAATACGACTGGGACAGATCATGCAGTGTCATGTCAGCATCCACTCCTGAGGCACTCATCATCCACCTACAAATACATGCTCACACCTTGATGAGCTGACGCCTCGATGAGCCAGTACTCGTGTGACAGGCTGTGTTATTTTAAGCAGTTTCTAAGGAAAAAGTGTTTAAAAATGTAGAATTAAATTGTGAAGTCTGTATCAGTTTTCTTCAGCATGTTGGAACTGCATATTATTGTTGTGTAAGGACAATACCAGCTTAAAAAGGCAGCTTTGAGGAATTGCACACTGCCAGAACAAGTGTGTAGCATCCTCAAGGGCACTTGCTTCCTCCTGGGTTCAAGCAGTGAGCTGTACCTGGGAGAACATGGAGTCCTCATGGGCTGAGTTTAACTCAGGCACCATTTCATCCTCTATCAGCTCTGCTTCACTGCAGTCTGCTACCACTCCCCAGGTGCAGAATGGGTTAAAGCCTTGCAAGCTTTTCTGATCTCCTAATTATGTATGTGGTGACCCAGAGCTCATGCAGGCTGCAAAAGCTGCTAGAGGGACCAAAACGGTGTTACATTACCCAGTGTACATGGTGACAGGCTAGTGCCTTCAGAGAAAGTGCCTTTGGTTTTGAGCCCTTTTGAGCAAAAAGGCATGTTAGATATAGCTGTTGTGACAAAAATACCAGCCAGTTTCTGTCCTAGCAGAAGAAATGTCTCAGGTTCAATCCAGTGAATCAGACTGCGTTGCAGTTGTTGAAACCCAGACAGATTTGATCTTGTGGCTCAGAAAAACACCAGCTAGGTTTGCCTGTCTGTCTAAACTATATCTACTTTAAATTAAGCTCGTCTAAACGTCACAGCAGACTTTTGAATCAGAGACTAAATCTCAAAAAAAAACCAAAAACACTTCTTCAAATATATACCTAAATGCCACAAGTGCAATTTTCCTCACAGTATTAAAGGCTGCAGTCCTTGCAGCAATGAGACAATGAACTGCCTGTGGTACCACAGCAAATTTAAACATTGTCTTCCTTTTCTATTCTATCAACACTTTAGGCAAGCAATTACCTTTCTCTATTAGATTGTTTTTGGAGAACTAAAGTTCACTAGTTCTAGTTTAGAGAACTAGTTTTCACCTAGACTGAGTTGCTAAGATCACAGAATTAGAGAGAGAATCAACTGGGGCTCTACTGGGACTGGGTTATTACCATAATCTTCTAACCATCATGAACTTCAGTGTGAAATGGACTGAGGTTTTAGTGAAATATAGGTCTGTGAATCTTCCTACAAGTTAGAGTGCTTTGTACAAGTGGAATAATACCCGAACATGAATCTGAAGAAGGAGAAAACAGTTTCATCATTCTTTTCTTCCTCTTGCCTGCTGCAGGCATCAGAAGTCAGTCAGGAAGGTGACATCTCCGAGCACACATTTGCCATGGTGACCATACGGGTAGTCGACCTCAACAACCATCCACCAACGTTCTATGGAGAAAATGGTCCCCAGAACAGGTTTGAACTGACCATGTACGAGCATCCCCCAGAGGGTGAGATCTTAAGGGGATTGAAGATTACTGTCAATGATTCAGATCAGGTAAATGGAAACTATGCAGACTTTCAGTTTTCCTGTCCTATTTTCCCAAAGACTAGCAGGAGCTGTCAGACAGGGAAATGTAATTTTAGAAACTCAACTGTTTCACCTGCATTCCCTGAAAGCCTAGGACCGACAAAGTAGTTGTAGGGTCCAGTACCACAGAAAGCCTGGACCCAGGAGTTTGGTTTGTCTGTCATATACTGTTATGCCAATGGGAAGGGTGGTCTTAAACCTGCAGCCCAGGTCTTGTGGCAACTGAAGTTGAGCAATCCTTATGAACTTCCCTAATTACTGGTTGTGTTCAGTTGTTGCCAGTGTATTGTCTGAGAACATACTCCCTTTGAAGATTTTCCTGGAGGTTCCAAGCCCTTTAGTAACTTCAGGTGCAATTACTGTCTGCATCTTCTTACAGTCAGGGTCTGCACTGCATGTTTTGATAAGTCATTCCCACTGGAGTGATATTTCTAAGTAGTCTTAAAAATTATGCCCGAGTCAAACTAACTCTTACCAGACAAAGGAAAAGGAAAGAACACTCTATCCATCTCAGGCTGCTGTCTAAGTGACCTGTGATGCCTGTAGGTACTATGGCAATCGTTGCTATAGGGACCCCTAAGCTAAATACTATATGAATGACATCCATCTGAGTTAGCCTCAGGTTAGGTAGCGACAAGAAAAAAGCTTAATGCATCTGAGAATTGTATTACTATTGGAAAGAGCTCTCTTCTGTAACTGTGCTCAGCATTGTGCTGGTTTGATGGTATTGTACTTTATCAAACCCAGTGGCTTCTTCCCCCTCCCTCCTGCTGCTCTGCGGCGAGCAGATAAATGACTGCTTTCAAAGCAGTGCTACGTCTATCCTGCTATTGTCACAGGGGATGGTGCTGCAGAAGGGGAGAAACAAAACCCATCTCTTCTCTTTAGAGACAAAATATATATCTAGGCTGACAAAATATTCAGGCTGCAAGTTAGGCTATAAAATAAGCAGAAAACACTGATAAATACACTGTATAGATATCTCAAGGAGCTTCATACTACAGTGTAAGGCATCACTCTAGGGGGCAGTGGGTTGCTTTTCTTCTAAGGCAGAGAATGCAATGTTTTCCCTTCCATCCAAGATGATTGTGTAGAGAACAAAATTAAACTTGTGTCTGTCTCTGTCACAGCTACTAGAGACTCTTTATTTTGGGGGAGTGGATGATACAAGTGAGGAGGAGGAGGAAGCTGTGGTTTAGGCCTACAGTTTGATGGAAATGCCATGCTTACTTGCAGGAAAATTATACAGAAATTTCTCTCCCAGACCTCTTCAACAGGGCTTCAGGCTCAGTGCTGCTGTTCCTCCAGTCATTCCTGTGTCCCATGGCTGTCTGCTTGGAGACATGCAGCAGCATGGCTTGCTCTGAGCAGATCTGTGTTCAGTGGACATCAGTGGCAGAAATCACTCAGCTGTTGGAGGGAGGCAGTTCTCTCCCTATCCCATGCCACCCTTCTAGTCATGTACAGTCCCATGTGCCACACACTTTGTATGACTTTGTCTGACTTTGTATTGTCAGACTGTCCACTCTTCCCATCAACACTATTTTCCATAGTCCAGCAGCTCTGGCTTTGTTTGGCTTTACCATCCAGCAAAAGAGAGCCCATTGTCATCGCTGTAGTTGGGGGTGGGTTTGTGGAACCAAACAACAGAGACCATTGAGTTTGCATTCAAGGTCATTCTGTTTCCCTTGAGGGACTACTGCGGAATACTTTTTCTCTTGACACGAGCTAGGGCTGCTCAAGAACTGCTCATAACAAGCTCTCCAGGGATACAGCTGAAAGTAAAGTTGTCTTGTTTGAAAGTTATTATTAGAAATTCATCATCTCAAGATTCATGCTACAGGGAGAATGTGGCACCAGGCAGGCAGTGAATCTGGCTCTTTGTCACAGTGTAAACATGACACTGAGAAATTGGTGAAGCCAGAGAGTTTGGTGAGGCAGGCTCAGCTCATTTTCACATCTTCCCTGTAAGGCAGAAATATGAGAATCCCCCTTTCATCTTTTCTCTTACATGCTCCAGTTTGGTTTAAAAGAATTAGCCTGGTCAGCTGGCTCTAGCTCACTCTTCCCAACTTGCACACAAGTGGTGATGACCTTTTAGATACTGCTGCTTCCCATGTTCTCTCTGGCTAGAAGGTTTATCTATGTAATGGGATTTGCCTTCTCACTTTACCTGGAGCTGTCAAGTGTGTCAGATTTTGTTCTGCACAAGTGGAGCTACTCTCTCCCCACAAGTGCATCAACTTCCAAAAGGTTTGGTATTTGTATCTCTGGCCTATTTTAGTCTAATCTGTGCAAAATGTGGAGTACCACCTCTCTTTGGAAATTGCCTATCTTTGTGATTCTGCATCTTCATCATGCAGAATGCACGAAGAACAACTCACAGAGCATGTGAGTCATTAAAACACAGGCTGGACACTGGAAGTGTTAAAGGCCAAGCTGGATGGGGCTCCGAGCAGCCTGATCTTGTGGAAGCTGATACTACCTGTGACAGGGGGGTTGAAATGTGGTGATCTCAAATATCCCTTCCAACCCAAACAATTCTATGAGACTGGGTTTGTGAGGGTTGTGTTATCCTTACTCGAGCAGTTCAGTTGCCTTTTCTTGGTAGGAAGCAGGAAGAGGCAGGACTTCCCTGCCAATATGCACGTGGTGTCATCTCTGTCTAGCTCCTGGTGCATGGCACAAAACCCAAGGCCGCTTGCCACAAGATTCCTCTCTTAGCCAGGCCTGCTGCAGGGTTTTTCCATTATAACTGAAAGAATAACCAAGCTTGCCAATCTATTTTAAGAAAAGCTGTGTCTGTCTTGTGACAAGGGCTGGAGGGATTATATAACTAAGCTTCTTAGTGGTCTCCTGCTCAGGGGATGGAGAGCAGAGGGCTCTCAGCAGTAGGGCTCATTCTCATTTTATATAGTTTGAAGAAACAGAGCAATCTAGGCTGTAAGATATGCACCATTCACTGAAAACAATCAGTGTCATATCTGCTTTTATTCACAGGGAGCCAATGCTAAATTCAACCTCCGTCTTGTTGGACCTGGTGGCATCTTCCGAGTGGTTCCTCAGACTGTCCTGAATGAGGCTCAGGTCACAATAATAGTGGAAAATTCTGCTGCTATTGACTATGAAAGCTTCAAGGTGTTAACCTTCAAGGTATTTCTGCTTTCCAGGTCCTCTTGTTCAGTGTATACAGCATGAGTATGATGGCATTTTTATCTGATGTGATTCAGCTTCTTAATCCACCAGGAGCTGTCTGATGCATTATCAGAGACAGGGTAGTCCATGTAAGGAAAAGTCATTTCTGCCTCTGTTTCACCACCTTCACAAGGTTTAATGGATGCATCTGTGGACTGATTTAGTCCAGTCAGTGCAAAATGTTGATTTTATCTCTCTCTGGAAACTGTACATGTTGGTGGCTCTGAATCATTCTAGACCCAACCCTGAGGGTGTTATTTCTGCACTCACAATGATACATTCACAGGATGAAATCCTAATTTCTCTGCAGCTAGAACTTTACCTGCTTAGTGCTAAGTAATTTGATTCACGATCATACTTTTGGATGTTGGCAGCCTGAAGACCCCAGCTGACTGGAAGATAATTCCCCAAAATTGCTCACTGCCTTTGTCAGAGTCTATCTATCTATGTGGCCATTTGCAGGCTGACCTGAGGCTCACCCATGTTCTAAGCCAGTCATGCAAGAACAAGTTTCATCCAAAAGCTGGAACCTTGCATTAACACCTTCCCTGATGGATTCTTTGGCTCATCAACAAGATAATTAAGTAGTCTGGTTTTCTGTCAGCTGCCTCTGAACACGAATGTAGATGTTTCAGTTCTGACTGCAAAGAACTGCACAGACAATCCCTGTAATAATTTTTAAAAATTGCCAAAACAATCTAGCTGAGTATTAACATATACTGGTTTTGTAATGTACAGAGAGGGGAATTTTTTTGCACAGTCCAAGCCCCAAAATTCCAAAATTTTGTTCTTCTCTTTGCTGTAGGGATTGCTTTGTGTCCTTAGCAAATTTCACTTCAGTATGTTTCAGGCTTCTTCTTGTAATGTTCCTAAGCCATTTTGCGCTTTATAGGTTAGAGATGCTACAAAGATATGAGGCATCATTACTGTATTAAAGTGGAAGATTCTGAAAGGGCCATAAAGTGATACTGAAACTAATTATAACAAGCGCACATTTATTCAGATTAAACTACCAAAAGACCAGTAAAGGAGTTACACATGGCCTCCTCATGAATGCCAATTGAAATCAAAGTAGTTAATGTGATTGCCATGAACACCAGAAGAATTAATTATCAGGAAAAAGGATATATATTTTTATAGCTTAAGCAGTTATTCACCTTTTTTTTTATTATTATTATTATTTCTACTGGGGAAAGACTTTCCAAAATTATTTCTACTGGAGACTATAAGACTTGGCTTTAAAAGTGCAGCCTTTGTCTGGATTCCAAATGGAGAAGGTGCAGGTGGATTATACGGTAGCAATATATGGCAGCAAATACTTTATAAAGACCTCATTGCTGGCTTCATTTTCCTGCAAAGCTCAAATCACTTCCTACCCAGTTTTAGTTGTCAATGTAGTCATTCTGGTTAGAATTTTGGATGAAATATATTTCTCTTTAATGTGTATCTCACAACAACTTTGAGAGGTTTTCTTCAGGGTTTTGGTTTTTTTTCTGTAAGCAATGATCCCTCTCCTCTAGTTTGTTTTTGAAGAGTAAAATGCCGGAGAGTAATTAAAGCTAATTTGTCTGGGAGATGCACTGAAAAGCTCTGAAGCAAAGGCTTCTAGAGAAACCTATCTTCCATTTAGTGCTGACTCATAAATGTAGGTGGTGTGGTTTTGGTCCTAGAGAGAGGGAAAAAGAGCAACAACACACATGGACCTTTTTAGGGAAAAAAGGCCAACTTTATTGAGCGGAGAGCTTGTATTTAAAGCATGTTACGAGAGACTAGAACAGGACAGTACCTCATTGGCTAATTGGGATAAACATTTAGGAGACCAGGCCTCAGGATGTATCCCATGGGAAAAACAACAGGTGTTAATCTTTATTATGACTAGCACTCTGTTTTTCACTAGATTTTAAGTTGTTTTTGACCATTTATCACCTTGGGAAATTTCCTTTCTGTCTGCAGCTAACATCAGCTTATCAGCCTGTGAAGCAAGAAGGATTCAGGCTTGAGAGAAAAGATTCTCGAGCTGTAATTTTGCAGCTCCCTAGGTGTCTCTGTCCACATAGGTGGTAGTCAGGAGTTCCTTCATTTTCAGCTGTCTAAGAGCTCGAATGGATTTCCCAAAGCATGGCAGCTATGGTAATTCACACACCTCTCCAGTCCTTCTGCCACAGGGGCCAGATATTGCTGTCCCACCTTGTTATGGGCTGCCATGCTTTGGGGGCAAACCTCCTGCCTCCATCTCCTTCAGCTTAGAGCACATCGTGCCTTGGCAGGAGCCTGGACATGCTGCAGACACTCACAGCTACAGCCTGGGACCAGGTGAGCCTGCAATTATCTTCAGCTGCCAAAATCAAACTCTATTTTTAAAAATCGCCTACCACTTTTAAGATTGCATGTCAGTTTGTTCTTCTGGCATGTAAATATTAATTGTTGCTATGTAGTCCTGTGAAGTAATAGTTCTATGCTATTTTTTTTCTCTCTGCACGAAACAAACAACACAGGTCTGCATAAGACACTGCAGGCAAGTAAGCTGACACAGTTTCCTCCCTGAAGGAAGACCTTGTCAGCATGATGATATAGCACGACTGTGGCTCCTGAAAGGAGAGGGAATAAAAAGTAAAAACACTGAGCTTTCATAAGATTTACTAAGACAGGCTGATTGCAGCAGCAAAGATGATTTAACTGCAGATGTTATAATTTAGTTATAGCTCCATGTGCACAATCAGCACTAAGGTTTTACCTCTGTACTGCTTTAGGTGCTGAAATTTCTCATGAGGAGGTTTTTGCTGATGTCTTATGGCTGTCTCTTCAAAAATTTCTTTTGCTGTAACACCACCTGAGACTCCCAAACACAAAAGTTAGCACAGCACCGTAGTGACCAGGCTCCCTTTTTAGAGCAGATGTGTCCTGCAGTAATTGCAAGCAATCCTTCGAGATTCATTTCTTCTCTTTATTTCCAAAAATTATAAATGTTCACACAGCAGGCACAGCTCTAGCAGATGACACTGAGATAGCCTTTTCCTTGTCTACTTGAACAGCTCCCCACTCTCTGCTTTCACCTGGAGGTGATACAAATCTGGCAGAGCAGAGGCTTGAGCACAGTGTGTGTCCACCAGGCAGCTGGCAGTGCCACTGCAGGTGAGCACCACTCGCAGCCCCGCAGGGACCTGGGGAACAGGTCACGCTGTGCCAGCCCTGCTGCTCCTTCCAAAGCTCACTTAGGCACTCACCCTCTTTGTGGGAACTCCTGGGACACGTCTCCTAGGAATCAAAACCCCTGCAGCCAGATTTTTCATCTGAGCCTCTTAGATCTCAGTTCATGTCCTGCTCACTAGTCTGTTAGTGGTGTGCTGTCTTCTTAGAGCTCTCCTGCTTTTTGTTAACTATGTGTCTGCCCAAGCATGAAAACCAAACATTAGGCCATTGTTTTTGGCATTAGCCATTTGGGCTCAGCCCCCACAGAGCCCAAGACTGATGGGCTAGTGCTGATTCTGTGTGATGCAGCCACTCACGGGACAGACGCCTGGGGCAGACGCCTGGGACAGACACATGCTGTGAAGGTCCCAGTGTTTGTCTGTATCCATTGTTGAAACTGCTCTTTCTTCCTCAGCCACAGACCGCCTGAGCTTGCTGCTCTACCAGCTCAGGCATCCTACTGATGCTCCTTAAATCCAGTAGATATTGCTCAGTAAGGAGCAGATAGATACAGTAAATATTCAGTTTGCTCTGTGTGATTGCCTGTCCTTTCAGATGAGCAGTAATAAGAATGTGTGATGCCAGAGAGAGCTCTGTTGTCCTCAGAGACAATGCAGAGGCAATTCAAAAGCCCCCATGTTATCTGATAAAGTCCTGATCAGCATGATGCAATGAGGGTAGAAGTCCCATGAAGTCAGTAGTAGAAGTCCTCACAATCTTTGGGAAATAGGATTCTGCTCTACATGCCTGACTATCCAGCATTTGGGGTGGGAGTAACGCTGTTTCAAAACAACAGGTTCCCTCATCTTTTTACTCTGTTTGGTGCAGTTTATTGTTCCTGATTTCTTTCCTGATGATGAACTTCCTCTACAAAATATCATTGTTAAATTTATGTGGTCATTCAAAATAATTCAGTGCTTATGTTTCCCAAAGTTCTAGGAGCTGCCCAGGGATGATTGTTTATTGGTTTCTGTTATGGCTTTTGGATGTGTGTTGGTTAGTTATGACTAGTCACATCTGTCACATGAAGTCTAATATGAATACACAGGTTTGAAGGCCTCTCCCCACAGCCTGGTTGCCCATTTCAAGCAAGCGCACACAAACAAGCCGAGGCTGCATGTTGACCTGGCTCATCATCACCCTGGTTCGGAGCTGTCTGCTCCAACCAGGCTAAAATGCACCAATGTGCCATGGGTGGTGGAGGAAGCTCCTTTAAGAGGACTCATAGCTGCTTTGTAGTGATTGCTGGTTTTTCTCTTCTTAGCTTCTTGCAATAGAGGTGAACACACCAGAGAAGTTCAGCTCGACGGCTGACGTGGTGATTCGCTTGCTGGATACCAATGACAATGTCCCGAAGTTCTCCTCTGACTACTACATTGCCAGAATCCCTGAGAACTCCCCAGGGGGCTCAAATGTAGTTGCTGTTACAGTAAGTTTCATTCACCTCTTAAGAAATGTTCTCTTTTCTGGGTGCCTGTGGAGAAAGTTCAAGTACCTTAAAAATAGTGGACAGGGCAAGTAGCAAATCTTACTCACCATTTGACTTCCAGACCAAACTCCAATTCCTTTCCAGAATCAGCCAAAAACAAAATCCATTTTGGGGAAAAAAAAGTTTTAGACAAATATTATTTAGAACAACAAGGGTCATCTGCTTTTAAGACAAATCACGTGGCCTTTGAGTATTAAGAAAGCCTCAGCCAAATCAGTGCCCAGTGGGATGATTCAGTTATGGCTAAGTGGAATTGGATTTACTGGATTTGCTTGCTTAACTGTGAGTAAGAAGAAAACAAGATGGCTGCTTAGTAGGTATTAGTCTCCTCCTCTTGGGAGGAACCTGGCTGCTAAAGGCATAGTTAAACATTTAATGAGGGCAAGAATATAAAATTAAAGTGCTTAGGACTGGGAAAAAAGATTCCTATGTATGTATCTTCTCACAGTGGGAAAAATATGCCTATAGATTTTCCAGTATCTTGCATTGTCATACAAAGAAAGTCAGGGTATTAAATGCGTCCTGAGTGTTAGAGGAGCATTTCCAGCTGCCTCTCTCTAATACAACTGCTGAGACTGTAAACAGCCCTCATGTCACAAAGCCAAGAAAACTCCTGGCCACCTGGGCCTCGGGGGGGTGCAAGTCACCTTGCAGAGGCCACACAGGTAAGGATGGTGGAGGCAGGTTGCCAGAGATCTGCAGCACAAGCTGGCAACAAGTAAGAAAGACAATTAAATAATCAGAATAATAAAGTGCTGAAGGCAAGTTTTAGCAATGGAAGAATCATAGAAGTGAATCAAACAATAGAGAAAAAGTTGTTGCATGAAACTAATAGGAAAGCTATTAGAGACTCTTAAACATTACTATCTTTGATGTAACAGGAATAAAAAATTCTAGGATGTGGACAGCAAAAAAACAAAAGAGAGATTTAGAAAATGTTTGCAGAAGCAACAAAACATCTGAACCAAAGTGCACAGGAACATGCAGCTGAGGAGCCTATGTAAAATTTAGTCATGTGCTGTCATCTCAGTGCTTGACCCAGATTCATAACTGTCTGTGAAAAACTAAGATGTTTCAAGTACTCAGAATGGCAATTCTGGAGGAAGCCCCAGGTATGCAAATGTTTTTAGTAAAGTTAAACAGTACTAAACTAGGCTGTGGTCAAAATTATGGGGTTAGACAATCTGACAATCTCATGCCAAAGAACAAAACAAAATCTACCAGTAAGGCTGCAGGTGTGTTATGTTAATCATGCAGGAATCAAAGACGTTGTTCCAGTTCTCAAATATTTAAACAGGAAGATGAATGAATCAACCAGCACCACCATGAATTTTGATGGCCAGATACAGTGGTTATCACCCCTCCTCAGAGCTATCAGAGGGAGCAGGAGCTTATGGAAATAGCTGCTACCAAATCAATAGCTTTCCTAAGCCTGAGCTAAGAAAGGAAGTCAACAAGAGTATGAAACAGATATCATCTGGCGTAGTTTTTGCATTATTAAAAGTCACATAGGAACAAGAATGATTAAAATATAAATAAAGCTGAAATACAATGTATAGATTGAAACATTTGTTATTCATTACTTTAAACTGAATCAATTAAACAAGCAGAAGCTTAAAAATACTTTATATAAAGTAAATAATTTTGTCTAGGGAATATTCATTAATGTTTAACTGATAATTAGGAAGGTTTGAGAGCTGGCAGTGTGTTCATGTCACTGAGATTATCCCCATCTCTACCGAAGGAGGGTGAGGTAACTGTGGATGGATGGGGCCATCTAGCGTCACTCTCCCTGCCAGAGCCCCCGGGGCACCAGGGACAGCGTTCCTGGGGCTGGCAGGGACATTTCCTGCTGGTAAGTTGTGCACTTTCTAGGTGCATGTTTGTTCATGCGGTTCCCTACTAAAAACGTGATGGCCAAGAGAGTGAAAAGCATTTGGTCCTGTTGTTAAAAGAAAAATGAAACATTCCTTTTTGCATTTTAGTAAAGTAAAACCTTCTTTTTTTCTTTTATTAAGGCTACAGATCCAGATTCAGGGCTTTGGGGAGAAATCAAGTACTCTATCTATGGAACAGGAGCAGATCTGTAAGTAACAAGTAAATAAATAAAACTACATAACCTCTAATCAGATTTCTAAAATAATTTTAAAAGAAAGCTAGCAGGCTCATTCTTGATCTGCTTATTTCCAAGGACATTTATGCCATGTCCTTTGTGAGTTCTGTGAACACTACAACAGTGAAGCTACTATGATCATTAAACATCTGTTTCATGAACCCAAGAAATTCTACCCACAAACCCCCAAAGAGATATAAGGCAGCTGAAGTATCAATACACAGGATTTGTTCAATCACCATTTGAAACATACTTTTAAGAGAAAGAGAGGTTTTGGTCTAGTAGTGAAAAGCCAGTTTTACAGAAAAATAATCCCTTGGTTTTTTCCCCTTCCCTTTCCATATGGTTTTACAAATAGCTCTTGTCAAAATAAATCAAGGAAGACAAGATATTCAAGGATATAAACTTCAGCTTTGGATGTCAGCTGCATTGGGTGTTAAAAGCCTTTCATATATTTAAACATAATAGTCCTGCATCAGCAAAAGGGAACCTGATGCTTACTTGCTTTGGTAATAATGCCTCCCTCCCTCTCCCTGTCTTTGGGGACAGTGGTGGGAGTAGAACATCTTGAAACACTGGTTCCTCCTCACCATGTCCATCCCAGCTCCCAAACATGCCTGGGATCAGTGACACGGCTGTCACAGATATTCCTGCTGAACCTGCAGCTGCAGGGCAGGGCTGCAGGGCAGAATGCTGGAAATGAATGAGCTTTTCAGGCACTCATCTCAAGATTCTTTTTTCCTCTGTACATTATCCAACTGGAGCTAAAGCTGAACTCCTCTTGTTAAAGTGAAAGCCATTTAGGAGGCACAATCAAAGTCCAAAATCCAAGATGTTAAGGGTGAATCTCTTCTGTAGCCAGAAGGATACACATATGGGAGCATTTCCACGATGGATTATTTTGAGCCCTTCACTAAGTCTTTAAGCTAGCTGCTAACTGCACAGAGAGAAGCAAGGAAAGGTCATGTCATGCAGGCAGACCTCTTAGGTTTAGAATGTAGCAGCTGGTGGAAAGAAGCATGAGAAGGTTGTTGACAAAGGATTTGGGGGGAAAAAAATGTAAGCACAACTTTATTCTGACTAGCATTATGGGGATGCTCAGATTCACTATTCTTATGCTGTTGAATGAAGAAATGATGATATGAACTTCTCTTTTTCTTCTTAAGTATTTTTGTTTGTTTTCCTAATGCCAGAATGGCATAGCTCTGCTAGGCTGGGTTGATTTTCTAGCCCTGGCACCTCTAGATCTGCTGAACACAGTTTGATGCAGATAGGAGAATTTCAACTAGGGGCACAATGTCTCTGTTTTGGATATTGTATCAGTGGGTGTGCAGAAAGATGAGTTATACTGGAGTAAGTGAAATAGTTTTAATTCTTGAAGATGAAACCAGTCTGATGGTAATCCTACTTTGGTAATCCAAGCTGCCAGTGGGAGCACTTCTATTCTTCCACTTAAATGGGAACAATGAGAGTGCTGTCTGCATGGTTGGGCTGGGCTGGGCTGACAGCACAGGCACTGTCTCCTACACAGCTATGCCCACCTCCAGATCTTTTATTTCATCAAAACTTGTATTTGTATTTAACAGTGTTATGAGAAGAATTGAAGATTCTGGAGTGCTAAATGCCCCTTTTATAATCATTATCAATTGCATTCACAGCTGGAATGCAGAAAATATTTTGCTAACCTGTACATTGATCAAAGGATATATAAAAACTTTCATCTGTTAAAAGCTCTACTGCTTGGAGCCTACACTGGCAGTCCATTTTAAAAAGACACTGTGTCGGTATCTTCTCTATAAATCCAACCTTTGGGCTGACACTTTTGACAGTGTCTCTGTAATTACAAATGTGTAAAACTGAACTTGCAACAGATAAATCTGAACACCCACTCCATCCCAGTGTCAGTCTATGGAAAAATGATTATTTTTGGAGAAGATAATTTGCCCTGTAGTTTAGGAGATTTAAGAGCAGATTGTTTTCCATTCTGAGAAGTGAAGAGCTTAAATATAATATGCATCACACTTCTTTTAGCTATTTAGGTGATATAAAACAATCTTAATTTATGCAGGACATAAACTATTACACTGCACTTTTAAACTGAAAAAAATTAAAAATAGGTTTAACATTTAAATGAGCAAGGAAATCACTCTGGGAGAAGGCCATCACACTGAGCATTTACTGAGATCAAAGACTTTTAATGGAAAATGCAGCTAAAATGGCACAAGAGAGAGACAACTATGAGGCATTGATAGTTCTCTGGTTTTCAAGCCTAAAGGAATTAGACAAAAACTAGGTTGAGTGAAGGATTTGGAAACATCACCCAGAGAGGAATTAAGCGAAGAGTACCAGTGTCTGGGCACAGCATTTCAGTCTTTATACCCTGGAGCAAAGGTGGGCTCTAAACACACATTAGGTGACCAAAAATCTTCTCTTGCTTCTTTTCCAGGTTCCTCATCCACCCATCAACAGGTATAATTTACACCCAGCCCTGGGCTGTACTAGATGCTGAAGTGAACTCAAAGTATAATTTCTATGTGAAAGCAGAGGACACAGATGGGAAGTACAGTTTGGCTGAAGTGTTTATCACCGTGCTAGATGTCAATGACCACTCTCCAGAGTTCAATGAAAACATCCAGGAAAAGACGATGATCATTGGGTCGCCAGTGAAGATAGAGGTGAGGGATGGCACCGTGTGTCACAAAGCAGAGTGCTTTGGAAAAGCCCTGGCTCTGCTGTTTACTCACAGGGGTCATGATGAGTGTCTGAAAGTTGCCTTTTCTTGCAGCTTTATTTTGCACATCCATTTGGATGTAACAAATGGATTAAAGTGTGGAATTATAGTATTTACTGACTGCTGAGAAGGAGAAATAAATTCTATAGGCAGAATATAAAGCCCTGTTACAGTATTTGAACGATCAGTTGGTGGAGGATCCTGGATTATACAGTGATCACAAGCAGCCCAAATAAGATAAGTGAATGAAAGTACAGGGTTTTGAACACTTAACCTTCCTGACACCTCTTGGTGTTCAACCACACAGCTTAATTCCCTTCATTGTGAAGAACTGTATTCAATAATCCAGTGCGGAACATCAGGTGAAAAAATGCAGTAGCAATTGCCAGGCAAAGGTGCAGAACATCCTATGTTACACACATTTAAATGCATATCATGAAGCCTGATGACACAACATCTAATGTTAGTAGAATAAATACCACAGCACAAAAATTAAGGCAGCTATAGTTTATGGCATGGGGCTAATCCCATTGCTCTTTATCACTTCACATTTTGTCCTCCACACTGTGAGAAGCTCCCAGCTGAGGACCATTTGCATTATACAGATAGCTTACAGTTCAGTTTTTCCTCTGATTTTATTTCATCTCAAATAGAAATCACTTATAAAGAAAGGAGCCTGGTCCTGCTGTTTTTCACTAGAAAACGTAGCCTAGTTCCAAGATGAAATGAAAGCAGCCCAGTTATGGCACAGATACTATCAGAAGTGTCAAAACCCTTTTGTCCTCAGGCAAAGATACAAACAATAACACCTTTGTTTTTTACACTTCCCCTACCAGGCTATAGACCAAGATGCAGAAGAACCCAACAACATTGTGGATTATTCCATCATGCAAGCAGATCCAGCCAATGTGTTTGACATAGACCAAAGCACTGGGGAAATCAAGCTGAAATCCTATATCCGATCTCTGGACATCATCCACAACATCACAAACAATAAAGACTGCATATGGTCATTGGTGGTCCAGGCCAAAGACCGAGGCTCTCCATCCTTCAGTACCACTGCAGTTCTGAAGATTGACATCACAGAAGAGGTAAGCAAATGTTTTAGAAAAATCCTTGTGGGAGATGATCCCTGAAAGGCACCGAAGGGTAGACATTGCTTGCTTCATTTCTGAGACTTTCTTGGCAGCTCTGTTTTGTAGAGTGTTTCTATAGCCTTGTGGTGAAATTGGATTCTATAGCCACAAATGTGAAAGATATTTTGATCAGAAATACTGCAGATGTACAAAGGTAGGAGCATAATGTAATTGGGAGATGAGTTTTTTGTTAGAGATTGTTAGATATGAATTAAGGTCTATAGACTTCTGAGAGTAAAGGTAAATCCCAACTGCTAAATTTCTGGGTTTTTTTTATTTTCATCCAGGAGAAGGAAAAAAAAAACTTTTTCCCTTACAAAAAGTGAGTGGAAAGCAGCTGGGGTCAGAGTGAAATAAATCAGATAAATCAACCTAAGTGACATAGGAAAAATGAGAAAAAACATTACAGAAATACTTTGAAGTACATAGAACCTTGGATGGGAGGTTAATAATTCCACTATTATTAGCAGATGAAACAAGAAGACTCTAAAAGTGTCTAGCTCATGTAGGTTGAGATTTTCCTTAGTCCAGCTTTTACATCAGCTGAAGAACAAGCAGCGATTTATGGTGTGCAGCGCACGCTTGCACAATTCTTATTTATTGTAACTGCCTTGCCATGCCTTTAACTAGGTACCAGCAGGGAGGAAATGGGCTTTAAAGCAGATGAGAAACACATCATTAGCCTGACAGTCTCTGGACCACACACACAAACTGGCAGAGATGCAAATCTCATCCTACTGACAGCACTGGCCTTCTCTTGGTTTGGTCACAACGCTCCCACTGCTCTTAGGTCTGTTATAATCTTTCTCTGTTTTCTCCATCTCCTCTTATTCCACTGATACTCCTTATGAGGCACATCCCTATGATAGTTTTTGTACACGGTTCAGAGCCTGCTGGACTGCCAGGGGATTGGGTCTGCCCTACAGGGCAGTAACTGGCATGGGGCTGCCTTTTGGGGCCAGCTAGCCCTGTGGGCGTGGGCTGGGCTTGCTGCTGCAAGGCTCTGGCATGTGGAGCTGGGGGACTCTGCATGTGGGGTGTCAGTGGTGAGTCTAAATATTTAGCTGTTCTTCCAGATACAAAGGAAATGCATTGCTTAACACTTGGATTTCTCATGGAAATGAAGTTTTGGTGGGTTTTATACAACAAAAAAGAATTGCTGCCCGCAGCCAAGAGTGAGAGTACTTGCCCTCCCTGCCTTGCTTCCAGGCTTTTCACAGGCTGCACATTTCAGGAGTGCATGGCACTGTCCTCAGACATGTCCCTGCTGGTGGCCACCAGCCTTCCCTTCCCTCCTGGGTGAGCTGAAACCTCTCTGTCAGCGTGTGGGGCTGGTGGGTGTGAGTGGAGGGAGGGTGCCCCACGCCTCCCCTGCTGGGGGACAACATGTTTCCGAACCAGCTGATGAAGGACAACTGGAAGGAAAACAAAAGTAGCTGATACTTTGGGATGAGTTTCCTGAATTTCCTTCTCATGCTTGAAGCAATAGCAGTACCTGATGAAAGATGGTGTCTTGTATGAAGTCCCCTGTCTGCTTCCTTTTCTCCCCTTCCAGGGGTACATATTTGGCATACAAGGTGAGAGAGAGCATCCTCATAAAGTCTAGAGGGGAAGCAGAGAGCATGTGATGACATGGATTTCTTCGCACACACAGTTCTTTTCCTTCTTCCCATGCTCTTCTTGATGCCAAGTCCCAACAGAGAGTCTGAGATAGCAATAGCATCTTCTTTCTTCAAGTAGGTTTCTTCAGCAGGGTCTGGGCTACTGCTCTAGTGTCACATCTTCCATAACCCTTTGTACATGTCTCTATTACTTCTTCCATTGCTCGCAATGATTTGGGTTGGTTGGGGTTGGGGGATTTTTCATCCCATTGCATTCCATCTTTTTTGCAGAAACAGATTTCAGTTTGCAGGCATGTGAGATGCAGTGCAAGTGTACAAAACCCTTGGTCACTCCCTGCGTCCCAGGGACAGCACAGTCACTGCTAACACTTTGTGAAGAAAATAATCTCTTGGTGTAGGCATATTGCATACACACACTCTTTCTCTGAGGTTGTTACAAATGTGCATCTCATCCCTCTGTGCTCCAGCTGTAAAAAGGCTCTTTATTTCGCTGTTTGGTGCGCATTTATGTATTACTGATTTTGGGTAAGGAGGATATTTTTGAATGCATCCTCTAGAGGTTTCCTGCAGTGTTAATCACAGTAAGTAATTAAACAGGCATATTTTCTGATTAACATTTACCATTGCAATTAGCACAAGTCTGTGCCCTTCGAGATGGATGCCTTGTGGCTAAGTTCAGCAGTATTGCACATCAAAAGGACCTTCTTGTCTTGGAATAATACAGTGCTAAAATAATCCAAAGGCCTTTTAATTTAACTGAGTCTGATTTTATGGAAATTGGTATTGAGGGGCATCTGTTAATATCTTATCCTTTCACAATAAATAAAAAATATCCTTTCACAGAATAAAAAACATATGCTGGAAAAGCCAGTCTTTTTCCATCCATATGTCTCACTCAGAAATCTATTCCTGCTGCCTGATATTTTCAGAGAAGGCTGATTCCCACTCCTGTTCCTGAAGGTTGGCCTGATGGGGGCATCCCTCGGCCTCTTGATGACTCCACTGAGGTTCTGCAAATGTAGAGGGGGCGTTTATTTACACGTCCTCACGGACTGAGGCTTAAGTCCATATTTAGACAGCATAATCTGTAGTTCTTAATAGCTTTGGCCACTCATTTAGACTTCTAAATATAGCTGGCGAGTCTCAGTTTTAGATTGTCCTAACTGAAAGGTTCGGCAAAAATCTTTGAAGTAACATAGAGGCCTTCGCCTCTCTCATATTAACAGCAACCATGGGAACTGCGGTTGATGGCACTGAACAGCCCTTGCCACATTTGCAGAGCAGTTAGCCTCTTCTTTCCACAGTTTCATGGACTTCAAAAAAATATTGGTTTGATTTGAGAAGTCTTGCCTCATGCTGGTGTTAGTATTGCAAAGTGATGCCAACATAGCCTTCGTACACAGTGATAGCACTGAGCTTTGGGATAAGCACTGCAGGGGCAGCTGGTGTTCTACCCTGGATCAGGAGTCACTTCTGAAACAAATCTCCTGATCATCCCCACATACTGTGGGATGGCCTGTGCCTCATAGCTCCAAGCATAAAAGGTGGACTTCTTTCAAAATGTGTTTTGGGAGCACATCTAGTGTGCCTGGGCACCAACAGGCAGTCCCTCCCTGCAAGCAGGCTAGAACAAAACCCCAGAAACACTGAATGTGTGGAAGTGGGCTCCTCAGAACCAGCTGGTTCATTGTACAGATTGTACAGATCCACTTGCTCAAGTCAACACAGCCTGAGTTGTCTGTAACACAATCATTGAACCAAATATTTAAGATCGAGTCCAACTGTTAATCCAGCACTTCCAAGTCCATCACAAAACCATATCCCTTAAGTGCCACATCTACAAATAATCTGCAATAGCTTGGGTTCTTAACAGGTTCGCCTACTTACTTAGACTCCTAAATATAGCCTGTGAGCCTTAGCTGCTCTTATGGTTGAAGAGCTCAACCACATTCCCTTTGGGTCCAGCTTCTGGATACTTGGCCCACGTGCTCTGCTCACTGCAACCCACCCATTAGGAAAGGCTCTTGAGAAGCTGCCACAGCAAAAAAAGCCCAGCAGAGCATTATCTTCTGCGAGCAGTGGTATTTTAACTGCCTTGATGGCTGCTGAGAAAGAGAATGTTTCTTCCAGGTTCTGGCACACAGAGATATGACAGCTTTCATTTAGTCATGTATCTGCTTTTATTTTATGTGTACCAGAAAAACCAGTACCCTTCAAAATGCAGCATGCCTTTGAGGAAACAACAGCCTCAGCAATTGCAAAGTGACACTATTTGATGAGCTGGCTACATGGCACTGCTGATAATTGACACAAGGACTTGATGTTTTAAATGTGCACTTCCTGTAAGTCTCTCTGCAGTCTGGCTAAGATTATGACATTCCTGGCCTGTATTGCAAGTTACTCCTCCTATTTATCCTGCCAGTGTCATGCCCATGACAAACAGAAACTCTCCCACTCTGTGCTTACAAAATGCCTGATGCTTTTATGCAGAACGGTTGTTGTCCAGGGCTAATTCCAGGCAAAGCTTTGTATAGTAGAGGTCAAGTAACTAGAATAGGGGCTGAACCAGCTAGCTGTTAATGGGTTTAGTTTTGGTATTAATCATCTCTTCATTACTGGAAGCTCTGAACAGATGCCAGACTTTCTGAGACCAGAGGATTCAGCAAAGCCAAATGTCAAAACTCTCCATACAATTTTCATCTGTTGTTACCTCCGCAGCAGTAGTACACGGGCAATGTGTACTTCTGTCTAATCTCATTTATTCAAGGTTTTCAAATACCTAGTCAAATACTCTTCAGCCATCAGTGCCCTCCTATAAGATAGATCTTGACAAAACTCATAACAGGTGGACTCAGGTCACGTACTACTTAGCAGGGTTTATCTGACACTTAATTCATCTGACTTTCACATGAAGTTAAGTAAACCAGGGTAGAATTTCTATCATCTTATGGGATTTAAGTACAAAAACGTCCATGTAATGCAGAACAGCAAAGCTGATGTGAGTCTAAGCTCCACCAAAGTCATAGGCTGCTTTGCTTTTGGTTTCTAGTTCAGGCCCATTCCTAATTAAATACTGGAAGAACCGTCTGCACAGCAAAATAATGAAAATTTGTCCCTACCTGCCCAGTGACGTGGTCTGTTAGTTTCACTAACATTTCTTTGCCCCTTTCTTATTGGCAGTGGGACACATTCAGGGTAGGAGAAGCATGGGCTTGATAAGGTGTTTGAGGTAGGTTGTGAAAACACAGAAATTAATACAAGGAGGTGTTTATTAGCTAATTTACATTCCCCAGATTTATGGATGTGACATTAATGACAAGAGGTACTCTTAAGCACATCTGGGATACTCTTAGTCATCTTCCCCCACAGACTGCAGAGGGCAAAGAAATGGGCATCCTAGATTGGAATCACAAAGGGAAATCCATCTGATCTACAAGTCAGAGGTTCAAGTCCAAGCTACTCACAAGGTTCTCCGTATACACACTGCCTTTGATGCCTATTTTAGCATATGGTGACTACTGCTCCAGTGGGGTCCTTTACTCCCCATTGACCAAAAGCTGGGAGCTTAGACCTCTAACTAAAACACAGATCACTAGACATGCAAAGTTTGGGTGAGGATTCCCTCATGGAGTCAAAGACAGGGGACTGGGGCACAGTGGGCAGCCCTGTATTTCTGCAGCCACACATCACTTTGGTTACTCTCAGTAACCAAACCTGCATGTGAATGTGCCATTTCTGAAGGATCTCCTCGCCTTGCATAGCACTACTGTCTGTTCAGATACCACCTGTATTCACTATGAACTTCTCTTGGAAATGCAGTCCAGGGATGGGCTACCATGCCCTGAATAAGGGTGATCCACATGCCATGCCTCTACACTTTATTCCCCCATCAGCCAGGTGTTTATATGTGCTTCCTGACTTCTTTTACTGTTTCTGAATTCAGTTCAACGTCATTGCAACTGCCTCCTCTCCTGTGCCTAGTTCAACACTTAGCTCCTTTTATTTTATAGGCTATCCTATACACATTTCAGCCTAGTTCCCCAGCTGTATTTATAATAGATACTGGCCTCTTTCAAATATAACCATGTGAGGGTTGACCATTTCTCTTATTTTTGATATTTCCAGATCAAGTCCAGGGTAAAATCCTATATTTTAGGCCTCAAGAAGCGCCCATGGACAATATATGGAATATGCATGAGTGGCGTCCTTTCCACCATTTCTGTTACAATGGTGATCTCCACCATCATGTACTGGAAAAGTGTGAAAAGATCCAAGCTCCACCCACAGGGCAAAATCCGCAAAATTATACGGGGACCTCCAAGACGCACAGTGTGCTAAGCTGGAAAGTGAACTGGCCATTCATTTGTCCTCAATATGCCATATGTAGCTTATCTCATTGCTGATTTCTTTTCTCTCTATAAACAAAGCTCTTTAGCTCCACTTATCTCCCCTACCTCAAAGAGTTTTGTTATGTCTGTAAAAGAGTACTTGAAAACAGAATGCAGCACATATCTGCTAACTACTCATTTGTATACTGACATTTTACAAGCAGAAGTTTTCTCCTAATCCTTTTCAATGCCATGCTCAGTAATTGAGCCAATTATTTTCTTGCTCTATTCTTGCAAGTTAAACACTATTGTGACATGCAGGAATATGCCCTTATTTGGTGGCAATATTTCTGTAAGTTTTTTTGTTCAAGTCATCTACCTCACAGTACTATAATGTTTACCCAGTCTCCAGTCCCATCTAAATTCTCCGCCCCTGAACTGGACTGGCTGTGTGACTCTCATACTTTTTTTTAGAGACAACTTCCATCAATCAGCTCTACTTGTAACATATTTTGGACAAATGAAATTTCTGGGTCACTGTCTGTCCCATAGAGTAAGTCATGTGTTTTCTTTGTACTCCTTTACAGACTCTTCACAAAGGGCCTATGGCCACCTTTTTGATGCAAACTAAAGATAACCCCATGAAAGCCTTAGGAGTGCTAGCTGGTGTCATGGGCATAATGGTGCTGATAACTATCATGATCTCTACTGCCATGTTCTGGCGCAACAAGCGGTCCAACAGAGTCATGCCGGTGAGAAGGATCATAAAAAAGAGACAGATGCCACCATCCCGGACAATCAGGATGGAGTGGCTGAAGTTCAAGAGGCCCAGCAATGCTGCAGAGAAGTTTGTCGTGGAGGAGGACGTCAAGAGCCTACACAATGAGAACAGCAACAACAACGTCCAGGTTCTCCCTGTGCCACCGGCAGCCCCCCTGCCCCCACCACCCCCTGCCCTGGCTCCCCGGGGAGATGCCCCAGGGTGGCGGGTGCCAACCGTGTCCGGCTCCCTCACTCCCAAGCATGTAATCAAGCCACCAAAGAAGAAAGGTCACAGCAGCACCCACAACGCCCTCGTGTCAGAGCTCAAAATGAGGTTCGAGAAGAGGAACGCAGCTTTCGGGGAGCCTCACATCTAGGTGCTCTCAGCAGCCCCCAGAGACTGCAGACTGTGGCTGGGCATGGATATTTTTATGTGCTGTCTCTTCCCTGTGTCTGTCAGCACCCTGTGAACCAGAGCAGCTTCTCGCTGTGATAGCCACCCCTCACCTTCTGCAAGTACCACGTGCTACAGAGTCACCCCCCCACAGAAGTGCTGCCTCTGTGTCCAGTCGCGACTGCGGCTCCTGCGGCCGTGTCCCATGGGCCCTCCCTGCAGCTGTGTCTGACCACTGTGCTGAGTCCACCAGCCGCAGTCTCCCCAGGTGACAGGGACTCAGCCTGCCCCTGGTTTGGAGGTCTACCCAGAGCTTGGGTTTTCAAACAAGATTCTCAGCAGCCAAGGCCCTGGTGGATGTTTCTTCTGACCTGGTCTGGCAGGTGGGCTTGAGGTGTCTGAAAATCCATCACTTCAAATCCCAGACCCATTTTTGAAGACGTTGGCCTGGCTGTGGCAGCAGCACTGAGTAGAGGTGCAGGTCTCCTATAGCAGTGACACTGCCCTGTCCCTAGAGCACAATATGCTTTGCAACAGCTGGCGGAGCGATGTGCTCATGGCCTGAGTACCTTCATTCCTAAAAGGTAAGCGGGCAGGCTTGGAGAAATCCTTCATTTTCCTGCAACTTACGCTGGGTTTTGCCAGAGCACATTGAGATGATGCTGTGCTTTGCTTCTGCCCTGGACTTGACTGCTGAGGAGTGACAGGAGGGGCACCTCAGCCTTCCCTGGACCAGCAGGGAAAAGACTTGAGCACAGAAGTTCAGTAGCAGCGCTCACTCAGCACTGCCTCCTTCTGACACTGCGCCCCAAAAGAATGGGAGCCCAGCAGGACAAGGACATGAATAGAAACCCAGGGAAGACAAGGTAAAACTGAGAGGTAAATTAGAAGTGGAAGACAGAGACAAGTGCTGGAAAGTTGCATATGTTGGTCAGGCAAGTGTCTGGAAAGATCGTGTGGTGTTGTACACTGCTAGCAGAAGGTGTCAAGGAATATATTTCATCACCTTTCCTGGCTTGTTGCAGGGACTGGTGTGTTCAAAAGGAGGTTTCCATAAAATGTTCAGGTTTTTCTAATCAGTATTTTTGAGTGAATTAAACAACAGTTAATGGGAAGGGACTTGCAGGGCAGCTGACAAACTTTTTTCCTGTTACGTCATAGTAAAAAGGCACCCAGAGCAGATCACTTTTTTCACTGGATCTACCCCACAGACCCCCCCTCAGGTTTGTTTCTGAGGAGATGTTTTTTCAGCTGGGCCTGGCTCTTTCCCATCCCCTGGGGAGAAGGCAGCACCAACTGAGCTGGCTGAGGAGCAGCACCCCGCACCCTGTCTCTGAGACCCGGCCCTGCAGAGAAGCTGTGCTGTCATGGTACCAGGAACATCAAGGTGGGGAGCAAACCTGACTGGACACACTGTGTTAATTCAAGGGATTCATGAGAGTTCTCCAGCTGTCTTTTCAGTTGAATCAGCAGACCTGGCCATCAGGATCTCCTCTCACTCCAGTAGCTGAAATAATTCCCCTTTTTGCACCAGGACTTCATCAGTTTAGGGAATAGCTGGTTGAATATGAAATTACCCACTTACAAGGAAAATCTTGTATTTTTTAACTTCAGGTCAATCTGCCTAGAAGCCATCTTGCTTGTGGCTCGTGTTATCCATGAGCTGAGCCAGAAGCTGTAGCCAAGAGGTGCAGGAGAGTCCCAGCTGGGGGTCATGGCAAGGGTGCTGCTCCCAGAGCCTGTCCTATCACATCTCTCCTTTTCTCTACTGTTTTCTTGCTTATCCCTCCTCCTGGGGCACTGTGATGTGAGGCCCAGGTTCTCACCTGTCCACTCAACTTGTCCTTATCCCCTGGCCATAAGGTGGCCGGAGGGAGGGGAAGTGCAGCCCCATGACCCCACTCTTGCTGCTCTGTGCAAGCACCGGCCTCCTGCTGGCTGAGTGTCCACAGGTTCTGCAATGCTCCCTGAAGTTCATGATTTATTCCCCATACCACTGTCTTCCCAGTGTTGTGTTATTGCCAGTATTCAGTGTTCATTCTCTAATGAGGAAAGCCTATAAAGACCATTCAATTAAGTCAGATTTAACAGGTATTACAGGCTTATAGTCTTAGAGATTATATTTAAGAGGCAATAAAGATGTTTTATTACCATGTTGTGAGACTCCTTCCCAATTACTCTGTATTTCAATTTCAAGGAGTTTTTTTAATAAATATTTTTTTTTAAAATCTGCAAAAGTTCTTCTGTGCTTGGTGTGCTTCTGTTGGCAACAATGCCTTGTCATCACCTGTTACATGACCAGACAGCCACAGGCAGCCAGGCCATGTTTTAGGATGACCAAATGGACCCTTCTGCAGGCTGCAAGTCAGGAGAGGGGCTATGTGGTTTTTGGACAACACCAGGCTGGAAGGAGAGGAGGTGAGAAGCAGGATGCCATTGGCACAGGCCATGGGCAGGGTCACAGAGAGCCCCTGGCCAAGCTCCTCTGGTACTACAGCCCACTGCAGTATGGCCTGGGGGGCAGGGAGGCAGCAAGTTCAGTCTGATGCTAGTGTCCAGTGTCTGCCATTTGTTATGAACCTCCTCCACAAGGTCAGGGATGTTTTGTCTTTCTCTGGCTGTTTCCTCACTGTGATTCAGCAAGTCTCTCCAGTCTCTACAGTATGATGTTGTCCCTCCCTGCTGACTGTGGTGGAAGAAGGCCAGTCATTGCTGATGGTGCTTTGTTATTTACTACCCCCCACCCACGGTCCCACACTGGTCTTCAACCAGCATCAGCTCATGCAGCTCTGTATCTCTGCATTAGCTGTGCCTGTGGAGGCTTTCCCAGGACAAGGTTTTCCTGCTTGGCCAGCTGCTTCTGCCCCTTCCTCACCACTCCAGACCCCTGTGATTTGTAGTGAAGCTGCCTGGCCTCCTCCATGCCTGCAAGCCAAACCCTGGAGCTCCTTGGAATCCAGGTTTCTTTGCAATTCATAACTGTAAAAGGCCAGAGACGAAGCAGAGGACCTCTGTGTATTCTGAAAACCTGTTGTGTTTATTGCTTTGACACTAAAAGACTGACGAGACTAGGAAATCCTGTGAAATATTAAAGCAAGAGTCAGCACTGACAAACAGAGCTCTGTTCAAAAGCTGTGCAGTACGGTACAGCAGAAGGAGGTACTGGGGGAGGAATCATAGGGCCTGAGGAGAGACCACATGGAATATACACACCAAAAAACAAAATACAATTAGAAAGCCAAGCTACCACAGCATGAAGCTCACAACAGCTGGGGTGTCTACCCTAAATTTTTCTTTTTGAGACGAACTATAACACATATAACAAGGGCTGTGGGTCTATGGGCCACATGCTTTGGTTGTGCTGGAAAGCATGAGGTCAAAAAAAGAAAAAAAATAAGTCACATGTCCTCAGACCCCTGAGAATCACAGCACTGAGCTGCTCCACAAGTGGGAGGCAGTCACTTTTACATGCATCTTTGGGCTTTTTTGCCTCTAGCAAAGAGGCAAGCTTTGGTTTCAAAGCAGCAGGATAGGCAGGCACCTGTCTACATTTAGGGAACGTGCCTGGCTTGCATCTTCAGATCCCAACCCCCTGCTCCACTATATTCTCTGCCCCTGTCCATTTGTCCCACCAGCCTGGTTCAAGCACTTGCACTCTTCCTGTTTGTGGTACAACCAAAGCTGTGAATCTCTTAGGGCTGCGTAAACCTTAAGGAGTAAGGAAAAAAACAAAAAAAAGCAAAACAAAAAAACCCACCCCCAAAACCAATACCTCTAGTCAAAGTAATTTTTTCTCCAACTCAAATAAAATCTCTTCATCATGTTGACCTAATCCTCCCCACGATTTGTTGTTGCTGGGCTGTGACCACAGCTGTGCCCAGCTCCCCTGTTCGTTCCCAGGAGCAGGCACAGGACAGGAGAAGCTGGCACCTGGCACTGGACAGAGCTGCGGACACACATAAATAGTTAAACACACACCTGTGTGGGTGAGTGAGGGGACACCTCTGGCCTTCGGGCACAAGCACTACTATCGGGGGTTTTTTCTGTTAGTGCTGGTTTTCTTCGTGTGTCAGTGCGCGTTGCTCCATGACAGCGCTGCAGGGGCAGCTCCACGCACACCTGTGGCCGGACAGCCCGGGCACCTCCATTCCGAGGGCTCCCCCAGCCTGCTGCAAACACCGGCGGTATGCCCGCCGTGCCCGAGTCCACGCAGCACAGAGCAGCCCTGGCGCTGTCCTCCAGAAACCAGCCCGGGCTGCGGCCCCAGCCGCCGTGCGGAAGGTGCCGCAGGCCGCGCCCTCACGGCGGGCAGGCCCGGCCTAGTAGAGGTCGGCGCTGTTCCTATNCAGCGCCTCCGCCGTGCAGGCGTACATGCCGGCAGGCACGGCCAGCACCATGGCGCAGACGATGACCACGATGTGGATGAGCTTCTCGCGCTGTTCCATCTGGCTGACGTCGCTGCCCGTGACAAAGACGACGCACTGGCCCTTGCGGGGAGCCTGGTTGCGCACGGCCACGCACACCTCGTACTTGGTGGCGGGCAGCAGGTCGGTCACCGAGTAGGTGTTGACCCCGGGCCCGATGTAGATGGTGTCCTTCTGGGCGGCGTCGTAGCGGCCCACCAGGAGGGTGTACCAGGTCTCCCCCGGCTCGGCCGCCGCAGCCGCGAACCACTCGAGCGTGATGCCGTAGACCGTCTGCTTGGCGATGCGCACCTCCACGTGAGCGCCCGGCTCCGCGGCGGCCGCGGGCGCCCAGCCGCGGGCCGTGGTGGACGCCCACGGGGCCACCACGCGGAGATTGATGGCCACCGAGGTGTTCCCCAAGAAGTTTGCGGCTGTGCAGGTGTAGTTGCCGGCGTCTGCTGGCCGTGCCGCTGGGATCAGCAGCTCTGAGCGGACAGTGTCCTCGCTGATGGGCTCCGTGGACACTGCGGGCAGAGGTGAGGGGGTCAGCAGGAAGCCCTTGGGCAGCCCCAAGGCCGGTGTGGGACAGGGGCAACGCAGGACCCGCCCTGCCCGGGGAGAAAGGAAGAGGGGCACGGGAATGTGCCAAACCCCGCAGAGCTGACAGCAAAGAGTCTGTCTGAAACGCAGGAAACGCACTGGGACACCCAGGCATGGGAGAAGCTGCTGTGGGCAGAGGCCGAGCTGCCCCTCTGCCATCAGCGTTTTTAGGTCAGGGCAAACCAGGGGAGGCACTGCGGAGGCACACCTACATTTTGGACACGTGCTCCATCCTCTGTTAGGATTAAAAATGTCCATCTCAGGAGGCTCAGACAAAATAGGTGTATGAAGCCAGAAAGTATTTGGCTGGAAGTGAAACGCAGTTTTAAGAACAGGGTGAAACCCTGTCATCTACCCAAACAGAGGTGTGTGTGTGGCTGTGGTTGAGAAGAAACTGTATGTAATTGATCAGCATGTGCTTGTGGAAAGACACTCAAGTCCTGCTACAGCTCTGCAATTGAAGCAAATACCAGCCCAGGATTAAGGGCTAATGCTATCCTATTTAGTTGGCTGGCTTATTAGGGACACACGGCCTGTGTGCTGCCTGCCTGTATGTCTTATTACCTTACCTGATGAAAATAGCAACTTGTCCTATCGAAGGCTCTCAGTAAAAATAGACATGAGGTTGGACGAATTGGGAAGAAAAGGTCTCGTATTACAACACCTTTGTTAAAGAATATAAATAAGCGAGACTTCAGGAAAACACCACCTTCTGTTTGAGTTGGTAGAACATGAATGGACACAGGAAATGGGGCTCCACAGTTTTGTGGTTTCTGTAATATTTCTTGAGGGAATATATGGGAATAGTATAGGAACATACAAGTCTGTGTATATATGTGTGTGGGCTGATACAAACACATCTGCATGCAAATATAATTATACAGAGTGTGTTCATATATGCATGTAGTATATAATATATAGTAAAATATGTAGTGTATAATGTATAGTAAATATACATGTATATTTAGATAATTACATTTTTATTAAATATGTACAACTAATATAAGATTAGTAGCTCCTACATCATGTATCATGAGGAAAGAGCTGCTTCTTAAAATGCACAAGTAAGATAATTGTATAAAAATGAGGCCATGCTCTTTTTATCTTTGACTGATATCCTGCATGAAGCAGCTCTTTTTATGCTGGTCAGATGTGCTTAGATGCACAGTATGATTAAGATCATATGGATTACTGCCACCACAATAACTGTGGTGCTCTAAAGGGGCTGGGTTGCTGTGGTGGCTGTGATGGCCTGCAGACGTATATAAGTAGAATAGCACAGCATAAATTTTTAATGAAAAAAAAAAAGAAGAGGAAGAAGAAAAAGCTTTGCTTACCATTAAATGCCCTTAAAAGTTTGAGTGTGTAGGTCCACCAGACAGCTGGGGAAGGGCTGGCTTGCACAAAGCAAGTCAGGGTGATGTTGAACCCTGCTGGGACTGTCAGGTTGGTGTCAAGGGCTGAGGTCAGGGGCTTCGTGCAGCTGTTAAGCTCCACTTCATGAAAAAACTTCCCTGTCCTGAATTTTGGGCCTGAGCAAGTTAAATAGGAATTCATCAGGATAATAGGTGGGCCCACAGACTTGATGAACTGGACAAATCCCCGCAGGCGACAGTCACAAATCCAGGGGTTGTCATGGAGGGCCAGGACAGCATTGGAAATGGCTTCTAGTGGCCCCTCCGTCCTCTGGCTTCTCTGGTAGACAGGCCAGTTGTAGAAGACATCCCTGGATATGATGGTAAGCTGATTTGAGGATAGATCTAAGTAGGTCAGGTTGGGCAGATAGCGGAGTGCGTGTTCTGGCAGGACATCCAGCCGGTTGTGCTTCAGATCCAGGATTTTCAGAGTCGGGGTGTCCTGAAATGCTGTCCATGGCACCGAACTTAATTTGTTCCCTTGCAAGCGCAGCTCCTTCAGAGCTGGCAGATATTCCAGGCTCTTGATGTGCATCACTGTGATGTTGTTAAAATTGAGCCACAGATACTCCAAGGCACTAGCATTCTCAAAAGAGCCACGAGGCAATTCTGTTAGGTGAGAATTTTCTATTCTAATTTTCCGAATGTCCTGAGGGATGTTTGCAGGGATCTGCCTCAGCAGTGCAGACATGCAGAGCAAACTCCTAGGGAGGAAACCAGAAAATTTTCCAGGTCACACACCACGTTTGAGGCCAATAAACCAGTTAGTTCCCTATGCAGGTCTACAGGCACTTGAATAATTATAAGGTATTGTATATAGGGCATGCATAAGCCATCCATCCATCCATCCATCCCTGGGGTTTACACCAATTTTACCATAAAGAATGCATCAAGTTATAAAAATGGCTATGTATGTAACTACATTTCTCAAGGAAATAAGAGAAATCTCATTCTCTGCTCAGGACAGCACAATTCAAATATTAGAGGTGGCACTCCATGCATCAGTCTGCTTGGTTCTGGTGCTCACATCGTCAGCAAGTTCCTACTGGGGCTGTCTGAGCCGCTTCACTGGTGCTACAACAGGGGTAACAATGTTCTTACCTTCCAAAGCTGTCCTGAGAACAAGAGCATCCTGTGATGCAAGATGAAACTGATGGGTTTATCTTGTGGAAGGCCAGAAGAAGAAGAAAAATATGACAGACAGGGTCCATATTCTCCTTTAAGAAAGCACTGTGCAGGGCTTTGCACCAAACACACCAACAGCCTCCAAGAAGCAAATCCTATTAGCTGTAATCTTCCTTGACGCAGAAATAAATCCTGCTGGGGACCCAGCCCTAAGGAAGACATGTAGTGTGGTTCTCAGTCTGTGTCCAAGTGCTAAAAACCACCATCAGGACCACTCTTGGCATTTCTCCTCCAGCTGAGGGGATTCTGACAGACATATTTATTTGGTTGGGAATATGAAGATGGAGCCAAAATCACTTCTTTTGCCAAGCCCTTGCAAGTAATTAACTAGGGCAAATTTTTATCCTTTTTTTTTTTTAATTTCACAGTGTCTGTCTCTGTCTCCTATATTTTAATGACTTTTATCAAGGCAGAGAGCCACAGTAAGGGCCAGACTTCACAGCTGTAATTTGCCATGGTGCCCCATTGCACAGTCCATCCTCCCCCAAACCCTGCCCGCAGTTCTGTGTGGGGTGTGTTCTGCTCATGATGAGTGCAAAACCTGCTCCCCAAGCTAGCGTGTTACAGCATGGAAGCATAAGCGTGGCACCTGTTTCCTCTGAAACGACTCCTCCTCCCCACAGCAGCTCAGTTCTTACATGTTGGTAGTGAAAATAGCAACATAGCTGTGGCCAGTCCATGGGTTTCTCTGGCAAGAGTATCTTGGAAGTCAGTCTCTTTTTTATAAATACAAAATTTCAGTGCTGTTCTCTGGCTTCCCTCAGAAGACACATGCCGACTACCTTTCAGTCATCTTGAAAAACTAAGCCGTTGTGAGAAGGGATTTTAAGTAACCAAATTTATGGATCTCTTTTTATCCAAAACAGCGGGTTATGCTTTCCAAGGAGTTCTGCGTTCTCCTGGGGCCATCTAGTGTGGATGGGCTTCACTGCAGCCTGCACAGGAGCACGCCTGGGAAAAGGGCTGCGCCTCACTGCCTCTGTATGTGACACTGGGTCACCAAGCAAGATTAGCCTGAACCTGCTTAACCTCTAACCTATGGGACCAGGATAGAAAAATATTTAAATTGTGGCAGCTTAGAGCTATATGTGGCTCTCAGGGTTGTGCTGCTTTCAGCCTACAGAACACACAGGCTTGATTCTGCAGTTTTTAAATCAACAGGAGCTATTATTTCATGGCAAATCAGCAAAATGAACTGGTGGGGAAACTTCTGGGGACTGATACAGTGCTCTGTTTCTGTTCCCCATGTACAGGGAGTATCCACAGGGAGTGGGCCTGTCGGGATGCTGTTGCTGGCAGTGCCTCACATCTAACCACAAGCATATGGGATTGTTATGGTTTGGGTTTTTCAGCTGAAATACTCCTTATTTGTCCATGGTGCGGTATTTGATTTTTCAACAACTGCCTTGTATGCAAGCATGCCAGTGAGCCAGGAGTAAAGGGGAAAGGCTGCTGGTCTGTAGCACAGCAGATGCAGCAGCTGTAAATCACCCACTGGGGGGTGGTGGCTGCTGAGGAGTTTCTTGGTGAGGCTGTTGCTGTTGTAGTTGGGGTGTTACCGCTGCAGCCCCTGTCACCCGAGGAACACACTCCTTGTGCACTTTCCATGTAACCAAAGCAACAGAGAGGACATCCATCAGCAGGGCTGGCTGGTTAAACTGGGGATGTTGCAGAATACCAGTGGCAGCTGCCATGGGAGGGTGTGTCCTTCCCCATCATCCATCAGCCACTGAAACAGAGGGACTCAGGGCCCCCCACTCCCACCCAACCAATGCCATGGTCACTGGTGTCTTTGGTCTCTTTCTGTGGTCTGCCATGAAAATATTCCCTAATAAAACAATTATATCTTTTTATAATAATAATTTTATATTTTTACACTTTACAATAATAATAAATACAATTTTACAATAATAAAATAATACAAAATATAAAATAGTAAAATAATAAAATAATTCCATATAGTAGTATAATATATAATGATACCATAATAATATAATTTTACTATAATAAAATAATATTATTTTACCCTTTACAACAGGCAATCAAAGTAACAAACTATTTATGATGTAGTTAGTTAAAAAACTCCTGGGTGTCAGGAGAAATCCTGGAGTTTGCCCATGTGTGAGTTGCAGAGCCAGGGAACAGAAAGCTTTCAGCAGAGGCAGAATAAAATAAGTCCCTTGATATGTTCAGCTTTAGAGGGGATGGGACACCTCCCTGTGATGGGATCAGTGGCTGAAGCCCCCCCTAGATCACTGGCATGTTCAGTCATGCTGGACAGGTGGGAGCCACAAGGGATGGAGACACCCATCAGTGCCTGGATTCAAGGCAGGTGGGATAGAAAACAGGTTTTGGGTTGGGATGCTTTGGCTTTGCTGATAGCACCAGGAGGGACAGCCAGAGGGATTCACTGCTTTTAAGACCCGAAACCTCCTTTGTGTGAAAGTAAGGGCCCTTCTTTGCCACCTTGTCACTCCTCCTCCATGGCACGTGGGGAGGGTCTTGAAGTATGTGGCAGCTAAGTCACATCTTCAAAAAATCTTTCCTGAAAAGTGAAGTGTTATTTATTTACAGGTTTATAAACTAGTGGAGTTTCCCTCCATGTACATCTTCAGGCACAGAACAGCTGCACAATGCCTAATGTCCTGGGATGCAGGAAGCAAAATGATATCCAGGGTTCTCTGTTAGAAATACCTTATTTTAAATAAATTAATTGCTTAACAGAAAAAAACAATAAAAAATAATTTCAGTTGTTTTCCTTTTCCCACATGAGAATTCCTGCCAGTCCCACCTATCTTCTACAGGGCTGGAAAACAGCCTTTCAGAGAGTGGTGTTAGTCACTACCATAGGCCAATGCACTGGCTGTTTCCAGGCTGATATTTATTTGCTGCTTGAGAGGCCATTTATCTAACTATATCCAAACTCCAGGTGTACTCAGAAGGTTCAGTATTAACCTGTGAGTCCAGTGGTGAATCACTTTACCAAAGTCAGATGAATTAGGGTAGAGAGAAGGGGGAGGAGAAAGGGGGGAGGGGGAAGTAAGGGAAATAAATCCGCCAGTGTTAGCCACAGTCATTATGCTTATGTTCCCTACTGGACTGGGATTTTGCTGCCTTTTTAATTCAGCCCAGTTTATTCCTGCTTGTAAATTTAATGGTCACTATTGTGACAGCAGATGTCCACTAAGTTCAGCTGCTCTTTAACATCATATGGTATCCTGGCTGAAGCCAAAATGCAGAACAAGCTGTCTAAAACTCAAGCTGTCAAAATAAATCTGCACAGAGACAGTGTCTGCTAGTCTATGGGAAGTGGAGTTGAAGAGACTGCTCTGATTGCCAAAGCAAATGGCAAGAGATCACTGTGTGCTGCTAGCTATGGCTGGGGAATCAAACTGCATCTTGAAATTACATTTCTTCTTGTAAGAAATCAAGCCTGGGCTGATACTTTTCAGGTAGCCCCTCTGCCACTGCTTTCGGTTAGGAATCACTGCTGGGCAGGACATAAGCATTGAAGGATGCAGTTTGGTGGTTTAGACAGTGCATGTATCAAAGTGTTTAAAAAAGCTGATGTAATATAGTTTAGTTGGCATGGTAATATCCAGTCTAAGATTGTTAAAAGGGAATGCAATAGCAGATGTTTGCTTTGGTTCTTACAGTACATCTTGAGAATTGACTTTAATCGAGAAAGAAACAGTTTGCTCCTTACCATGCTGAAACTAGGTGCTTAACAGCCCTTCCATGACAACAGAACTCAAAATCCAATGAGGTATTTATCTTTATATGTCTGGTACCACTGAAAATCTGACCCAGAGCCTTGAAGTCACATCAGCTTCCTTAATGGTTTGAAATTTCACTCATAATTTAGCAAGTACAGGGTTTCTCCTCTGACCAATGCCAGACAAGACAGAGCTTGTGCAAGTTTGTACCTATTGCCTATTGAGTATGAACCACCAGTGCAATAGAGAAAGGCTTGTCTTGAACAGCAGCAGCTGAGATGATAAACTGCAGTGCCTCAGCTGTGGGACAGTGAGAGTGGGCACAGGAATGAGAGAAGTCACGCTTATTCTATTTGGGATCACTATTTATTCCAAGTACAAAAAATATCCAGTGGAGTCTGTAAAGCTGAACACATCCACAGTGAATGTCCCAGGATGATCCCTCAATGGAGCACAAGCAAAGAGTGCCAGTGCTGACCCAGCTGGTGCCTTCTGCACAGCCAGCTCACAGACCGAGACTCGCAGCAGGTGAGAGCTGCTCCTCACGGGGGCTGGGTGCAGCAAATGGCCCAGCTTATGTCTCCAGTCAGGTGGAAAGTGAATACTTCTGGTTCCCAGTCAGCTCCTGCATACCTGACTTACAGGAAAGTCCTTGGGCAGTAGGTGCACTCCATTCACCACAGGAAAACTTGAAGACAGTCTTGTTTCTTAGGAGCTTACCCATGCAGGGCCATGGTAGGCTGAGTTCTCACAGCCCAGTGCTCCTGCTGCGTGTGTGAGCAGGACCCAGGCTTACATACAGCAATCCTTGCAACTCAGCACAAAAACTGCTACTGGAAAGACAGTTCTTTCCTGACTCTAATTATCAGGCTGGGACAAATTAACTTTGTAAAGAAAGAATAGATCTATTACATTTCATGTTTCATCAGTTAATTTGTTGCATTAAAATATATAATTTTACAAAACTTTATTTGTAAACCTAACAATCTACACAGTCCAGTAACAGAAGTAGCATGAATGATTTTATACAGGGATTGACAAATTCTCCCAATACAAGAGAAGTTCCTTATCATTCATGCAAGGAATACAGGGAGTCCTATCAGAAACTCTTGTGATGTACCCCTTTTTGCTGGCATTTATGTTGAGATCAAATGAGTTGCTTTTTCCATCAGGCCAAGTAATCTGACATAAGTGAAACCCTTCTGTATAAGGAGGACTTGGAAAATCCATACAGGGCTCCATTCCAACCAGTGAATTTTGTTAAGCCACACTGGACATACACATCCAGAATGTGAGTGGAAGTCCTTCCAATAAATTTACAAACACATTTCAGGACAATTCAGCAAGATTTATCCATTAGCATTTCGACTTGACTGGATCTTTCCCATTCAACATTTGGCAGAATATATGTAATTTTCTTCATGAATAGTATTTATTACAAAGAGAAAAATGTTATATACAGTATTACTACATGAGGGACTTGAGAGGAAAATTACACATCTGGGAATTACTTTGTGATAAGCACTCAGATTTAAATTCCACGGAAGCCACAGAACTTAAATGACTGATCAGTTCACCCTGACTATGAAAGTACATTTAGATTAATATTAGACAGGTTTTTTTCAGAGTCCTCAAACTTGTAAAATGCTTGCAACCCAAAAGACTGCACTGAGCCTTTGCCACCACTGAGACCATAGTCAGGAATGGCTGATGTGTGCATGGCCAGTGGTCTGACACCACATCACTTTCTCCTGCTCTGCACAGAGCAACTTCTTTCCATGACTAAGTCACAAGTGCCTGGCTGATCATGTGGGCCTTCTCCATCAGTTTTGCCAGGAGCACAGCCAGCAGTGATGGGGTTGGTTTGGGAGATTTTTGCAAAACTGTCTAATGTAGGTTTTCCAGTATGATTACAAAGCATTACACTACCACACACAACGTGCAAAGTAGGCTATTGTATGATTTTTATCTAGTACAGCTGGTATAAAACATATTCTACTAATTACAATACAGATACAAAACACCAGCTAGGACTGATAGTGAAAGCCTTTGCTGTTGTTCCATATCTTTAGAGCAGGGTTTAGGGCCAAAATGCAACCAACAAATGCTCTCTGTTACGCATTCTTAGGAGAGGATTGGGTTTTGTCTCTTCATTTTTATCTCCTTTGCACATTTCTCTAAATTCACAGCATAGAGTTGTGATTATGTTGGACATATTAGAAAAGGTTGCTGTACATCTGTATTTAGTGATCTATTAAGCATCAAGCTGCATGTTTCATGCAAACATGGGGGATGTAAAAGGTGAGACTCTGAATCTTCACCTTCATAAGTATTTTTATTAAAATGACTAAACACTCCCCTCGCTTGTCAACCAAAAGAACATCAGAAGAGCTGAGAATAAAATACTTAGCATATTGCAGAGCAGGCCCTAAACAACACCAAGCAGAGCACACTTAGAAATGTTGCTTGATTTCCTCACACTTAGTGTGCACACTTCATTTTCATTTGACAGGAAAAAAAAAAAAAAACAAAAAAAGTGGTCCAGGAGAACGGGGCTATCATCACAGAAGCTTTTGACTGGGTACAAAGCAGCCAACCCCAAGTGGTGTGAGCAACATGTTTCTGTAAAGCTTGGGCACCGTCTATCCTCTTGCATCCTCCTCCAGAGCATGTCAGAGACAGAAGCATGGACAGGGAGGCCTGCAGTGCTGGAGCAGTCACAGATACAGCCACACGCTTCCCGCTGGGTGAGCTGACAGTCAGCCTAGGCACTGTCAGCAGAAGTATTCGTTAGGCTGTCCCTCTATCTTTGGAATGGCTTCCGAGTCCACGCTGGAGCGGGCAGACAGCAGCCTGTTGGACTCGTCAGGGGTGTGCCGAGTCAAGTACTCTCCTTCCACACCCTTGGCCTTGGCCCCAGGAGAGAGGCTTTCAAAGGTGACATAGGATTCCTGAACGTCCTTGGGTTTTCGCACAAAGCATTTCTTGCAGCGCCGTTTTAGTGCTCCACAGCAGACCACCAGTGTCAGAGGAACAGCAATGACACAGGCCACACTGATGACAACCACATTGATGAGCTTCTGCGTCCCTCCTGCACTGACAACTTCATCTGTGGAAAATATGATGCACTGCTCCTTCCTGGGGATCAGCCCTTTGACACAGACACACACGATGTATTTGGTCTTTGGCAGCAGCCCATAAAGAGTGACCTTGGTCTTTCCTGGCTCCACGTTGATCCGCCGCATGTCCCTCTCCCCAAAGACAGCATAAAGGACACTGAACACTGTGGTGTTCTTTGCCATAGGCGCCTTCCAGGCCAGGGTGATGCTCTGGTCGGTGTCCCCTATGACCCTGACAGACCTCACCATCCTCTCTGGCTCCTGCTGGCCTGTGGTGGGGCTCACCAGCAGGTTCTGGGGGTTGCTGTCTTGAGCCACATCCGGCAGGAGGAGACTGTCTCCAGTGCCTGCCCCAGCCCCCAGGGTGGGCACAGTGGACGTGGTGATAACGTACCTTGCCACCAGTTTGTCATTGTAGGCAGCTGCCTCCATCCCGCTCGCCTTGCCATTCCACGTGCCTTTGGCACTAGAGTTAGGGTCATCCGTGCTTTCTGAGTCTGTGATGATGAGTGAGATGAATGCCTCTGTTGCCCCCAGGAAATTCTTTGCTTTACAGATGTACTCTCCAGAGTCAAGGTAAGAGACTACAGGCAGGCCCAGGATAGACCAGCTCATCCCATCACTGGAAATCTCTTGGTGAACTGCAAGGCAGGAAAAATATTAAATTAACAGGCAATAATGAATGGAATTAATTCCATGTTTGTAAAATACTAAGACTCCATCACCAAATATCTGCTTGATAAAGTATATGATAAAGAATTGTCATTTCTGCTTGCCGCCAATAACATTACAAAATCAAAGTAAATCTCAGAAAAGGACTATAATTAGATTGTGTCAGGATTTAAACTGCTTCAAAATAAATATACATGAAAATTTTGATGCTATTTCCTCCAAATTGATGTACAGCTTGAAAACATGAGAGGTTCTTCCATTAAAAATAAAAACTTGAAAATTCTTATGTAGGTGCAATACTTAAAAGAGAGGAAGGAGCAGGCAGCAATGTGATCTATTTGAGCATTAGATGCAGACCATGGAGGCAAAGCAAATAAAGACAGTGGAGATTTTACTGTAATAAACACTCAGACACTAGCCTAGAGTATATGGAAAACAGTTGGAAGATAATATCCCTTCTACTGCTTAATTATTGCAGGTGTTTATCCTTATACACCACTAAATGATATGTATATAACTGAGTGATGGTTTGCTCATATGATTTACTTGCAGGATAAAACTAGCTTTTTTTGCCTTTTTCTATTGGTGCAGAGAAAAAAAGGAAGAGTTGGGGTCTTGTGGAACGGTAAAGCACCCTCTTCATTATTTAACAAGCCTCTTTAGTAAACCAGGAAGATGTCTGAAAGGCAAAGGTAAGAGAATGCAAACTTCTCTCAAGCCCTCCTGGGGTCAGGATCCAGCCTCGGCAACCAGGGCCCCTTCCAATGGCAGTGAAATACAAGGTAACAGAAGTTACTTTTTCAGTTTCATTATTTACTGAATGAGTATATTAAAAAACATAAAGCTATGAGTCTACCTGTGGCAATTACCTGGACATACAGACTGTGGACTGTTTCTCACTCCTTTCTGCTCAGAACACCAGCATTTCAAACAGCCACATTATAGCATTGGCACAGAAGCTGGCATTGCTGAGAAATAACCTATCTTTCCAGACAGCTTTTTACTGAGAGGTGCTAGCAGCTGATTTAATGGGGCACAAAATACATCCATCTCAGTTGTAGCTCAAAGTAAACTCAACACAGACTTTCAGGAAATCGTCCTGGTTTATTTTTTGTGGTGGCTCTCTTTCAAGTGTAGGAGGGATGTTTGCAGCATGATGGGTACACATTATCATTATGAGGAGCAGTTCTGCTACATCTTGCACATCGTGCACAACAGAGCAATGACTTGTGCAGATCCTAGAAAATTATATTTATTACAAATGGTTTACTGCTGGGAAAGAAAATTGCTCTCATCCGTGTTCTGTGCACCGAGGAGCCCTGTAACCCTTTGAAGATCAGACCCAATACTTAGCAATGTATCTGCTAGGTTTAGATCCTCTATGAAAGTCAGGGCAGGTTGGAGGCAAGGAGGTTCAGGTCCTGACTGAAAACTTGTAGGACAAAAAGCTAAGGACAACTGTCTTCAGCAGAGCAAAGGTTTCTTCCTTAAATTCCCTACAAATTAAAGGACCAGTGTTGCAATTACAGCTCCAGACATTCTTGTGAATGGAAATGAAATTATGATCAGTCACAAAACCAATGTCTGAAGGCTTCCCCCAGGAGAGAGGTAAGCACAGAAGAGGTGCTCAGACCAGGTGGTCAGGGTTCTTCCACAGATCTTTTTCCCCAGGAGAACTTGTCAGTCTAATAGAGGGAATGATTCCTTGGGGACATTCCCACTGAAGTGTTGTATTCTTCAGCAGTTTAGTGGCTTTTTTGTCTTTAATATATCAGTAATGCTGTATGTTTGCTACCTTTTCTTTCTTCTACAGCTGGTCTGAATCCCAGTTGAATTCACATCAGACATCTCTCTGCCAGAAATGTGTGCTAATGGATTAGCAATAGAATAGATGAATAGAATATGCAATAATAGAATAATTCAGTAGGAAGCCCTTTCAGTGACTGAATACTAACTAACTGAAAACAGATTATTGCTACAGTTGGAAATATTTCATTTCTTTAGCTTCAGCAGATTTGCAGAAAATCCCTCGACTTGTCTCACCACCACAATTGCTATGAAACAAAGCAAAACCAAATTCCTACACGTGATAACACACATTTATCTGATAATATTTAGATCAACGTGTAAGTAATTTTATAGTCTATAGAAAATCACAATGCCACAGTGGATTGCACCTAGGACAGGTCTGCCTCACTCATTCCATGTATGCAGAAAAGCTTAAACCAAACCCACCTGTGCCATTCAGCTGAGCCCCATCAGCTCTCCTCCAGCTGAGCTCGGGGATGGGCACGCCCGTGGTGCCACAGCGCAGCAGCACCGTGCTGCCCAGGATAGTCTTCACCTTGGCCACAGAGGTGTGCACCACGGGGCTCTGACACTTCCTCAGCTCCACCTGGCTGAAGAACACTCCTGCAAGGCTCCGCGGGGTGAAGCATTTCAGCCTGGGCTCAATGAAGGCTATGTTAGGAGACTGGAAATTTAGGAAATGGACCATTTCATACAGACTGCAGTCACACACCCAAGGATTGTCTTGCAAGCCTGTCAAAAAGAAAATCAAGGCACTAAGTCACTCCAACAGCACCTTTTGTTTCTGGCACTTTTGTTTCTATTTTTCAGCAGGACAAAGTGTGATAGGCTCCCAGTCTGCTCTACAAGAGCTGCCTGTGCAGGAGGATGTGGGGTGGGGGAGTGTGGTCCCCCACTGCTGTTGGCTGAGTCTGATGGATCCCACTGTTGCCAGAATGGAATAAATGTGGCTTGCCAAAGTATCCCCAAATCTGGATCTGAAATCATATTCTATAAGTTCAAAGCAGGATTATTCATATAATGAAAATATTGTGATTTGTGCACATAAAGAAGCAAAACAAAAATTTATTATAAACACATTTCATTCCAGGATGAAAAAAAACCAAGTACTTATGGGAGAAGGCCTTTGGATTATTTTGGCATGAGGAGACTATGAAGTCTCAGGCCAGAAAACTCTTCTCACTGGACATTCTTAAAATATTAGCCAGATTGTCATGCTACTTTTCACACCTGCAATAGCTGTAGCTGATCCTAGTTGCCTGTCATAGTTCTCTTCCAGCCCTGTTATTCTAAGTTATTTTCATTATTCTGGTAATCAGTTGCTTTTCCTGAAATGCTAATTTATACTGGATAAGATGAAAGAACTGTTTTTAGGATTAAATTGAAAATTATGCTTGTTATGGTATATAAAAAACAGATAGATCCTAACTATATTAAGGCTATACACACAGAAAGAGATGTATTGAAAAACACACTCCTGTTTCAGACTCTTGGAATGTTTCTTCTCGTCTTTATTCCGCTCTCTCAGTATGCACCTGTTGAATTCCAATTCTGAAAAAATGACACATTATTAAAAAGAGACCTGTGAAGATAGTACTGAAAAAGCAAATTTGGAACTAGAGCAGTGCATCTTCGGCAATTCAGAAGTTGCTGTATTCTGATTAAATCCGTGTCATCCTACTTACAAAGCTGTGCTGTGGACAGGTTGTGGTCTCTTAAAGATTTTAGCTAGCAGAATTGGCAGTAGGGATATTAATGCCACGTAACCCCACGCAAACATTTGAAGCCTAAGCCAGGAGCATGGCTCCCAGGCCTCCTGCCTGCCACAGGAGTGAGCTCAGCTCCCTCCAAGGGGGCTGCACCTCCTCTTTTCCATGCACAGCCCAAGGACATGCCTGGGGGCTGCCACCTGCCTGAAAAGGAAGAGTACTAATATTCCCTCAAACTGTTTTAAAGGCGATGCTGGAAAAACTCTTCTGAGTGCATTCCATATCTTCTTCCCTGGGCTTAGGAGAGGATCTGGAAATTATGGGTTTTGGTAGGAGATCAGTTTTTGTAGATCAGTATGTTACAGTGAAGGGGACTAAGTAAATAATGAACGTTCAGCTTGGCTTTGTTGTTTTATGGCATTTTTGCTAGCAGTTTCCAGTTCATGCATTAGATAACAGTTGGTCCCAGGTTCCCTGGCAGGTGCCCCAGCTCCAGCTGAAGCAGCAGCACCCACAAAGCCCAGTGAGGCCTTTGCTCCTTTGCTGCCCTGCACAGCACAGTTCCATGGGCTCACATGGGCAGTCCTCACATGGAAAAGCTTGCACCCTTGGCACAGACTATTAGCCAGCAACTTAGGAGAGGCATTACTTCTTCTTGAAGGAGTCTGCAAGTGGTGGCTTGGAGTCACAGTGATGCACTGCAGACAAGGAATGAATTGGGCTGACTCTTTGTTATTCATGATTTTTTTATGCCTCCATGAGAAACAGTCACAAGCAGAGTGAAACAGAAACATGCAGCTGTGTTTTCCCAGCCTGCTCCTGTGAGGGACATGCATTTTTATCTACCTGGTTCCTGCGGGTGTCCACAGGATAGGACCTAGAAGCTGGAGTGTCTGTACATTACTGCATTAATTTTAGCATTGTACTCATATGGCTACATTAATTTTTTAGGATCCTGGCACAATCAACCTGTGCACAGCTGGATACTACTCAATTTGGCCACGTGCATCAAGGCATGATCTGTTCTTGATAAAAAACTCTCCTAATCTATATTGAATGGAATAACATTTTTACATGCAACTTGACTCTAAAAATAAAAAGGGAAAAAGTATGATCTGGGCAGTCTTGCCACAAATGAAATGGGCAATCCCAAACTGCCAGTTTTGGCTTATTGAACTTGTTGCTGCATCTGGCAAAACAGGATAATGAAACACCTGCTTCTCTCCTGATGCTAGTGAAACCTTTAGCAGCATCTGCTAAGGACACTAAAAGCTTTGAAAGATGGTATTTTGTATGTTTTTAAAGTCTTGTATCTCTTTCCACTGCAATCCCGTTTAAAAACTTCACCTCCCTAAATTTATCAAGGGAACAAAAAGCAGCAGGTATTTGCCAGAGTGAGAGGAAATTTGCAGTGCCTCTGTTGAGATTATCAGCAGGTGCCTGAACTCACACCCCTGCCTGCAGAGGCTGTACATGCAGATGGCAACAGCTCTGAGCCATCTTCAGCCTGCCGTGGATTTGAACAGTGGACAATGGCTAAAAGACCATGTAATAATCGCGTGAATGAGGAAATGTGCTCAAAACCTCACCTGGGCATCCTGCAACTGAGAGTCAGCTGTGAGGTACCCTGACACAAAACTGGACAATTGCCCCAAAGATGTACCTCTGAGGAGCCTAGAGCTGCCACCAAAAAGGGTGTTCTGGGAGCTTCATAGCTGCCCTTCAAGGCAGCACTGTCTTGGTGTATTTGGGTTTAATTCTGTGTGAACAGATAAACAATGCTCTGGGAAGAGACACATCGGCAGCTCCTGACCCAGATTTTATGCTCAGTTGTGGCATTATTCCTGTTTAATTTAGGCATAATAAATTATCCATCCTTTTATTTAGTTCTGCTTAAAATGGGTAAATTCCAAACACAGTGTTATTAGAAAAAAGCACACAAATGATGAAGAGCTGTAAACATATTTGTATTTCTATCCAAAATGGCAGTGGCAATAACCAAAAAAGCCTTGAGCAAGAGTAACCAATTTTGTGCTACAAAGATCCAAGCAAGTAATCAAATTTATGGCATAATAAGATGGGTGTGATGAGCCCGAGGTGAGTTTTTTAATATGCAAATGAATTTACACACATTATTTGGGGTATTAAATTGTATACATATAATAGCAGTGTACTTGCTGTGGTAACCACAGTGGGTGAAAATGCTGCAAGAAGATGAGGAACTCTCGACATTTGTGCCCCCTGCAAAATGGCAGGCACTTCTCTTACCTAGGATGATCTTGGAGTTATCATTGGGGAAGTAGGGAACAGCCTGGAGGTTGGCCCAGGTGGCAATGAGAGCCTGAGGAAGAGTCATCAGCTTATTGCTAGACAGATCCAGGTATGTGATATTCTTGATATAACGAGCAGCCTCTGAAGGGATTGCCGTTAGTTCGTTGTTGTGTAAATCCAGAAGCCTCAGCTGTGGCATGCCAGCCAGGCTTTCCCAGGGAAATGATATTAAGTTGTTCCCATCCAGCCTCAGCTCCTGCAGACGACGAAGGCCCTTGAAGGTGATCCCGCTGAGGCTGGCCAGGGAGTTATAGGGCATCCAGAGGTACTCCAGGTTGTGAAGCAGGTGGAAAGCCTCTCCTGGCACCCTGCGGATGGCTGTCTTTTCTATCCGAAGCTTGGTTGTATCCACAGGGATGTTCACAGGAGGGAGGGTCATCTCTGGGTCATTACACAGCACTGCCCTGGTGGGGAAAGACAAGGACAAGCAAAGATGTGACTTTCTTTTATTTTGAAAAGATCTGAAAACTTACTCTAATGCAAGATTTTCATCTGCCTTTCGTTTTTCACAAGATTTCTTCTTGTCATTTCTTTCTTGTTGCTGATCTCTGCATCATCACAGTAAATACATCAACTTGCAGTAATTCATATGTGCCTTCTGACGGCAGAGATCACAGTGTTGTGCGAGTTCAAATCTGGCCCATTTAATGTTCTTGTTGGGTTTTGCTATCAGTTTTTTTAGAGTACTTACGATAGCAGTAACAACATTCACGCACAACACAGGATTCTAGTGCAAGTTAAAACAAAAGGATACATAAATTGAACTATAAAAGCCCTATAAAAAGAAGTCTTATTGACTGGGAGAGCAAGAAGTCATATAGATTAAATATGACACAGGAACTCTGGTTTGAGAAATGAGGATAAGAAGGCCAGCTAACAACTCCTTGGAAATACTCTGGAGTAAGCTCTGCTTTACTGTGGAAGGTGTGTAAAGCAGTCACCACAGGCACGTATAGTCATGAGAGTGAAAGCACAGAAAATTAACTCTTTGGAAAATGCTATACTGAAGGCAAGGCGGATTTATGTGTTTTAATCATTCCTCCCCATTTCTCATCTCTAAAAGTCAAAGCATGAAAAGCGTGTGCTGCATTTTTGCAGTCTTCACACAAAAAATTGTGACTTGGGATTGTAGAGAGCCATGAGAAATTAAGGGAGACAAAACAGGTCTCAGACTGAATTTTAATTTGCCTATGAGCAAGTAGGGGAAGGCAAGTTCTTAACAAAATACCAAGCCACCTGCAAAAGGTAACAGGTTAGATGGGTGTGTTCCACTTGCTGAACAAGACACCACAAGAAATATAATGTGATCAGTCAAGTAACGTTTTGCTATCACACTGCCTCTATAAACAGAACATTACAAAGCTGTCAAAACCAGACTGGTTTTGGCTGAAAGCAATTATTCCTCTACTATCAACAAAAACATATAACATTGCTGAACTGCTCAGGCAGACTTCCCAGATTTAAATGCTATTATAGATTGTTAATTTATAATCAAAACACAGTACATTACTCTCACCCAACACTTACTGTGGCATTAAATCCTGCCCACCCTCTGCTGAAAGTTGAGATTTTGAGGAAGATAAAAATCTATCAAATAAGAAAAATGCAGAAATCCACTTTCAATAAAACATTTTCCTTTGTGTAGCCATGTCACAAAATGTTTACTAACAGAAAGACCATGGCAGTAAAGCAGAATATTTCTCATAGTGTCCCTAAATTATGTCAGTGAGCACTAAATATTTAATCTATGGGATAATCTCCTTCTAGTGAGAAATATGAATCATAATGCAGAAAAAAGGTGGCATTATGCTCCTTAAGAGAATAATGGATATTTGCTTTATTATGTATCTTACTAAAATGCACAACGGCTTTTTCCAGTCACTGAGACAAAACTCCCCTGGGAACTGTGACATTTATGGGGCAATAATTGGCTCTACGCTGTTGCACTACCTTTTAACAATTGCAGGCTACTTGTGTCTCTACTATGCTGCTTCTTGCAGGAAAAGTTTCTAGTATTAAATCTATAGCACCATAAAAGAGATAAGAAAGGAGAGCTATTTCATGAGGTTCCAAAATATCTCATTTCAGTAATGAAAAAATATTTCAGTCCAGAAAATGTTTATTATAAAGGATTTTGCAAATCGTGTATCTCTATCACAAAACCTTCTCTGCTGTGAACTACACCTTATGAAAATATGGCCTCTCTTTTCTTTAAGTCAGATACTTTGTGCTTACCCTTCAGAAGGACTCTTTTATAACAGTTCTCCCACAAAATGTATGTACGATGCTTTTACATTCAAAGATGGATGTCCTCTAGTCTTGTCTTCTTTTTTAATGGAAAGTTTCTAGTCTGAGAATGAAATTTTTATCTTTTTTTTCTGTTACTGTCTTTTTCAGTTCATTCTTGTCCAAAGTCTATTGCTATGCCTAAAATCTCCAGATGAAGGATTTTTTAAGTAAATTGTTGCGTTTGGTACCACAGCATGAGTCAGATCTAGTCACACTTCAGCAACAAACCAGTAGAGCAGAATAAAACCTTTTAGATCCAGAATTTTCAGCATAAAGATAAAAAATATATATAATATTGTCTACATTTTATTCCCTTTTTGCCGTTACACCAGCAATAATTATGTCACTTCTGTTCTCACACAGGAGATGCCCAAATGCTTTCTCCGAAATCAGCTTACTGTGTTTTCAGAAGCTAATCCTCTGCAAATATAGCTAGAACGCAGAGCAACTGGAAAAATAATGGCCACAAAGTGCAGCGACAATGTTTTCTCGTTCCAGAGGAGCAGAAAGACCCCCGGCCCCGCGGAGCGCCCGGCGTACCTGGCCTTGGTCCCCTCGGCGAGGCTGTGGAAGGCGCAGCTGCACTGCGAGGGGCAGGAGCCGCCCGCCCGGGGCAGCCCGGCCAGCGCCCAGCAGCACAGCAGAGTCACCGCCAGCCGCATGGCACCTGGGCATGGAGCGCACCTGGCTCTAGGCAGCGGGCAGGGCTTCGCCTATTGTTCCATCCATCGGCCGCTCACATCTTGTTAACTCCCTTTTGTTTTCAGCCGCACTGTGATCTTCCAGCCCTCGCTGAGTCCATCAGATAAAAAAGGATAGGCAGGGATTAAGGATGGGGACTTGAGTTATTTTCATGAAGGTGCTTATTGCTTCCTGGAACCGTACTAACGGCGTTTCTTCCTTCAGCAGCCCCTTCAAAACACCCTTCTCTGGCAGTCTGGGGCTCTCATGCAAGAAAAAAACAAATATATTTTGGGGGACCTACATCACAGGCAAGATAACTGTTATCTAACCAGGAATTAGCAATAACTTATTTCCTCGCAGAGGTATTGGGAAGATTTAAAACAGTTATTTGTGCTAATGGAATGTAAGCCTTCTATCTAAGAACACTAAAATATATATATAGTGATGGTATTAAAAGGCTTTATTTTTTTTTAAAGACTTGTAGCTTGATAAAGCAATTATTGAACTGTTGGCAACAAGCCTGATACTGATAAACAGTTAATAACCCAGTAAATATGTACATATTTCAGTTTGTACCAGGGCTAGCACACACCTGCAGGACTGACCACACTGACACAGCTAAGCTCAGATAAGGGACCCTTTTGGGGAGTGCCACCTGATGCAGGGTTGCCTGGCAGGAATTCAGGAGTGCTAAGAAAAGCTCAGCTCTGTCTTAAGGTCAGCAGAAGACTCACCTCGCTTTTCCAGCATTCCTCCCTGCTGTGGACCTGTTGATACTGCTTTTCTTCTTGAAATACATAATGAGAAGTTACCACTCAGAAGTGTAGCAATATCACATCTATCTATGTACAAACTACCTGAAGGTTAATGACTATGCCTACATCAATGTAAGCATAACAACCTAACAGAGATTGCTCACTGGGATTTCTGGAGTGGAGCTCTTCTCATGCAGAGTTCATCCTGTGTTCTTCACAATGAAATTATGCTGGTAATTTTTCAATAATTCCAGTAATTCTAGGTAATGAAAAGTTTCAAGGTAATCTAGATGTGGTTTGGGGCTAACTGTTAGACATTTTATGGTGCCATAGTTTCACATAAGCTTTTTTCACAGGAGCTTGTTTCACAGTTACTCCAATAATTAATTAAGGTTTGCAGAAATCATTTATTGAGAAGATGGCCCAAAAGATTGCTTTTTCCCCTGCTATTTTCACATTCTACATTTACTGTTGTTCAAAGAGAAATTCAAGTATCTCATTATTTCTGAAGACGTGAGAACATAATGCAGTACTGCTCATTAACTATCCATAGTTGTTCTCTCATTGACTTCCATTAGGTCCCATTTCTAGATTTAACGATTTCTCCGTTCCCTTAATGCTCTCCAAGCTAAGACCAAGCTTATTGTTTTTTTTTTAGTGTACTCATTGGTCAGCTTGCCTTGCTGCCCAGACTTTGCCTCAGCTCAATACTCACAACATTGACTGAAACATCTGAAGTTAAATTCTACTTGAAAAGGCAATGCAAAATAATTAACCTCTTGCATCTGGTTTTTTTTTCAATACATCTGATAAAGTAGTTTCCCTCTGATAAACTTGTAGAAAGCAGAACTGTATTGGTAGGTTTGCTTTCATGAACCTCAATTTTGCCTCACTAATGAAACATTTAAGTTGCCACTAAATGTCAGGAGCAGTAGAAGTAAACTTAATTTGTAAAAATCAACAGCAATCAATAAAGCATGCCTTAGCAGCAGCTAATGCTCTGCACTTTGTCAAGAAAGCTGCTATTTACTTAACATGGCAGAGTCGCTTCTGAAAAAGAAAAAGACCTGGAGGTAGGCTGTGAGATTAATAAAACCAGATAAATAAAAGAGGTAACATTAACAGGTTTCACATCTTGGAGTGTATTCACAAGTGTGTCTCTGGAAGGAGAAAAAGGGAGAGAAGAGGACCAGACAACTAATAACCCAGTTATGTTTTATCAGCACTTAGGTGTTGGAGTTTTCCCTCCCTGTTGACTGAATTATCTTATAACCCTTCATCGATACATCCCCACCAAATGATGCTAATGAAGGATTAACCATCAAGGCACAGATACACCCATATTAGGCTTGAGCTGAACGGTCAAGAGCGTTTGTCTGTCCTCACCCTGCAGAAACTCAACAAGAGGTTCATCAGGAGGTGTGGAAACCAGCTCAGGTTAGGCTTTGGTCATAAGGAACTGGAGGAGGAAGGCCTTGGTGCACAGGGAGCAGATATATTCCCCTGGTTCACAGGCTTCATGAATCACACGATGGTTTGATTTGGTTTGGAAGGGACCTTAAAGATCACCTAGTTCCAAACTTGCTGCAGTGGGCAGGGACAACTTCCAGCTAGAATCAGTTGCTCAAAACCCCATCCAACCTGGCCTTGAACACTTCTGGGGATGGGGCATCCACACCTTCTGTGGCCATTCTCTTCCAGTGCTTCACTGCTTCATAAACAGTAAAGAATTTCTTCCTAATATATAATCTAAACCTGTCCTCTGCCAATTTAAAGTGAGTCACTCTTGTCACTACATGCCCTTGTGCAAAAAGTCGCTCCAGCTTTCTTATAGGCTCCCTTTAGGTACTGGAAGGATGTTCCAAGGCCTCCCCAGAACCTTCCATTCTTCAGGCTGAACAAGACCAATTCTCTCAACATTTCTTCATAGGAGAGATGCTCCAGCTTCTGATCATCTTCATGACCCTCCTCTGGATTTGTTCCAGCAGGTCCAGGTCCTTCTTTTGTTGGGTGGATGCAGTACTCAAGGTGAAGTCTTAGAATGGAGCAAACAGAAGAGTACAGAGAGGATCAGTGAAACAAAGACAGTGAAATGGGATCCTTCAAACTGTAAGAGTAGATGCCAGTACCTGCACTTCAAGAACTGTATGAGGCAGCATTGATGAGTGGGCTGCAAGATGTTGCCTCTGCTTAGGTTCATGCTCCCTCCTTAATTCAGGGAGATGGAAAAAAAACTGGAAGCAAAATCTGATTGTTGTGTTCAACAGACTATGGATTTGCTTCTACACAAAATTCTGGTTTATCCTGAAGCACTGTTTGCTGTACAATAGCTTTCTAGATTTTCACGGTATTTTTAAGGCTTAAGTGTATTACCTCCTCCCAACTACTGAACAGTTATTCACTCATTATGCTATCTAATGTAAAATGAACACTCATTAGATAATTTCCTTGTAAGTGCAGGTGATATTTATTTGAGACTTTAAAATCAATACCACATTTTGCAGTGCAGAGTAAAAACATTTCTTTTCATGACAGACAATTCCATTCCATAATGAAACTAGTGGGAGTTAGGCTCTTCACTTACAGTTTTGCACTTCAAATCATAAAATTTGTGCTCCTTGCTGTTTACTTAGGAAGGCACATAAACAGTTTCTTGTCTGCACCAAACTAAAAATATCAGCTTTAGGCAAAAAAATACGAAGAAGCAGTCAGAAAGTGTCATTCATCTGAAGTGAAAGAATTTGTTTTGCATTCTCTGAGAAGAACCAGATCTCCCATTTATATTTTTGGTGTAAATAAATGCAAAGCAAATAGGGTCAAAGTCAGCAAAGTTCAGCACATGGCAATCTTTCATATCTTTCTTTATCTAGGTGGGGTTATAATTCAGAGAAAAAAAATTGCTTTGTGTTTAATAAGATTAAATTAATTATTTGACATCATAGTTTCCATTTTTTCCTAGAAAAGCCAGAAATGTTTTATCAGAAGATTCTCCTCACAAACTCTAAAGCTAAATGTGACTGACAAATGCAGCATGCTCCACTAAGTCACTCATTTTTAATCTGGCAATTGGACAGAATTTATTATTATTTATTTTCTCCATATACTTAGAAAAATATGGCATAAAGCAAACCAAACAGCATATATTAGCATAAATGAATGCCATAAAATACCTTATTATCATGATTTTGTATGAAAGATTTTATTAGCAAGCAACACAGGCCAGATACTAAATCAATTTCATTAGGTAAATGCACCTCCAAGAAGCTTCTGGCAGGGCACTTGTAAAGTGGAAAATCCTTCCCACTGATGCAAGTCCAGAGCACGTTAATGCATGACGTCATTCTAAATTGGATCTTGCACTTAATGCTGATGAAGGCAGCTCCTCCAGATCTATAGGACCAAAGTCATTAACAGAGCTCTGGACATGCTGAAGAAATAAAACAAACCCACACAGCTTTTGGCATGGCACATTACAAGTCTATCAGTGGTAATGATATTATTACCCCGATATTATATTATTATATATTTACACGTATCAGTGGTTTTGTGCATATTTACCTTGGTTGTTACATCCAGTGCAGAAGAGCAGACATGATGCAGACTCTGGCCCACGGGGAGATAAACCCACACACCTCCCTCAGGAATGCTGCACCTGACCCATTTCTGCCCATGCAGCAGAAGCTGCCCCGCTGTGGTCAGCAGTGCCCTACAAGGCAAAGGCTGGCAGAGGATGGAGGGGTGCAAACCAAGGCACCAGTGTGTCCCTGTCTGCTCCCTCTCGTCCTGACTGAGGCCAGTGTGAAGTGCTGGGCATCCCTGACACTGCTGCAGAGCCTCCAGGGCCAGGGGAGAACGAGCCCCTGAGGCAGACAGTAAGGTGAGCTGGACACAAACTCTTGCCTCACCTTAGGGGAGGAGTGGGCCAGCCATGGCCATAGCTCTTCTACTCTTCTTCTACGAAGGCAGCAGCAGGAAATTCCACCAGGACTGGACATTCAGGGCCCCAGAGTGAAATTCTCTGGGACAAACCCTTTGTGAACTCAGAGGGAAAGCAGCAGAGCAGCTGAATATCAGAGAGTTACCAAAACATACACCTAGAACAGCATAAATGTCTGTCCAGCAGCATCATTCTCACCAAAAAAAGTGCTGTTCACTGAGATGCCTCAGCCACATACACGTCCACAATAGTCCTGTTTAATGACTGGAGATACCGTGGTCATATCTGATGTATTTTAAATGAGTGAAGCTTTCTTAGGTTTATATTCCTGGCTCCATATCTCTATTGTACCTTTATTGCCTAAAATCCAGTACAGTTCCCTCAGTTCAACAAAATCAGCTAACTTTGGGCTTAGCATCAGCTGCATGACAGAGGGGGTCATGCAGTAATATTGCTGACTGCAACCACCTTTTCTGATTTGGACCTTAATAGTATTAGTCTAAGCCCTGCAGAGTCACCTCTGCTTAGGAAACACTGGCTGTTTTATTTTGCTTCTTCAGGCATGCAAGAAGAACTTCCAGCATTGTTTATATGGCTCCTGAATGCAGATGGAGCACAGTGTTTTACACAGCAACCTGTTACTCTGCCCTCTTGCCAGTCTCATAATCACCGGCTTTCCTACTCTGATTTAGCTGAATACAGCCCTGAGATTTTGCAGGCTGAGTACATACCTTTGTGGCAGTTCCAGTAAACTTCCTGGAAGCTGCAGGTCTTACAGGGACCAAGAAAAGTTTTAGGAAAACAAAGCAAAACAAAAAAATAAAATAAAATAAATAAAAATACAGAGAATGAGAAAAGGAAAGCTTTTACCTTTTGTATTTTTTTTTAATGTTATTCTTCTCTGCCCATTCCATCCAGTAACACTAAACAAAGCCTAGCTTAGACTAGATAATTAACACATTTGGGATTTGTATGAGAAAAAATTTAGATGTGATTAATCCCTCTAAAAGTTAACACAGATCTTACACTGAAGCTGAGGAAAGCTGTGCAGAATTCAGACTAAAGTAATGTTTGTGAGGGAAATATCAGCAGGAAGTTTGGGGAAATCCCAACACACAGACACTGGTAGAAGACTGCTGAAACAAACAAGATATACAATACCACAATGACAGGAAAAAGGATGTGATTATGTCATATGTGGTCTAGAAGTTCATCTACATACATGGTCAGTAGCAGAGACTCATGAGGAATGATTCAGGGAGAATCACATTGCTTCTTTACAAGAGCAATAATAAACAGGAGAGCTGGTGTGCAAATCCTCTCTTAATACAGCTAAAGCCCCTCTTGAAAGAAGAGGGGTTTCTTGATAACTGGGTACTGATACACTTTGAACTGTAATCCCTGGAGGAGTTATTCCTCTGCAGTAGGAAGGTGTCGACACCAAGGGGGAAATACTCTAACAATGTTAGGGGTATCCTGCATTCTGTAGGACTGCCTTCTCCTTCAAAGTCCTGAAACACATCACTATTCAGCAGAGAGAGACAGCATATTTCATTATACTGTGAATATGTATATGACTCTAGAACTAGTAAGCTAACTGAAAGAAAAACACATTTATAGGTGTTTAAATTGCGTTTTGAGGGATGGGTAACAGATCAGGGCAACAGTTATACCTATTTGATAACGATCAGGATTGGTACATCCAGCAAAGACTAAGAAGTCTAGGATGCAACAAATGTTCTAGTAACTTTACTAATTTTCTAGCCTGGGTGGATATACATATATTTATGAATTACATATTCAATTTACGGTGAATTAAGCTACCTTCTCTGGAGAGATAACTCAAACAGTAGAGGCAATGCTTCCCAGCTCTACAGGAAGTTCTGACTCTCTAAAGACAGAGGTGCAGCAGCAGGCAGGAAAGCCAGTCCCAGCACTGCCTGGTTCCAGGCGTTGCATCCTCATGGAGCCAATCACAGGGCTAATGTGGGATATCTGGGGAGCAGGTGATGGATCTGTGTCCTTTTTTGAAGAGACTTTCACACAGCACTGCTCTGGCTCTGACTCTGAAGTTGCTCCTCCTGGCTTTCTTACTTCCCACCAAGTTTACAGCTCTTTCATTTCTGCTCAGCATGGCCAAGGAGCTTTCCCCAGATATTATCCCTGACCTTGATGCTCTCTCTGTTGCAAATGAGCCTTTTCCTCTGCCTTCCTCTGCACAGACAGCATCTCCCACCCCGGACCCCATCATGCTCTGGGTCCTTTGCACCCTCCCCACCACACCTGGGGCTGCCACGCTCACTCCCCAAAGCACAGCCACTGGCTCCTGCCTGTCCCCAGCTCCCTTGGCTCTGCCCAGGTCTTCACCACATCTTCCTCCAACAGCTCTGAAACAACTGCAGAGAAAATCAGATTGAGCAGAGTGTTACACTGCCAGACTGTTGAGGAGAAGGGTCGTTATGTGGTTGCAGGCATTTCCAAAGGGCTGATGCCTGCCCACACACTGGTGTGATGACTTTTTCCCTGCATCATCCCTCCTATGGCCAACACCGGGTGCCTGTTTACAATCTGGGTCGTATTCCCTATCACTCCTACCAAGCTGAAACAAATTTACACAACTGCTACTAGAAGGTCTCCAGACAATACCCTTTCTGTTTCCTTTCCTTGGCAAGAAGCCTTTCCCATGAGGACCAAGATTACCACTCATTTCAGTGATACCAAACTGGAGTTCTGGGTGACTGCATTCCCTGCCCACTTCTGCTGAAATGCTGCCATTTTTCATTTAAAGGCATATTTCAACATAAAAAGTCAAATTTAGCTAAACCTGAGTCAGAAGAAAGGATTAGGAAGGCAGAGGAATAATAATACATCAATTTAGCAAAGTTCTTGCTGTGAATACAAAATACTGTGTCAGTAATCTGCATTGATTGTTTGAAGAAAATGCAGAGTGCATGAGCACTCTGTTATCTTTGCCTTGCACCTTTTTTTGTTGTGCTTGTACCAATGCATATTTTACAAAGATTAATATGCTCCCACCAAATCTATACACTTCTATGAAATCCATAGGGACATCTGGCGAGAACCTATCATATATTTTTTTCCATGTATTCCTTGCAAACATATTACTAATCAGTGAAATATTCTTAAGTGAGAGGATAAAAGGAAATTGATCTGCTATTGATGCAGAAAGGAGATCAGTGGAATTCAAAATATGAAGTTCTAGGATAACATCAGGTTGAGCAAAAGACCTTTCCCCCTCAATTTGGAAAGAGCAAGTAGCTATTGAAAGAGTGCATAAAATAGAAAGGGATCACGAAAAACTTCATCACTAAGGAGTTAATGAGTGTCTTTGGCAAACCTGTTATCATTTGCATGTTTTCCCTGACTTCAGAGGAATACACGATGTGAGGTTACGTCTTACATAAAAAGGAGAGAAAGGAAATGAATGCAGCTTTGTTTTACCATCTGGAAAAACAACTATCATTAGAAGATTCTATCAAAGTCAATAATTTATTCCTTATTTGCACCTCCTCTTTGCTTGAAGAAAACCATTTACAACCTGAACTTATAACTGAAGATAGCAGCCATATTGGACCATACATCATTCCATTCTATCTCAACGTACCCTTAGAAAGTCAGCTTAACACAGCAGCAGCAAAGGCATTAGGAGACGGATGCATAAGGTTTCTGTCAACATGAATTTCACTGAGTCAGATGCTGAACTGCCACTGGAAAGGTTGCCTATGACTGACTTGTGCAATTAGACTCTGCACTGATAAATTAAATGAGATTTAGACATGGAAATTATTAAGATACTTAAAGAAAAGTAGTCAACAAGTTAATAATAATTATTCTAATAGAAGTCTTAAGTCCAAGGGGACTGGGGTAGTAGCCTACTTTCATGGAAAAAATAGTATTGGAATGAGCAAAGTTTGCCCCACAGACTTTAATACACTCCGCAAAAACTAGCAGCAGTAACATATCTGGGAGATTTGCTTGGGAGTGAAGGTGAAGTACGGTGGCAGGCAACCAAAAGTACCTGACAGCTCTCAGGAGGGCAGTTCAAATATCTATGTCCTTTATCCCCAGTCTAGAAGAGCTGTGCAGCTTTATGTTGACAAGCATTACAATGAGCCATCCATTTTCAAAACTATCAGGTTAGGAAGATTTACAGCACACTTACAAGATCTAGCACTAACTTTTTGCAAGAACATACAATGGATCACTATTAAAACACAGGTTTAGATCATTCATTTGTCATGCTAGGAGGCAGGGCTGTCATCTTCTTTGTCATCAAGACGTGTAGGTGAGTGAAAGGCAAACATAATAATGGATTTATGTGGTGCAATGTAATTTTACTCTACTTAAACTGAACATCTGTATATCCTAACAAATATCATGCCCTCCTGAATTCTACTTCAAAATCTAAGAGCATATCCATCAAGGCAATTACCTACATCAAAAAGAGCTGTAAATTGAATAGCAGAGATCCAAAAAACCAGCAGGATGATTTCACAATCTTGCTTGTGAATCTTGCTCTTTCACAAACCTTGAAGCGCTAATCAGTTCTCCTGGGCATCCCAGCCTTTAAGCACAGATTTCAGGAAAACTGCAAAAAATCCACCACTATCTTCAACCAACACCCTGACTGTAAATGCACCCCTGAAATGTAAACTTCACCATGTAGTCAGGAGAACTGAACAAGCTCTGGTGGCATCTGGAGTGAATTCACTCTGCCTGACACCTCAACCAGCTGGGAGCCAGGTCAGCCCAGTGTGGGGCCTGAGCCGGGGGAAGCTCATATCCCCAGTGCTCATACCCCTTTTTGCTCCCATTTTGCAGTAGGATTATCAGGATGAAGAAAGTTATGTATCAAAGAAGCAACTATCATGCTAGTGGCACCTTGTTAAGGCAGTGAGCTGGAGGCTGGACAAGCTGCATGCTGCACATACTCCAGAACCACTGTACACCCAGACTCCAGTCCCCAAACATCTCCAAAAGGACAGCAAGGTGATTGCTATGAGTGCTCACCACTGAGCAACTCACTCGCATCCTTGTATGTTTAGGGCCCCAAATCAGTAATTTGTGTTTGGCTTCAATCAAACTGTGCCAGTGTGCACATTAATTTAAGCCTCAGTTAGAAAGAAAAGATATGTTAATATAGAGAACAGTCATTGCCAGAAAATACACTGGCCCGTTTCTAAAAAACCGTGTGGGGGGAAGATCTACAAGCTGCAGAAATTATTGGTTCATACTTTTCCTCTAATTATCAACTCAATGAGTGCCCCTTTGTTTTTCAGGTCACTCCCCAATTGCATGTTTTCTTTGTTCCGCAACATTTAATTCTTTTCCAGTGTTGCAAAATTAACTGGACAGGTTTCTTAATCTGGTGTCTACAAAGAACTTGTTGTAATTGCAATGAATGCTTTAATTTTGCTGGTGTCTGAAATACGATTTGCAGGGGAAGGGGGAGTGCGGGTTGATGCTAGTCCCATCATTAATAACATTCCTGCAGGGATTGTAGTGGAGGGAGTAAAAACCCCAAAGCTTTTATATAATAACAGCATGTGTTTGCACGTGAACTGCTCCTTTAAGAAGCCTTGGGCTACTGGAAGTAGAGAGATCCAGAGAAAAGGCAGCCCCACAGCTATAACAGAGGGCAGAGGTTAAATCTTTTGGCATATTTACCATAAGAATGGTCACTGCACACACTCTCCCTGAAGGCTTCACTGAAATAGAAGTGTTTGCCATTGGCACTGCCTTGCTGGTAGAAGGTAAGTTCGGTGTGGGACCTCGGCAGCAATAAGATTTTTTCCTCCTATTATTTCTGGTAAGAAGAGGGAAGGAAAATTGAAGTGAACAGCAGCATTTGTGGTATGCTGACCCTGGTTGCTGTGGCTACATCACCAGTACTTCTGGTGAGTAAATCAGGGTGAGCTGCAAGCTCTTTGCCATGAATATCTGCACTCTGTGCATAGTTGTGGCAGTGAAGTACTTGCTCCTCATCTCTCTTCTCAGGAATTTGGGATGTAGCATTTTGTTGTTGACTTTTTTAAAGGCAATTTTATCTTCCTCTGGGGAAAGAAGTTGAAATGACTGATAATCTCTCAATAAAATTGGACTGCTTGGTTAGTGGGTTGTGATGGCTGTCTTACAATCAAACATGATAGCCCCAAAGAAACCTGTAAACTGTTAGCATACATCCAGACTGCATTGGTAGCACTGCAATGAATGGCTGCTGGGTAAAAGTAACAAACCATATCAATTTAATTTAGCCAATGTGATCTTTTCTTAAGGCATATGCCACTTACGGAGAGACTGCAACGGAACTGTGAATTTATATCTACCTGGCAGCTAGCAAAGGCTCATAGCTGGGATTGTGTTGGTGTCAGTCCCAGGGCCTGGGATCCTATTCCTGCATAGTGCTGCTCAGAAGGAGTTGTGGGAATCGTGGGGCCCAACAGCAGTGGAGGAGAAGCTGTAAGCACCATCAGAGTGGAATAAATGCTCATTAGCTCAGCCCATGAACACAGAGCATGGGTGCTCACCTTCACCTTGCAGCCAAGCTCGTATCTGGCTGCAAAGGAAAGCTGGAAATGCTGTCAGACACTCTTCTTTGGAAGAGAGAGGAAAAAACTTCTGCTTCTTGCCCAGGGGCAGAAGGGGCAGGCTGCTCCCTAAACAGAGTCCAGGACTAAGCCTGGCCAGCAGTCCCTGAGCCTGGCAGGATCTGCACTCCAATCCTGAAGCGTGGGAAGCAGCAGGAGGACAGGGACAGTTCTGGGGGCTGGCAGAGCCCGAGAGCTGGATCCTGCTGGGGACCTGCCTGTGGCACCACAGCCTTGCAAGCCCTGACCTGTGCCAGGGGCTGCAGCCTGCTAGGGGACCTGCAGTTGTGGAAGTTCCAGCAAAGAACCCCGTGGTAATTTCCAGTTAAAACTAGGTGTAGTCTAATACATTTATGATTTTCTAAACACAAGTATTTTCCATAGGGTTTTAGGCAGAATGTGCCCAGTATATTGGCAGTAAAACTTTATTATTGTCATCTGGGTTAGAAGAGCAAGCTGTATAATCAAGGATTAATTCACTTCCTGAAACAATCTGAGACAAAGGCAATGAAGACCTCTCCTTTTTTTATGGCAGCTTCTAAGTGCAGTTTGCAAAAAAACGTGGTGAAGAGTTGCATTCCTTTTATTGGACACATTTATTGGACACATGGACACATTTGCTGATCTAAATATTAAAATTCAAAACTTTTTTTTAAAATTTAGTAAGTTCTCTATTTGTACACTCGTGCTGACCTTCAAGAAAGCAGAATCTGGTAAAGCCTGAGGCTTCCAAAAACAGGGAAAAGATAGAAAAATATTATATAGTAATAACTCTTCAGTTCTACTCTAAATATGCTCAGAACTCATCTCTCCTAAAGGCTTCTCTGCATTTGAGAGAGTTGACAGCAGTTTTACCCTGTGGATGGGAGGTAATCTGGCAGGGAGGAAATAAAAACAGCAGATCTCAAATGGCTCCAAATATTTCTCCTGGAAATATTTTGTTATATGTTGTGTAATGATAGACACACATCAGCTGTTACTATGGTTATGCCATCAGCCATTAATGCAATTAAGGTAGAAGCAGGATTTCTGACTAGAAAAAAATCATCCATCTTATGTAACTGCAGAATTAAGACAATAAGCATAAATAACTACACTACTTTACAGAATTAGGGGATATGGATTTTTTCTGTGCTACATCATTTCTTTTTCCAAGAAGAACACAAAGACATAGTGCCTCTCATCTAACCGAAACTTAAAGACTAGATGTTGAGTCAGAGCCTCATCAGAGCTAAAATAATTCGGGTCGCCTTGAAAAGGGCATTAAAGGACAAAGCTTGAGTTTAAACAGTGAAAGATGGGCTTCAGAGTGGCACAGCTCTGTGCTGGGTGAATAGCTCAGGTTGCTTGGATCCCTCTCTGAGGACCAACATAAACTTATTTTACATCTATCAGTGACTGCTTTTCATAATTAGATTATTCCTTTCCATGTATAGTCTATTGATGAGGGGCAGTAATAAGATTGAGCTGGTGTGATTCAAGCACTGTGTAGACTACCCTGAGACAGAAGCCCAAAGGGAGGCAGGCTGACTGAAACATGGCTGAGGGATTTCTGAGCTTAAACAAAAAATAATGTTATAATGGATATTAAATATGAACCATTTCTCTATCAAAGTCAGGCCTGGACATGTGTACACCAGCAGCATGTGCTGGCTGCCAGCTCTCCTGAAACTGCCTCTGCATCTCACTTGCTCCGAACCCTGAGCCATGTGTCCCTGCATGGAGCCTGACAATCCAGTTTCTCTTATTATGACAAAAGGCAGAATTACAAATAAGATCAAGCCCCTTCTGCTCCACATGACTGATGAAGCCTGAAGCACAGGCTTGAGCTGTCACCTATGACTTCTCTTCTGAAAGCCTTTGTAACTTGCGTGCAGACTGACCACTGCAAATATATTCCCTGTGCATAAGATTCCACTCATCAAGGAAAACAGCAGTATCATTGTAGCTATTTTCCATTTCAAGTTGAATCACACCCAACAATTCTGTCTTTCAGCCCTGCTTGGTTTCTGTTTGAATGGCTTGACAATTATTTCTTTCCGAAAAATCAAAGAGCTGCGAACACCCAGCAATCTGCTGGTTCTCAGCATTGCCCTGGCCGACTGCGGGATTTGTATCAACGCCTTCATCGCTGCCTTTTCCAGCTTCCTCAGGTCTGGCAGAAAGCTTTTCCTAAAGCATGCTCAGAAGAACCACATGAAAATTAACAGCTTAAGTTCTAAGAGGTCTAACTAATTAAATGGCTCTCTTTCTACCATAAGTCATAGCCAACCTTGTCATCCCCTCAATCTGAAACAGCAAAACAAAACCCTACACGGCTCTGCCAGACAAGTAGAAAAGCAGATTTTACTGCATATAATCACTGACTGATTATAAGACTGACTAGAGAAGACATTTAGCCAGACAGCTTTACCAGTGGTTATAGAAGCTACATGAATATCAAAATATCACTTGACTAAACCTCTAGATTGACCCCAAATTTGTCTGCAAGTCCTTTTCTGTTTGTTGTGTTGCACTGACTTGCACACATTGACAAATTGGCTCCTCACAAAGGAGGAAAATCTTGAAGTTCTGGATAATTGGATGAAACATAGATTTCAAATTTTAAAACCCCAACATTTCAATACACAGATGCAGGGTTATATTTTCTTCTCAGTATTAAGAGTATAAATAGCTGTTGTACTGTAAGAGACACCACAGCAATAAAAATGCTGGCAAATGCATAAAAGCAAGCACAGTAACATCTTTCACAATGTTTCTCAGACAGATAGGACGAGCACAGGCTATCGTTTTAGCCTCTCTGTTAATGTAATTTCCAGCCATGTCTTCACCTTTATAATTTTCTTTACATATTCCTCATTTGTTAACAGATACTGGCCCTATGGCTCTGATGGCTGTCAAATCCATGGATTCCATGGCTTCCTGACAGCCCTGGCCAGCATCAGCTCCAGCGCTGCCGTCGCCTGGGACCGATACCATCACTACTGCACAAGTAAGGGCTACGATGTGCCTCACAACCATACCCACATCCTGCAAAAGGCAGCTGACTTAGGTTCCTGAGATTCAAAGCAAGCACATACTTATTATTTGTGTATCATGTATAAGTTTGTTTTTCTCACACACTAGATAGAGCAAATATAAACAAGTTTCTCCAAAGGACCTCTTCCCATACAGGGGGAAATTATCAACCACCTTCAGGAGATATTTCCTCATCCAGATCACATCTGATTTGTGACACCCTGGCTGTGCTTTCTCTTCATCCATAAGTAATCTTTAAAACAAAATCCCAAATAATATCCAATTCCTCATACTGAAGAAAAATATGTTTCTCTTGGGCTTTCATCCAACACCCTGCTGTGCACCAAACAGATCATCATGTCCATGCAGAGTTTACAAATAATAGATAAATGTGGTGTAAGCAGAGAGCTGCCTCTGCAGAGAGGGTGGCTGGAACAGAGCCTGTGCAGAGGCATGATTGGGCAGACAGAGCTCAGCAGCCCCTTTGTGCAACACACAGGAGTTTTGGGGTGCAAGAGACTTTTTTTACCCACAGAGCCTTTCAGGCACAGCCTCCATGTGATTCCAGCAGCAAATGGCAAACACACCCAAAGTACATAGGGAATATGGTCAGTCTGATGATCCTGTTGAGGAAACGCTGCCAACTTTTTGTTCTGCAATTTTTGCAGGAATTCAGCTCAGGCAAAGAAATTTATTTTTTCATGTCTAGACAAAGGCCCCAAATAATGCAGACTGTGAGCTAAATCCATACTAACACCCCTTGGACACTGAAATGCATTCGGAGCTGGAAGAGGAGCATCTGTATTTTACGAGAGAAAGCCTGAAAATAAGCATGTCTAGGAAAGACATTTTACTCTCTGCCACATTGACTTTCATGCTTTTGTGTCATGCACTCCTCCAGTCAAGAACATACACTACATTAAGAGCACAGGCAGAAGGACCCTCAGGGCACAAGCTTCTTTGTTTTGCTCAAATTGTTACTTACTGATGGCCAAACATGGCTCCTATAGGGAACATTTTGAACAACAAAACAAAACCAAAAACACAGAAGGTGTTCATGCCCTGTGGTTATTCCGGTAAAGTCAGCCCCTTCTAGTTCAATTCTTCACGTGCTGATTGCAAGGAAGATTAAATCATATTTCATAGATGTGCTACACCAAGCCCACAGGCTATACTCTGTTCTCAATTCATACATTAAACTCCTGTTGACACTGGTTCAAGTTGCATGCCTGTACAGAAGGTATGAAATACCTTTACCTAAAATACAAGCCTATCAGCCTTCTATCTTCATTCCCCAGGATCTGGTACCTTCCACACTCAATTACATCATCCCCAGGTTTTTTGTTATGTCCTAAGAGTTTCCCAAGAAAACCTTTGTTGTGGCATTCCTCAGCTTGGCACTCGATTATTCACTATCCTTATTTCTGAGAAGAATGAGTTGATGAGAATGTAAGAGATTACTATGATGACAGGATTACTTGGCACTTTACAACCATTCTGGATGCTAATATCACAAATTTGTTCACCAACATTCTGAAAATGTACCAGGTTTTTAGATTTGGAAGTCAGCACAGCCCTAAGTGACAAAGCACTATCTTTAAAGTGTATTGATAACTAGACAAGTCACTCACCAGAAATCAGGTTGATATTGCTTGGTGTATGGAAGAAAATAGTATTATCACCCCATAGGGCAGAGAAGGTCAGGATATTTTACTCTCCCTTTCTTTTTTTTCTTTTTACTTCCAGGCAACCACGCTCGGAAACTCTCTTTTCATCCCCTAAGTGTGGCTCTGGGGTCTATGAGATGCTACTTTCACAGCAAAGAGGAGAGAACTAGAGAAATAACCTAAAAGTATGCAATGAGAAATAGCAGGGGAGTCTGAAGGGTATCAATGTCAATATCTAGGAAGATGGAGAAAAAAAAATTTTAAGATGTGATCATTAGGGGGGAAAAGGAGAAAGCAGAAGTAGTTATATGTTAGTGACATGTTATGACAGAATGAAGAAGAAAAGGGCAGATTCTGAGGAAGCTGTCTCTCAGCAGCCAAGTATTCAGGACAGAAGGTGACAGTTTAGATCAAGGCAGACATTGTCACTTCCTCTCTGGCAATTCACTCTCCAGTCACTGCCATTAGAAATTTGTGAAGAGGGGAAGGATCCTGGTCAATTCATAAGCACAACATAAAGTTACACATTTAAAAGGAAAGAAAAAAGATAGCGATTTTTTTTACTTGCATTTAAGAATTAGGGGGAAACAGAAAATCTGAAATTATTTATATCAGCATTTCTCTCAATATTATAAAAGAGAAGATAAACAAAACCAGCAGGGATTTCACAGCAGCATTCAACTCCTGAAAGTAGAATTACAGTGACTTTTCTCTAATCCTTAACAACCAAGGTAATCTGGGTTGTTTTACCAGTATTCAAAGATTACCAAACTACCATTTGCTAAAATTGCAGCTGTCAGCTCTGTCAAATTAGGAGTAAGTCCTAAAGTCCTGTCACACTGACTGCAGCCACCCTGCCACATTCCCTTAATCTGGTTTTGCACCTGAATCAGTTTTCCCTGACAAAATGTCCATGTTTATACAGATCTTGCATTTTTCACTGAAGCAGGAGGTAATCACCAAGACAGTCTAAAATCACGGTGAACAACAGCAAATTTAAAAAAAAAAAACACATTGGAGTTTTAAAAATCCCTTAATTAGGTTATTTTAAAGAGCTTGTTATAATGATATGCTCAGAAGAAGGTATTACACATTACAGCTTTCTTGTTCCTACAAAAAATGAATACTTGTGAGCACCAGTGACTGGTGATTTTTGTGCTGCAGATGAAGTAGGTGCTAACACCTATTTTATTTATGACTGATATATACTTTTTCTTATCAGATTTTCAGATATTTCTGTCTTTGACAAACTTGACTAATTTTAAATGATGCATGCCATTAAGTTTGGTACAAGCCATATAGTGTCCTGGAACATATTATAACTTAATATCATGCAGCTATTATAACTTAACCATTTGCAAGAATGAGGAAATGGGACTGGTTTTCTCCTCCATCACAGAAAATCCTGTTGACCTTTTATTTGAGACACTCCTTTTGAACAGCAGACTGAAATCTAGCTGAAAGTGTCAGAGTGTGTCAGTGCCAGAGATATATTTTTCAGTCTATGAAAATAAGCTAAATGTTTGAATAAATCATAAATCTTAAAAAAAATACATTCATAAATGTTTCCACAAACTAAGCCCCAAGAGATAGTTTGTGATTATATCACTAAAAACTGGCATTCACGATCGAAAGGATTAAGGTTCCATGCTCTATCTAGCACTTGCTAAAAGTTTATCTTTTGGCATCACAATTTTAGTAATCTTTGAATGATGGGGGTGCAGTCTTTCTGTTCCAAGGCAATTAGAGAAATCGTTTAAAATTCCCTGTATTAATATTTCCCTGTGTGGAAAAGAGAGGCTTCCCTTTTGCTTTTCAAAGAGAGAAAACCAGAGTACAAGAGTGATTAGACTTAATAGGACCAAACTGCCAGCCCTGGGCCCTAATTAGGAATTATATCTGTAGACATATGATGAACCCTGTACATATGCATTTAATTGAATTAGGACCTACACGGCTATTAAATTAAATTTTATCAGGCCAAGAAAAGGAATTTAAGGTAAAGTAATGGCGTGCTGTGCACAAAAACAACTGAACTGCTCTCAACTTGTGCTCTTGCTCTCAGACTTCTCAGGGGAGGACATTTTTGCCACGTGAACAAAGCACAATTCTTTCACTGTTCTTGTTCTTAAAGTGTTTTTTCTGAGTAAAACTAAAATAATCTCAAGCTTGTTTAATTTTATATTCATACATTTTTAGCTACTTCTGATGTGTGTGTAAATATCTTCTGAAGGGTCAACCAGCAGCTGATTTCACCAGGTCTACTTTACCATCAACCTCATTTTGCAAAAGGTCAAAGCCAAAAGGAAAAAAAATTAATTTTGTTAGTTCTGATTCTCTCCTCTTCAAGCATCCAACGTGGGGCCCCTTAAGTGTGAGAGGAGAGAAAAGATGAGCTCAGCCCCAGAAATGAGCTTTCCAAAGACAGGCTGTTGAGAGATGCCTGGTGCCAGACTCCATTATTGCATAGTCCTTTTATTCTACATCTAGTAAGAAAATGGCGATCCCTAACTCCCATGGAAAAGTAACTAAAACAAACCTTTCCCTACAGTTTTTCATGAAAAGGCACAAACACTAAAGTAATAAGATGCTTAGGCTAGATTGCTGCTTTGGATTGGGAGTTTAAGAATAATTACAAATTACTGAAAAGTTGCACTTCTATTTCTAGTCCCCTAAATCAAAAAGTATTCTTTTCTTTTCATCTATGTAATTCTAGAGTCATATCATATGAGTACTACACAGCAATATTTAAGCCTTTGCAGCCAAAATATGTCTTCTATGTAGTAATCACGTGAAAGACAGATATTAGTAGTTATTAACAATTCTTCATTAGTAATCATAACAAAATTATGTTTCAAATTACTAAAAAATCAAAACCATTTTTACAAGTACCAAATATTAAACCTAGAATATTTCATACAGAGTATTTTCTTTAATTCTCCTCGGTATTTAAATTGCAATGTGTAGAATTGTCTTTTCCCATGATTAATTTTTGAACACCTGCACCAAATGAATATTCCAAGTTGATTTTTACTGCAATTCAAACTTTATTTTTTTCCCTGAGGAACATCTGGAAGATAAGAAAAAGGAGAGGAATGGAACCAGATCTCCTGTAAAAGGGCAGTTTCACCAACACCCTTTATTTTCCTTTTTTTAAATATCCAAGAACAGTAGAACACAAAATAGCTACTGTAGAGTTTGTGGTTCTTCCTGAAGCTGCTTCCTCATGGGGATGTCCAGCCTCTGTGGCCCCAAGCTGTCCTTCACCCACCAGTCAGCCACATCTGGCCCCATGGCAGGGACTCACCTTGTGTACCTCATCTCCAGCCCTTCACCTCTCAGGGAAAGATCAGAATTGACCTGAATCTTCCTGCCCTGTCATGATGCTGCTGTCTAAGGGCAGACAAAAGGATTGCTTCCCAACCTCAGTGAAAATTACATCATTACTTGTCCCTAATGGGAGATTGGATTAGAAGGGAGTGCTGGGGAAAGTCACTGCTCTCCTTGTGGTGCTGCTGGCATCATGGGCTGCTCAGCATGGGCATGATGACAGACACTGGCCTCAATAACAAAATTATCCAGACCTTTCTACATGCAAGCAGCAGGGCTAGCACATCCTGCAGCAGCAAGGAAGCCTGCTTGCCTTTTCCATGAAGAAATACTTCCTGGGTCTTCTCAAGTTTCCAATCTTTCATTACATTCCTGTGGTATTTGATGGAACCGGATGAGATAGGCATAAGGGAACACTTCATTATAAAATTTTAAAAAAATTACTAATGCTGAGCTTCACATTTCCTGTTAAAGCCTAAGTGATGATCTTAAGGGCAAAATTACTTGTCCAGTAGTATTTTTAGAACAAGCTCTGTTCTCGGGTTGTGTATATATATTCACATATATATTGATGACCAGTAATTTTAGAACAGTGTATATTAGATATCCACACATGCCATGCACTCCTGGACAGGCAGGAAGGAAGAAGGCAGGGGCTGGGGACTGTGTGCAGAGTCACATATCTGATCTGACCCACAATCTGCAATGGGACTCTGTTTCTCCAAGCACTGTTTATTGCATCACCCTGTTCATTGTACTCTCTGCCTCATCTGTGTCTTTAAACACATGCCCAAAACACAAGAACATAATGTTTGTAACAGCAGCTGTATCTCCAGTGTGGTACAAAGCTGAGCAGCAATATAGCATTTGTCTAAGTAAAACACACAAAAGGGAAGTACAGTTTGCTGTTTCCTAAAAGCTTCCTTCATATTTTATGGAAGACTGATTTCTCCAGACTCGGGTCAGCTTCAGGACACAAAACATGAACAACAGCTTGTTCCTGCCTGAGGCCCAAGGGCCTGCCAGCTGTTTCCAGTGGTTTTGTTCACCCCCTTTCCTCTTCCCACAGGGAGCAGGCTGCAGTGGAGCACAGCTGCCTCCATGATGGTGTTTGCATGGCTGTTTGCTGCCTTCTGGGCCGTGATGCCCTTACTGGGGTGGGGAGAATACGACTACGAGCCCCTCCGAACCTGCTGCACCCTGGACTACAGCAAAGGGGACAGGTGAGGCCAGGGCCAGCTCCCACAGCAGCAGAGTGGAGCTGCCATCCCCCAGGGTGGCCGTGGGGGCACACAAACCCCCCAGCTGTGCCCACCACTGTTCCTGGGGCAGATGTCCCTCCCCAGCAGCTGGGACAAGGCAGGCGTCACCGAGGCTGCCTGGGCTCACATGGTGGCACAAGGAACAGCTCAAGTCAGCTTCCTCTTGGGAGAGGCTGGTGCTCAGCTTCCTGCCACTCCCTAACTCGTCTACACACTGCATCTTTTCTGGGTTAGGGCTTGAAACTCTTTCAGAATGCTTTTGGCTTTGTGCAGTGATGTTTGGGTTTCGAATACAAACACCTGTTACGATTTTCTACAATACTGTCCATCCCACACACAATAGCATGGTACAGCTTAACTGGCCTTCAGCAAATGCTGCACACCTGAAGCACATTGACAAAAATTGTGTTAGCAATTTTAAAATTACAATTTGGTAAATACTTACAGCAAGTTTACAGAGATGCACTAGAGTTGAATTAACAGCCTCTTTTTTTCTTCCCTCCCCACTTTTCTCAGAAACTATGTCACATTCCTTTTTGCTCTGTCCACTTTCAATTTCATGATCCCAGGCTTCATCATGATGACAGCCTATCAGTCCATACACCAAAAGTTCAGGAAAACTGGGCACTTTAAGGTAAGAAAGCTCCCCGAACCCCTGCAATCACATTGACAAAATAGGACTGCATTTGGTAGAGTGAAGTCCTTGAAAAAAACTGATTTCTTTCACAAAGACTTTGACTCAGCTCTTTCTGTCCCAGCTCCCCAGTCCTACTTGAGTAGGAGGGTAGTGCAACACAGGATGGGGCCATTCAGAAAGTTCATGGAAACACCATCCTTGGAAATGTCAACATTTAACCGGACAGCAACATTTGCCCCAACCTAGTGCTGTAAACAGTTCCCCATCAAAGAGGGAGTTGGAGCAGTGATCCTGAAGATTTCCCTCCATTAACACTGGCCCAACTCTCCTCAAAAAACAAACACAGAGTATACAGAATATTTGCCAATAGCATATCAGTGCTTATCCAGAGAAAATTATCTCAGGAAGGATTGTTATTTCCTGCAGTGCTGCAGGCCTCTGGCTTCTGGCTGAGGAAGTAAGACAGAGCTACAGCTCTGCAAGGAAACATGCAGGCATCCCATGGGGGGAGAAGGGCCTTCCCATACACACTGTGTTAACACTTGGCTGAGGAAATTCAGAAATCTTTATGAGCTGGAAACAAAGGAATTGTTCTGGTGTGGCAGGTTTATGGGAATATAATGTGGTGATTATATGAGTTGTTTGCTGAGGTGCAGGCTGTACGTTCCAGGGCACCGTGCATGGTTGGTGGGCACAGCCCAACCCCTGCACTCAGTAAAGATAGTCAGATCTCAAGAGAAATGTTTTATTGGCAGAGACAGGCAGACTTGTTTGTAGCTGACTGGAATAGATACATGTGCCCTCTATATATTTCTTGAACACATCGCAGTGTTCATTAGTGTGTCTATTACTTTTTTCCAGTGAGTTTGTATGCACTAGCATGTGATTTCTTTCTCATGATACTCTGTAGCTGTGCAGACAAGTTACAATGTAGAAAATTTAAGGATGAAATTATCACTTCCATAGTCATTAATATTTATAAGATACTTGGGAACAGCTGACCATGAACGCCATGGGTAGGGCCCTAGCAAAAAGGACAGGGAAATCCTCCCACCACAACATAGCTACTGCATCCGTTTGTTGCACCGGCACAGCAGTGGCTTCACACAGTTTGTCTGCAAGACCATCTAGGAAGTCAGCAAAATATCATTCCTTTCAACCTGCTTTTAAATTTTCACATTGCTCTCTCCCCTCAGCAGCAGTTACTGGCCATGGCTTCTATATCTAGCACACACTGATTTATCTGATCTACCACGAGGTGTTTTGCCACCTCTGCCACTCCCCACCCACGCCCAGGATCAATGCTGTTGCACTGTTCTGTCCCTTATCCTGTTGCCTGATCCTCTCCTGCTACTGAGCACAAAGCAGGGTCCCACAGGACATCTGCCATCATTTGGTGCAGTGTGTGATTGTGAAACACAAAGAAACCTATTGCTCTTGTTTTTCAGTTTAACACTGGTTTACCATTGAAGATATTGGTCATTTGCTGGGGTCCCTATTGCCTCCTGTGCTCCTATGCAGCAGTGGAAAATGTGATGTTCATTCCCCCAAAATACCGCATGGTACGTCAGTGCCTCCTCAGAACCCAAGCAATGACATTCTCCTCACTCTCCTCTTTCTGTCTCTATGGAACAATGCCAATTTACTCACTACTGGGTTTGCTTGTAAAAATGTCTATAAATAGTAGTCCTTTTCCTCAAAGAATTCTTTTCATCTACCCTTTTTGTAGTGAAAACAGGTAATCACAGAGATATAACAGACATTGCATTACTGCTTTGATCAAGCAAAAATTTAGGAGGCCAGGGGTATTTTTCTTCAGCAGTTAGTTAGGGGTGTGTGACCTGTACTGTTCTGTGCCATGTAGGAGCTTTTTGTGTCCTTCCTACAGTGAGGTACTAGCTCAGAATTTTCAGTTTTAAAGAGACTATTTGTCTCATTCATATTTCTAATACTTCTCTCTCCTCAAGGAAGCTGTAACTGATCGCTCCTAAGGTTCTGCTGCCTCCTTTTCCCCCTTTCTTCTATGAGTATTGGCTCTAAAGCCACTGCTGGGACCCAGTAATATCACATATTTCAATTTTCATTCCATGCCCCAAAATCAGCCCAGTTTCAGGTCACCAAATGCACTACCGTATTCAATATCCCACATTAAATGTGTTAGCAACATCAGCCTGTTTATCCATCCAAAGGTGTCCATGGCACACCTTTCACTCCTTCTAGGTGTTTGTAATCACTCTCAACTAAATTATCTCTGTTTCAGGCAACACAAACCTAAATTCTTTCTCCCGGAAACCGTAATTTCCCGAGTAGGACTTCCCACCAGCCAAATTGTTTTTACTTCTCCCTGCCTGGGAGTAGCAAGCTAATGCCATTGGAGACAGGCTTTTTTTGGTAAAGAGAAACTAAACATAGGTTGAAATCAGCCCATTGGCTTCTCAGTGTGTTTTCCTAGTAATAAATATTGTGTCTCATGACAGATTCCTGCCCTTATTGCCAAGACTGCACCAACGGTGGATGCCTTTGTATATGCCCTGGGAAATGAGAACTACAGAGGAGGAATATGGCAGTTCCTCACAGGACAGAAGATTGAGAAAGCAGAGGTTGATAACAAAACTAAATAACCCATTTTGGCATTAAACAAAATTACTGTGGGCACATCACTGAAAGCAAAATTCAAGAGAAAACTGAGTGCATTCTCTGATATGTATGTGCAAAGGTGGTTCCACATTGGAAAGGCTGTGCATTGGCTACAAACAATGAAGTATGGAAAGAAACCCTCCAGATAACTGTCCAAACCATCATGAGCTGCTTGTCAAACAAGCTGCCTTAAACCTGTGTCGATTGTCATCAGTCTCATTTTATATGTCACTGTGAATAAACTATGTGTTGGAAAGCATTTTTTTTTCTCCTGATAAAAGCTAACATAAAAGCTTAGCAAATTAACTGAAGCAGGATTTTCATTTACCCAGTAAGGCCTCATCAAATCAATCTGTGCAGGTTGTCCATATGGTAATGTCTGGATTACTAGAAGATTAAACCAGTATCCAGTATTGACCACATGTCTGTATAAATAGCTTGTTCATCTGAGCAATTCATTTTCAGTGCACCCAAAACAGGAGTTTCCAAATTTCCATCACGAATCTGACATCCTAGTCCCATAAAAACATTTTAGGGAGCATATTTCCCCAGTAAGGAATATTAGCTTGGCTCTTATTCAAATGAGTTATTGCATGACATTCAGCTTTGTCACACACTAAACTGCATCAGCTTTTGCAGCTGCTGCTTAGCAGGACAATCAAAAGCTTATAGTCCATCATAAAAAACATTCATCTTTTTGTTGAGTATTGAGCAAAAACTAAAGGGAGGTATGAGTCATATTCTGTTCAAAAATGTCGTAAGAATAAAAATTAACTTCACATCTTCCATTAAATTCCACTATGTTCTACATAAGAGAGCAATCTCTGAATCAAAGGTGATTAAAGAGTCTGAGCAATTAAAAAGTCACTTTCATAATTATCAGAATTCATATGTATTTTAAACTCTCAGAAATGTCCATTTTAAACACTTGTATTTGCTCTTGTTGCTCATATTGCCTATGGCATGAAAAACTGTCAGTTAATATTGCCTCTTATTACAAGATGTGTCTCAGAATTGCCCATTTGTAAAAAAATATGTGCATGACACAGATTAGGAGAGATTGTGTGTACAAGAAAAGCAAACCTAATTGATACTTACAGGGATCATATGGTTCATTTCCAAGCACTGACAGAGAAAGGATTTTTGAAACTAACCAAAGAAAAAGCTGGTCCATCCTTTTGATGCCTTCCGACATATTAAAAGGAAAGCCAGTTGTTTCTGAGATACGAAAGGGTAGATGGTACAATCTTGCAAGCTAAACAATCAATGGGTAGAAGGGATATGCCTCTCATAGAGATAGGGAATAAATGTCATTTTGTCAGCAGTTAACCAGCAGGATTCCATTCAGAGACGTGCTTTGGGACTTCATGAGGTTCAGTCAGGTCACAAACTACCTGACAGAGCACTGAATAATGCCATGACAAAATTATGCAGAAAATGACATCTAATGCTGGCAGCTAAGACTTACATCTTAGGTACACATAATATAAAGTGAGCAGATGACAAAATGTTTGCTCTGATAAGTGCAAAATAATGTGTCTGGGCACAAAATTACCTTTAAGTATGTATCTACAGTGACAGGCTATGAATGTGCAATTATCTCTTTCTCAGGAAAGAGGCCTGGGTAGGTCTTGCAATCACCAGCTCCACTGTCAGCAGGGTCACAACGACAAATCCCAGCAGAATGCTAAAAAACACTACAAAAGGAGTAGGTAACAAAACAGGACACATAGTCACACCATTAGAAAAACATTTATTCAGACTTAGTGAACAGGGTGCATAGTTTGGGTCATTCCATCTCAGAGAGGATAAACTAGAAAAAGGCCACAGAGATGATCAAACACAGGGAGAAGCTTGAACGCAGTTGAGAGAAAATGAAGGAGAGTGTTGGCTCAGAAGAAGTGGCTGGTGAGGAGAACAGAGACAGCTTTATTGAACCAGGGATACAGGGAATGTGAGATGGAATAATTGTTTGCTGCTTCCAGTAGCAGAAGAATGATGGGACATACAGTAAAATTAATTGAGATGTGCATTTTCTGAAGTTCATGGTTTGAGGAGTGTTCTTCATGTCTGCCTACTGAAACACATCATGGCTTACATAAAAAGACTGTAATAATCTAATAAATAACAGCTAAAGATATTTGGTTAGGGACTGTGTCCCTTTGGCTTAAAGGAAACACAGATCAGGAATTCATCTCAGACTTTGGCTCTTAGTCCATTTGCAGACTGATTTTTGACTTGCTCTCATTACAAACTTTCTAATGTGGGAGTAGAAAGCAGCAGATCTGTTTCTTCATTCTGTTGGACAGCTACAAATCTAAACATGCCTCTGCTTAGGTTTGTGCATTCTTTTTCATATTGTTTACTGTGATGGGTAAAGCTGAATACCATGACTTAGAGAGCATAATGCTGGTAAATGGTATTCAAGCCTTGAGACAAATGGAGCCTCTGTCCTGAGCAGCAACCACAGCTGTCCTCTAGAGCCCCACTGAAGAAATGCAAGGTAACAAAGTCACTGAAACCCTTCAGACCTAGGGACAGTGCAAAACTTACAGATGGGCTGTGTTCATATGGCCCTGTGTAGTGCTGTAAGCTTGGGACTAAGCAGAGGCAGTACAGTGCATTACAGTGAGATGAGAACAGCCTGCCCCACCCAAGGGAGGCAGAGACCTCACTTCAGATGGTTTCCTGTGCACTGTGTTTCTCCCATTGAGTCAGAAATCACACCTGGTTTCACTCTGCACCTCTAAAGCTAAAGATGAACATAAAACCTGAGTCATTTCTCCTGTCATTTGTCTCCCCCCTAAATATCTTCAACAAATGCTTATCAGCCAGTCAGGCCCATAGCTGTCCCAGCCTGAGGGCTCCTGTATACAAGTTACAAAAGCTCCTGACTGAGTGAAGAGAGGAAAACAAAGCATTTGATCAAACTGTTCAAATTCTATTTTTTAGCCTTGGCTGCTGGCTTCCTGCCAAAGGGGAGGAATTGAGGTTGCTCATGGCTCGTTTATTGGATTATGGATACTTTCTCTCTGCAAAAAAAAATAATTGAAACAAAAAAAGTCATGGAAATAAACATGAGAGTTTCCAGGGACTGGCCACCAAGATCTAGCAGTACCTGATAACTGGTCACTCTTCTGGCTATGACTAGTTCTCACCACTGGTTTATCCACATTAAGAAGTGGCTGATGACCATTAACAATGGCCTAAACAAGTGTCCTGTGCTTCAGGAAGATGTCTGAAAGCAAACTGCAGTGCATCAAGAAACCCAACATATACTTCCAGTTAATTACACAGTTTTATCCTTAGCACAGTCAGCCTTCACCACAGTGTGCTGCCCCAGTGCCCCATGGCACTGCTGGTTGTCCAGGTCTTGCCAATGGATATCTGTTACCCTCCTGATAACACCTGTCACAACAAGGTGTTATCTTGAGTAGTTTAGGCTGAAGCATACAAAATCCCATCATGTTTTTGCACTCCGGAGAGTCCCAGATGGCTAGAAACAGGATTTATATTACCCTAACCAAAGTACAGGCCAGGGGGTTATAAAGGGGATGCAAGACACTCCTATACATGTAGTGTTCCACCTACTCTCTAAAGCAAACTGCATAAGAAGAAGAAAATGGAGACTCAGCTTAAGCCAGTACAGCCAATATGAACATCAGTGATTAATACCTGTCTTGTCACTAAAGATGAGAGTGACTACAACAACTGTATGTCCACTGTTAAAAATAATTAAATGACATCTCAGGTTATGTCCCATTAGCCACTACAACCCTTTGTTGGGGAGATTTTGAACACAAACAAAATGGAAGTGGAAGGTGAGCCTCTCCTTAGGCTTCAATTATGTGATTCAGTATCCAACCACCTTTAACACCCAGTGATCTGCAGCATTATATCCAATATCACTTAAACACCCTAACATCCCTCTTACAGGCAAACTGATTCTGCTCATTTGTGCCAGAGTGAGCATTTTGACACACTGATGAAAAACAGACTTTCAAAGAAAAAACAGAAGGCAATTTTTCCTCCTTATCTCTAGATAAAGTGTAATTTCTTCAGGTTTTCTTTCAGCAGACATAAATGCCTCACACCTTAAATAGCATTTCATGCAGTTCTATTTTCAAGGTTATTAAACACCCAAACTCCAAATGAAGTTACTGTGTCCCCAGTAATGCTGCAACTCCAGATCTTGCTGATTCAGCTTTCCTGCACTGCCCACACTTAAAACACCCCACAGTTCAATAAAAGGGAGTCAGACTTTTCTGCAGTGCACATTCCTCATGTGCCTCACACACATTGGGATGTGCTTCTCCCAGCACCCACAGTACAGCTGATGGGAGCCTTGCACAATTCAGCAATAGGTTCAGAGGAGGAATCTGCACTGTTCTCAGTCTATCATCATGCCTCTTTGAACTGCACCATTGTAAAACAGGACAGTGAGCCGGTTTTGTCATCACAGAGAAAAAAAAGGACTGCCAAAATCTTAAACATGGACCCAAGTGCTAGTGAATGGTTTGGTTCAACAGGATGGGATACAAAGACAAAAAGTGAGAGATCCTTATAGCATGATGAATGGGAAGTTTAGTCACAAGTACTCATCCTTCCTGTTAAGCCTCACTTAAATTTCTGTTCATGTTTCACCTGCAAGGATGACAAATTAGAGGCCCACACCTCAGCCCATGATAGTGAGAGTTTGCATGTTGGAGTTAAACTGCAAAAATATTTGGTACCATCTGCCTTTGTATACATATTCACACTCGAGAGTGTTAGGATTGCAGTCCATGGTCTGTTTGAGCTAACCTGGCCAGGCTAACACAGGAAATACTCAGAAGGCTTTTTGTTATGAGAACAGGCATTCCACTCTCTGCAGAGAAAAAGGGAGAGTGGGCTTGGTGCATTAATATTATGCAAAATAATAAGAATTTTCAAATGGTGAACACACATGCCTACACATCTATATTAGGTGTTGTTTGGAAGTTTACTAGTGTAAAATAATCTTTTGTGTATATCATTAAAGGACAAAAGGATCCAATAACAGCACTGGGAAACACAAAAATGCTTCTCAATGAGATGCAAGTCTGAATGATTATTAATACAATTGAAACTGTACATGCAAGATTTAAGAATTTTTTTAAAGCTTTGAAACCCTTGGATTTCTGCAGACTGTAATTTCTTCCAGTGTTTGCCATGTATGAAATTTTCCAAAGCAGGTTTTGTTTGGAACAGAACATCAGATCACAGAACTGTCAGAGGAGGAGAGCTAGTGCTGTGTAAAGGGGCTGTGCTGGGCTACAGGTTTTCCTTGCTTCAGAAGAAGCAGAAGACAAGCACAGGGCTCACTGGTTAGGAATAATAACCCTGAGCAGTGCCAGAGAGGTGAGGCAAAGGGAGTTGCAGAGAGCTGATACCTCTCTTGAGACTCTGACCCACAGATATGATCAAGGCAATTAAGATTTTGCACCTAAATGCCAATTTAATGTATTTCAGATGCAAATTCAATTACCTGTTTTAAAGGAATCTAATTTTAATTAACCTAGGTCTCAAATTAATGTAAACTAATTAACTATTGTTTAGAAATATGTTTCAGAGGACAACAGCTAGTTCAGTAGGTCTCTAATGGTAGAAAATGTGCTTTCTTTACCAAAAATTTGTTCTTGTAATTTGGAAAAATAATTGTGCAGCTATAAAGTAAGGTCTAATACTCTTTTACGGTGGTGTCAAAAGTCAAGTTTGAGAAATAGTTCTTTCTAATTATTGTAGTACAAGAATATGACTCTAAGAAGACAAACATTTGTGTCCTACAAACACATTATCTTATTTTTAAATGGTGACAGCAATAGTTCACTTACTCATAGACCAGGCTGGATGGGTTCTGAACAACCTGGTCTAGTTAAAGGTGTCATTGCTTAAGGCAGAGGGGCTGGATCAAGGTGATCTTTAAGATCCCTTTCAAACCAAAACAAGCCATTCTATGATTCTATGTTATGAAAACAAGTAAAGAATATTATATAAGTGGAAGCACAGAGCAAACTTGCAAGTGCTACAGCAAGAGTGCTGAATTTCCAATGTGTTTTAGATTTTGACAGTGAAAACAAACTATATTTTGACAGGCAACAGTTGGAGGCTAAAATGGCTGGGGAAGCCACTCTCTTAATCTTCTTGGTGAACAGTGAGAAAACAGATTTTTTCACGGTGTTCACTGATTCGTATCCACTGTCCCAGGATTTCTTCCACTAAACTACACCTTGAGGTGCTACAGGAGCATTCTTGACTTCTCTATCAATAAGTTGACCCATCATTCAAAGACAAGCAGTTTTGCAAACAAATTATATCACACTGGATGAGAAATCATTGTGCTGGAATCAGCTGTAGAAGCAGCAGCTTAAGGATGCTATTAACTACAGATGGGGCTAGGAAAATGCCATCAAACAAAGGAAGGCAAACCCAATGCTTTGATGGCAGTATTTGTCAGCTCTTTCACTACTGAACCGGAGTCAGTTCAAACTTTGAAGCTGATCAGCACTCTGCAGCTATGCTTCTGCCTCAGCAGCTCATTGAGTGGCAGCATGTCCTAGATACCACATGGAATGGTGCCTCTGATGCACAGATTAAATGCTGCATTTCCCAGAGAACTCTGAAGCTTTTCCTTTACTAGGAAGGTTTCAGCTTTCTTGAAATAGATAACAAACAAAAATCTTAATGGAGACAAGACAGAGGGCTGATTTACGGTTAGCCCTTTATCTACAAAGAATCTACATGTTGAGATACTTGGCATGGGCATGTGCTACATCAGCTCCTGGAGGATGGTCCCCAAGCCTGAGTTTGGCACATAAGCTCTCCCCAAAAGTGGAATCCACATGGAAAGTAAGGAAAAGCACCTTAAACAGGCTATAAATCTCAAAAGAGGGGGGATTTTTGTTTCGTGTCATTTGTCAGCACATTGAGCCACTTCACTGCAGCCTGTTTTCAGCAAGGATTCAAAACCTGGGACTAGGCAACTCAGCATCATTGAATAATTTAAGCCAGGAAAGACCTTCCTAGAATAACATTCTTGTACTGGCAATTAGGAATAATTACTTTTAATTAATGGTTGGACCAACCATTTTTTAATTAATGGCTTTGGCCAACTGAATGAGTACAAGTCATTTGGAATTGATTTGACTTGACTAGATGTGAAGAAATTTAGTTCATGATATTTTTTTTCAGGACAAAATGCAAAGACTCACGTGTTCCTAGTGAAAACTTGAATTTCTCTGGGATACTTGTAAGGATAAGTAAAATACAGCCAATTACACCTTTTATGAAATTACCACATAACATGTTTTGTGAACTGAATACTAGGCTACTGGCAGCTCTTAAAATACAGTTCATAGGTAGATACCACTGAATGGGGACATTTTAAATCCAGAGACTTTTTCTTGATTGACTTTTTGGTTTTGCTTCTCTATGCTATAGTCCCATCTTCAGGTGATATAAAACTGTGTGGAGTAGTAATTAAGAGATAGATGGGTAAATGAGCCATCAGGGTAAATAGTTGTAACCTGCAAAAATGTATTTTGGGAAGATCAAGTGTTTGAGAGCCAAGAATGACAGTTGCTTATATTTACATGATAGAAGACTTTGCTTTGAAAAACAGAGCTCAGAAAAGGATTTAGGGGTCATTTTAGATAATCGCCTCAATGTAAGCTGTCTGGGCAATGCTGTTGCAAAAAGTACTAATGAGATTCTTTAATATGGGTAGGGGAGAATAATATGAAGCAGAAATAATGAAGGATTTCAGCACCATTTGGCAGCACTGCCAAGACCCTTACTAGGTTACTGAATGCTGTCCTAGTGTCTGTGTTTTAAGAGGATTTGAAGACATTGGACAGAGTTCAAGTGAGTGTCACAAATGAATTCTCTGGCTTTAAAAAAAAGCCCATGCCTTCTGACGTGATGGGTAAGAAGCTCAGCATATTCAGCTCACTGAAGAGAAAGTGTAGCCATACCTTCATCACATTGTGTAGGTAATTGCTCTTGGGGAAGACATACGTGAGGAGCTTTCCAATTTGGCTGACAAAGATCCAACGAATCAAAGTCAAAGTCAGAAAAATTCAACCTTGAAATAAGAGGAAATTTCCCAGCAACAAAGTAATGAAAGACAGAAACAGCTTATCAGGGGACCTAGTGAAACCACCATCACTCTAAAGATACACTTTTGGCCTAGTTTCAGACTAGATGATTGTGATTGTCCTTCCTGGCTCGGCTCCTGTGACCCCTAAGTTCCCCTATGCACAGCTTTATTTCCTCAGCCCTTGGTGGAACAGGAGTGCCTACACTGTAATCAATGAGCTTGCAATGCTTCCATGATGGCTCAAATGATGCTACAGGGGCTATGACTGGCAAGGATGGAGGGGTTTTTGTGGGGCCATGTTGGCCTCATGGTCAGGGAGAAGACGTAACCTTACACCCTGTTCTGACATAGATAGTGAGGTAAGGTTTTGATATCAGGTATTTGGGAGATCATAATCCATTCCTAAGGATGCAAACCAAGTGGTAAATCTTCTTGGATAGCAGTGGAGAGTGATCAACCCTTGTGAAGCCACAAATGCTTTCCTTTACATTAAGGTCAAAACTATTTTGAAACGTCACCCTGCTTTCTCCAAACTCATCCACAGAGCACTTGCAAAGTGAAGCACATTACAGATATGGTCAGATCTGATTATAGTGTGCTTGCTGAAGGGAGTCACACTAGCCAACTTCACTGGTCTAAAAATTTAGAAGGCACCATGTGCTTATTCAGAGGCAGGATCCTCCAGGAGAAACTGTACACTGGAGAGCATTGCAGACAGACAGATGCACTTGCTGTGGGATAGACAGGTGGGGAGAGCAGAGTATCAGCACCTCTGACACAATTGCCTAAAGATGGCATTTGAAATCAAATGTATATAGCAGCCATACTTACAAACACAGCACATGAAGCAGCAATGAGTTTCCACCTGAAGCATCAGTGAAAAAACATGGTTCTTGACTCCAATGAAACCCCACCCAACAGCTGAAATTAGAAGCATTAATCCCATGGCATTTCCCATAATTAAAGGTTCCATCTACCACCAAACAGCTGTGTAACTACTGCTGGCTGAACCTCAGTGCTTTGAAATAGGATTAGGAGGAAATTAAAAGAGAAGCAAGCATTGCAAGCATCTGTAAGACAAGCAATATCTTAGTGTCTTTTATTACATGGACCAAATGATAAAATTGGTGTTCTTTTGCAGTTACTCTTTCTCAGAATTCATTACCAGCAAAAATGAGATTACAAACAAAACTAAGAAATTCAGGACTAGAGGCATGTCAGAATCCTACCACCCAACAGTCCTTGCTTACATTGAGCATTTATTAACCTCTTTTTTGCTATAATATTTTAAAGGCCTGAGCTTGCCACTTGTTCTGGTTTTCACTGGGTTAGATTTAATTTTCTTCATAGCAGCTGGCATACATCAATGTTTTGGATTCAGTGTTTATAATACAGGAATGTTTTCCATATTGTTGATGAGCATTTACACAGAGCCAAGGCCTTTTCTGCTCCTCACCCCACCCCACCAGTGAGGAGGCTGGTGGTGCACAAGGAGCTGGGAGAGGGGACAACCAGGACAGCTGGCCCCAGCCTACCTAAGGGATATTCCAGACCATATTACATCATGCTCAATATATAAAGCTGGGAGAAGAAGGAAGAGGGGGACATTCAGAGCAATAGCATTTTTCTTCCCAAGTAACTGTTACATGTCAGGAAGCTTGGCTTTTTTGGGGACGGCTGAACACCTGCATGCCCATGGGATGTGCTGAATGAATTCCTTGTTTTGCTCTGCTTATGGATGTGGCTTTTGTTTTACTTCTTAAACTGTATTTACCTCCACCCACAAGTCTTCTCACTTTTACTCTTCCAATTCCTCCCCATCCCACTGCGGGGGGAGTGAGTGAGCAGCTGTGTGCGGCTTAGTTGCTGGCTGGGGGTTAAACCAGGACACCACTGAAATCTACTCCATTGACTTAGCACCACAAAGAGAACACAATGCCTCAGACAAAGATGAACAAATAATTATCCAAAGGGATGGTGTTCTCTCCTTGGATGTCTCTAAATGGTGCCTGTTGTTTTTCTGGATAAAAACTATTTGTAGATATAGACAAATGACAGGATAGCAACAAGAAAGTGTCATCCTGTGAGAAAGGTGCCATATGGTACACAAATCCCATTAAGAGGCTTTAATTGTTATTTTAAAGCCTGCAGACAAGCAGGAATAAAAGGGAGCCCAGTTCAGACATTCTCTGGATGCTGATTTTGCTTCAGTTTCGGCTGCAGTCAGAATGCAAGATCTGTCCCTCCTCCCACTGGCAGCCATTAAATATGACTGGAAGAACAGGGAATAACCCCCAGAAAGCCAATGCTGTGCACTGTATCTTCCCAAGTCACCAGGCTCCTGCAGTGCCTCGGTGCTAGCAGCCAGTCCTTTCTCAGTTGCACTGACAATTTAACTCAGAGAAGTTGGTTCATCTATAACGCATGATGGGAATTCCATGGTTTAAAATTTTGTGAGTCTCTTTTCAGAAGTAGCCCACCCTCCTGCCAGAGCCAGAAGGCCATGGCTGCGAACAACATTACTTGTCACTAGTCTGTTTCTTCTTTTTATTCTCTCCAGGTGATGAAAAAGGAATGAACTGGGAGGTCCTTTCAGGGGAGGTGGCTGTACTGTGACCAAGGGGCAGTGCTGGAGCTGCAGAGCTGCCATCTGCACTGGCTCCTCACATCCCAGCCTGGGCTTTCTTGTCACTGTCATGGAGCAGGGAATACAGATGAGGAGCTGGCTAAGTGCTGCCTCCAGCAATCAAAAATTATGGCACAGAGCTAGCTTGCCAAGCTTCAGGCAGTGGAAAAAACTGACCTCTGAAAATGTATCCTGGCTGTTCCATCAAGGGTAAAACTGAAGTGTCCAGTTTGATTTTATTAAATTGGTGTATGGAAATATTACATAATTTAGAATCATAGGCTTTGGTTAAACCTATGATTGCAGGGTTTTGAGCAGGTCAAGAGTCCAATTAAAAAAATTAAGTCCACAAAATTTAGACCCTCTGTACCTTTTTGCTTCAATGTGACTTCTGTTAACTCCCTAAAATTAGATTTTTAATCTCAGATTGGCACCCCATTCTCTGCCACTCAAGTAACACAAGCAGTGAGAAGATTATGGCCACTTATGTAGTATCTATTTTCCTATAATCCTTTTAGCACCATAAATGCTAAATATAGCATCCAGTTTAAATTAGCTTTAACCTCAAGTTGACTCCAGTTAACCATGCAGGAACAGTCAGAAAAAAAAAAAGTAAAACCAAAAAAAACCACACCCAAAAGAAGGCTAGAAAGAGGTAGAAATATTCCCACACTTTGAAAAAAAAAAAAAAGGTAGTCAGCTGTTCAGTGCATATTAACAGATGACTGCAATAGTGGTGAATTGTCAACAGATTTTTGAAAATGTGGGGCTTGTGAGCCCTTAGTCTGCCACACATGAGTAGATTGGTCACAGTATTCATCCTTACAGGCATCCCAAAAAGCACAACAAGAAACTGGGGCTCCTGCAGCTCCTTATTCCTGGCTATATTTACAAATCATTAACACTGAACATGGGGGCATTTCTGTGAATCAAACTCCCACTAGTTTTTTCCAGGAAACACTTTGTAGGCATCATGAGATTTTCACCAGGAAAACTGAAACATCCCCTAATTAGGGGAGGACCACCCTTGTAAGTCAGTAGTGAGAAGAGCTAAAACAGGCTCAAAACCTAGAACAGGGATGACTTCAGTAAAACAACTGCAGAGACCCCTGCCTTTTGCTTGGCAATTCCTTCAGGAAGAAATAGGTCCTCAGCACCAAAGCTGGGGTCTCAGGAAGGGTCCCATTCTTGGAGAGGGATACCCCCTCAGGGTCCCAGGGAGTGGGTGCCAGCTCCTGCTGACCACAGCCAGCTTTACAGCTGCTGGGCCAGATCACCCCATGCATTTTGCCTTGCACATTGATAGGTTACATACCTACTCATTAGCCTGTACATTCTATTTCTGCCTCTGCAACACCACTTCTTCTGAGCAGCTCTGGTTTTCCACCAGCCAGTTTGCCTAAGGAACATAACAGCAAATGAATCCCAGTAACCAAATCATCCTGAAGTAAACAACCACACACCAATAAAGTTACAGGTTCATCTCAAAATGTAATACTAGATTTATTTACTCCACTTCTTACTTTTGCCCTTTTCAAACACCACATGGAGACAAGGGAAGCCCACCCGCAGCAAGCCTGGCATTTCTTCATACTCCAGAGGCAGCATGACTACTGCCAAACCCTACTCTGGCATGGGAAACATCATAGAGATGCAAATTAAAATGTATCTGATTGTGTCTGCCTGTCAATTTTGTTTCAGCTTGTTAGGAACAATTAAACAGATGCCTAATGCTGAGCAGTAAAATGAGTACCCAGGAACTCTTCCCACAGTTTTCCTCCTTCACTTGGAGGACTGCCACAGACACAGATTGCAACATTCTCAAATGTTCATTATTGAGACACACTCATCTGTTAAACACAGATTAGAGGAGAGGATAGACAGAGCTGGGCGAAGGAGAAATAATGAGTCAGGAAATGTTCGTGTGTACTGTCACAGCCACTACCAAAACATGTGGTGAGCTTCCGTTTAAAAAGCTCTGAAATCCCAGCAAAATACACAAGCATTGATGAAATGGAATTGGGGTTCTACATCAAAAGCAGAATCAAACTGACTGTAGGCAGGAACTTCAGAGTCCATGGTACCCTCATGCTGCTTCCAGAATATTTTTCCTTAAGAAGCATCAGATTTATTTTCTGGAAAAGTTGTGTAGTAGAAGAGTAAACAAAACATTTTCAACTACACCTGGCGACAAAACCAAGGAGCAATAAGATAGCAACCAGTATAGGTCACATCTGGGGGAAATATAAACCCCAGGCTTTTGTTTTGATTCTCTTGAGGTTAGACTGAGCATCTCAGGGACCACTGCAGGACTATCACTGCCTGAGGGGCACTCAGTCTCACTGAGACCTGAGGGAAGCAGCAGCACCACAGAGAGCAGGGGGGATACAAAGGTGAAAGACAAGGACACAGTGGTAGAATCACATATTTAGAGGAGAAATTTATTCAGTTTTGCTATATTACATTTGCAAACCTATTCGACTTTTGACTTCAGCAATATCTTCCACTTGGGACCAAACACCCTGCTGCTGGTGATGGACAAAGATCCCAAGTAGGTTACACGAGAAGTTACCTGGCTTTCATAAACTTGGCCCTTTGGAATAAAATCTTTCTGATTACTTTCATTCTGCAGAATTTTCAGAACTTGCTCACTGGTGATTTTTTAAGTAATTAACAAGTTGAGCAATTATCTAAGCTGTCATTTCCTCCTGAAATACAGGTTAGTTCAATCTCCTTAGGCTCTGCAATGGTACTATGGCACAAAATTATAGTACAAAATAACAAGTCACTCCAGATGAAGGAGGCTGTAAAGGTTTTGCTCTCCTCTTTTTTCTTAAAAACAAATAAAAACCAAGATCTCATCAAAACATAAGAAAGCCCAGTCTTAGAAATTGGAAGAAGGAGATTAATGCTATTATGCTAGTAGGGCCATGGCCTGTAATAGTGAAGAGTCAGCATATCTTCTCTTCATATCATTCTTTATTCATTCATTCTTTATTCAGTCCTGTGTTACCATCACCAGAGTACACTGAAATGGCAAACTTCCACCAGAGGGGCAAAATAAGTGGCCCTATGCCAAGTCACCCCATCCTATGCCCACAGCCAGAAAAGATGAACAGCTGGTGCACGCCTGAAGTTGCCTGATGACATTTCCCATCATTGGAGCAGCCTCAGTGGGCGCCAAGGAAACCTCAGCCAATGCTTTTTACTTTTTTTTCCTTAGTTAATTTTTTTCCTGTCAGAAAAAAAAAAAAAAAAACTTCAAAACTGGAAGTGTAATGAGAAGAATATTTCTTCAATACTGCACTAAGATTTTAGGCTTAGCCAATGCCCAGGCACTTCCTAATGACCCCAATGCTACAAGTCCTCTGACAAGAGCACTGGACTTCTGTTGTGGTTTTTTTGTTGGTTTTTTTTTTTCCTTTTTTCTTATCATGGAAAGGAGAGGGATGAACTAATTTCACATTAGATTTTGCCTCATCCTCCCCTCAAGACAGCATTGAAATCAAACTCATGTCAAATTGATTTTATTTGTCATGAAACAACAGTTCTGTGTGCTGAGGAGTATTGAGTACTTCTCATATATAAATATATACTCCTGTACAAATATGTGAGTAACTTATACTCGTTTAACTCGTTTAACTTCTGCAAGAGGCTGCCAGGGTCTCTGGGGGCTCACAGCCTCTTCAGGCAGGAGATATACAGCAGAGGCAAAAGGATGTGTGGCCATTTGATTTGCTCAGTCTGTGACAATTTCACAGCCAGGAAGACAAAAATTGCTGGGCATCTCTTGGTTCTGCTTTTTCTGAAAAGTGAACATTCCTACCATATTATTTCTCTCTTTTTACAGAAAGAGAAATATAAAGCCCACAGCCCCTGTCCACCCAGCCTGTGCACAGAACACTCCAGAGTACGTATTCAGATGTAACCCACCAAAGGTGTTAGCAAGCCTTCCCACAGCCCACCAGGACAGGTTTACCACACTTGGTGGAAGGATTTGGGACTAGGCTCCATAAGGCACAGCAGAGGCACATATTTATCTCAGCAACTGCCGGCCATCCGACGCCCATGCTGCTGTTTGAGACCATCATTGCTTCTTTAGTGAAACTTTCCAAGAGAAAAGCCCTTTTCTCCTACCATGGCATCCAGGGAAGGGAAAGGCTTTGGCAGTTTGTATTGCTGTTAGTTTTCCAGGCTGTCTCTCACTCCAGAAGCACATGCATGTAGGGATGGGAGCCAAATACAGGGGGTTGTACCCACTCAGCTGTTCCCAATGCAAGAACAGCTTCTCCATTCGCCAGCAAGCACCATCCTCCCAGTCCTGGAGATATATTAAACCTCTTAGGCACCTCTCTAACCAGGTTTCTGTCATTACTTCTGAATAATGACAAAATAATTTCTCCAATAAACTGTTTCTAGTAAGAGTGAAGTGTTGGAGAGAGAGAACAGTCCCTGTATCTCTTGCTGAGGGGACCTGGTGTCCTGAGCACACGCCAGTCCATTTAATACAGTGACCTGTCTCCATTTACTGAATCGATTTGGCATATGAATGTTTATACTGTTGAGTGTATTTAAACTAATGGCTGCTAAAGCAGCTTATGTGACTTTTTAATCTAGCTTTTCCATAGAGTCATTTGTGGAATGACTGTTTGAAAGGGAGATGGACAAGAAACTGGGGCAAAACTTAATGCTGGCAGACACTGAAAATGGGATGATGTGGCCACAGCAGTTACACAGACAGATTTCTGGCTCATTCATTACCATCAGACTGTTTCCCACAGCTGAGCTTTTCTACAGGCCACCTGACCAGAGGCAGAGCCCACTCCCACTCCCTCAGGCAAGCCCTGGATAGCCTGGACTTTACAAAATTAATTTCATCCTCTGAAGCAGAAAATACAAATTCCTCTTTCTCCCCGAGGAAAGGGGCTGGTGGGGAATGTGACCAGTTAAGAAAGGCCCAGCTGGGTGGCTCATTCCCCTGTGCTCTCAAGGGTTTTTACTTAATGATCTCCAAGATCTTTTCCAACCTAGTTGATTTTGCGATTCACACAGTTGTTTAAAGGATTCTGTGTAAACACTGAGCCAAAAGGACCACTGGAGACTGAAAGATAGTTTCAAGGGCCTGCTGCAATGTACAGAGACTGGCTCTGATCACAGATAACCTGATTTATTGAGCAGGTGTAATGTTCTGTGTCACTGTATGGAGGAAGCCTCTTTGTGCCATTTTCCCTTTGTTTCCCATAATGTTGATCTCTCACAAAGCACTGAGATCTGTTGATCTGTCACCAAATATATCTATATCATATTATTTTCCTTTTCAAAGTCTTCCAAACCTTTTTATAGTAATCAAGCATGCTACATCAAAAATCAAATCTGTGCAAAATCATACTGACCCCCCCAATATGTCAGACAACCCATGTTGTTTCAGCATATGACGGAAAAAGTGAATCAAGGTACAGAAAACACTCTTTGCAGAAGTAATAATTTGATTTACTTCTCCTAATTCCTTGCACATGATCTTCTGATTTGCACTGCAGGCTTATCTACCCACCACACTGCAGACATGCAGACAACACAGGACCAAGTCTAGGTATTCTATATAATACATAACTGCTTCACAGGCCCTGTGGTAGGCATTGCCACTGCTGTTTCACATATGACCAATAAATTGACACAATGTTCATTTTAAAAATGAGCATTGTCTAAGCCTGCTATTCTGACACTGATATATCCTTACCAACACTTGGTACAAACATTGCCCCAAAATTAGAGACAACAAAACAAAAAAGACTCCTTCAAAAGGACTGGTGCCTGTCCCATCAAACATCTCCACCTGCAGATGCCCCCACAAGGCCAGGAGCTGGGGCTGCTCTCCCAATCACAGATCCCTGGTGACTGTCCCACTGCACTCACAACTCTGCTCAAAGCACAGTGTTGGTGATCCAAGATACAGATATAGGAAAATGAGATGGGAAGGGACACATAACACAATTATGGTTCTCATCTTTAGTTTCCTGAAGGAAACCCTATTCCATCAGCATGACTTTAAAGGTGAAGAGTCAGTTCCCATCACCTGTCACAACAAGAAAAGAAGAAATCACCTTTGGGTAATCTCATCCTGTGGATAATCATGTTAGCTCAGCCTGACAGCCACTGCAGATCTGAGAAGCAGGAGGAGCAGATGCAGCATAATGTGGCCAGCCCAGCTCTTTATGAAAGCCACCTTCCTTCCTGGGTGGTTGAAGCCATGCTCTGAGCAGGGCTTTCCACCTTTCTGGGTATCCCATCTCCCCACAGCAATGGCAGCACCTGACTTTTGCTACAACATCCAAAACTTCGGAAGGAAATGGCATGATCTCCTCAAACCGCAAGATCCAGTGGATTTCTGAGTTTTTATCACATACCTTAGCTGCCCCCGGACTTGAATCACCCAGGAAGTGTGATAATCCCCAAAATACACGCCCTAGAGTGTCTTATCAGTGGCAGAAATTACAGTGATGCATAAACACTGAGTTGTGCTTTCCACATGTGCTTGGGTCTGGCATGAAGCCCCAGAGCCAACTCATGCCCTCTGCTGGGTCAAGCGCGGAAATCGCTTCTCTCCTTCCACCACCGCCGGCTCAAAGGCATGCCACGAGGTCTCCAAACACAACTCATCAAGTATTTGCTGACTAGATACTTGGATTCACAGCTGGGAAATGGAAGGTCATTCAGCTCTGTGCCTCCTCTCAAAAGATAACATTACTCAGAAGCAAGCTGCTCAATGTAGATCGCCAGTCCCAGACTGATGGCACAAAGTGACAGAAAGCTGAGCAATGAGAAGGGAAAGCCACAGGACCCTGTCATAATTATATCTTCAGCTACAGAAATTGCTTTGATGTTCTCTCAACAGGGGATAGCTTCCATTTCCTTGAGTCTTTGCTGAATCTTTAGTAGAAACATGGGCTGTTTCTGATGGATTTTTAATTAGAAGTGGACTACACGATTTCCTGCAGAAGCCAGGGTGTGCTCCCTCAGCACCCATTCAGACTGTATGAAAAGGGAGGTTGGATAAGTAAGACCAGAACCAAAGGGGTGTCTGAAAATACAGAAAAAATTCCTTGGAAAAAGGCAAAGACACAGAGGTGCATTCAGGCTGTAGTTACAAAATAGTGGAAACCTCTAAATGCCTGGCCATCTCCTGCACTCAGCACCTTGTCTAAGGAGCCTGGCCATGGCTCAGCCTGTGACTTATTTTAGACTTCCAGGATAGAGCTGAGTGTGACATGCTGGAGGAACGTTCATTATCTGGTCTCTTGAGGCCGATGGCCACTGGCAGCACACACTCACTGCAGCTTAATCGGCTCTGAGCAGCCCAGACAGCAGCTGCCACTCGCTCTCTGCTCTTGCATAAATGCTGCGGATTTTACTCTGAAATCTGGATTTGCTAACTGGGAATAAATAAAGATAGCTGATGGTGATTCCCAGGCATCTGAGCAGACTACCTATAATGGAAAAGAACTCTGCCAGGAAGAAATTTATTTCTTATATTTTTAAGATTAATATTTTTGTTTGCTGTTCACCAAACAAAGCATTTGAACAACATTAATCTCCTACATTGTAACCCATCTTCACTGACATAATCTTAATGCATTACTGGAGTTACAACATAAAGAAATAAGAAAAAACAAATGACAATATCCCAAGTGAATTAATATTTGACCCACTGATCATAAACCACAGTGCACTCATCCTCGAAGAGAGGAAGCTTTTATCAGGATCCTCATGAAATGTTCTAGGACTTCCTCCAGCAAAATACCTGTTGACATATAAACATATAAAACTGCAATCAGAGTCTGAGAGATATCAAATCAGACAGCTGATGTTTGTGTGCAGAATTCAGTGTCAGCAAACACCAGCCGAGAACACTTGCTATAGCAGAAAATCAGGGTTTATAGTGGTAACAGAGAATGAAGTGTATATATCTAGCCCTCTAAGAAACAAGGGGAAACATTAAGTAAGTGCACTCTGTCATCCTGAAGGTGGAATTAACTTTTTGTTATGCCCCAATAACTAAGTTCCTTCTCACTTCAGAAAAACGTGTTTTTTACATGCAAAAGGTGGCATCAGATCCTTGTGAAAGGAATAAAAAGGCACAAGTCACTCCATTGCTCAAACATGAAAATAAAATATTTTCGACCAAAAAAAAAGGCATGCAGAAATTCTGTGTTGTTAATAACAATAAAAATACTCTCTAGAAAATAGAAATGAGTTACAGTAAATAGAGAGAACCCCATTCCTGCCAGGCTGCATCTCCTGTAGCAACTGGTATATGTGCAAAGTGAAATTAGATTCTATGAAATAATGCTTGTCCATCTGCTGGCACTCTACATCGTCTGTGTTCTCTTTCTCCTTTGTGGTTAAAAACTTCCCTAAAGGCTAGGCACTAGATAAAGAGCAGTGGGGCTGAGCTGAAGAAGAAAAGGGCTTTTTTTCCCCCAAAACACACGCGATCCTTGCACCCTCTACTGGCGAAACAGCCGCGAGCAAGCAGCCTGCAGAGTCACGGAGATCTTCCTCCATCACCCAAATGTAGCCACAGAGAGCAGCTCTCATCTGGAACAGGTCATTCCTCCTAACCCCGTCGTAGCACCTGGATTCTAGTCCGAATCTTTACTGACTTTAGCTGGAGACTGTGAAAAGTTTACACATAGCACTAATGCAAAGTAAGGGAAGCTCATGAAAATCCTTTATTTACCACATTCTTATAGTAACTCAGGTTTTTCGGTTGGTTGGTTGTTTGAGTTTCTTTTTGGTTTGTGGTTTGGGGGGGGGGGGGGTTGGGATTTTTTTGTTTGTTTGTTTGTTTGTGCGGATTTTTTGTTTGTGGTGTTTTGGGGGATTTTTTGTTGTGTCTGTGGAATTTTGGGGGGTTTTGTTTGGGTTTTTTTGTTGCTTTTTGGTTTTGTTTTTGGGGTTTTTTTTGTAAGGAATGAGTCCCCTTGTGCTGAGTAGAAAGGCCATTTAAATACAAAAAAAGCTCTAGTAGCAATATATCATTAACTAACATGTCCAGAGGACGAACAGTTGCTAGCTACTGAAGATCGGACCTTCGCTACTGATACACAGAAATGGCTGTGGCAGATTTTCTGTAGTTAGGCTGGTGAGCCTTTTTCCAGAACCTTGACTCTCTAAGGTAAGCAGCAGATCACAATATAATATTTTTGTTGTTATCTTTATTATATTTTTACTAATATAAACAGTAATCCAAGGGGAAATGTTCATGTTACTAGGCAGAAAAATGTGTTAAAATAAAATTATCCAAGAAAGCCACCAAAGAAGTTAGGTATTTGTTATCCCAGTTTATCAAAGATAGCAATAAACCCCTTAAGAGCAGCCCTGCTGTTACATTTACAACCAGAAGGTGGCATTGAATGGCCACAAATCTGCTCCCAGTATCCTGAGTTGCTGCCTGCCAGAGCCGAGCAGGGAAGGGTGGGTGGGTCCTGGGCACTTCACAGAGAACAAATCCGAATAAATAGGCTGCCACTCGCATAAACTCCCTGGAATTAGAGCGATGCAGTCAATAACTAATTCGTGTTACAGTAGCAAGAAAAACACTTTATTTCTTCTCTCTTGTCTCTTCCCCTTGTGCAACCAACCCCTGGCATATCTGCTGTGGCTTTTTTGAAGCCCACTGAAACCACAGGACTCAGAAGGACCCCGCACCCCTTAGTATGTACAGCATGTGCAACACTCTCACGTGGAGCGGAGGAGCAGAATCTCAAAAGCTCGGGAGAATTTCAGAGGAACGGGTTCCCATGATGCTTACCACTCATTCACATCATCTCCAATGACAAAGGTCACACCGGAGACTGGGGGTGTGGCTGAGTCCTCAGCGGGTTTCCAGCAGTTCCGAAAGCCACGGTGCCACCTTGCCTTTCTTACAGTGTTTCTGCACAGCTCCAGGAATGCGCTTCTATCGATGGCCCAGGCAGCAGCCTGCCGGGTTTTACTTTGGACAAAGTCCTCTCAGAGCTGGTGCACGGACAGGAGCCCTGCCCGAGTGCAAGGGAAAGCTCCCCAGTGCAACTGGGTGCACATCGAAAGCATCTCTCACACATGGTTGTGGTCTCGGGAAAAAACATCCACAGATGCACACGGACACCAGAGAGGCTCAGAGCCGCGGGTTTCCTGCACGTGGCTCAGCGGAGCAGGAGCTCCATTCCCTGCGGCCCTGCTCGGGATCTGCGCCGCTCCGCTGGGTCCCGGGCTGACGGCACACCCCGGGACGGCCCCGCTGTGCCCGCACACAGCCTGTCTGCCACGGCTGCACAAGAGCTGGCCCGTGACAGGGACACAGGGCAGGTACAGGGGATGCTGACAACAGCCCGTGAATGTGTTGTTCACACACGGCCCGCGAATGCGCTGTTCCAGAACAGCCTGTGAATGTTCCAGAGCAGCCCGTGAATGCGCTGTTCCAGAACAGCCTGTGAATGTTCCAGAGCAGCCTGTGAATGTTCCAGAGCAGCCCGTGAATGTTCCAGAGCAACCCGTGAATGCGCTGTTCCAGAACAGCCCGTGAATCTTCCAGAGCAACCCGTGAATGTTCCAGAACAGCCTGTGAATGTTCCAGAGCAGCCCGTGAATGCGCTGTTCCAGAGCAGCCTGTGAATGTTCCAGAGCAGCCCGTGAATGCGCTGTTCACACACAGCCCTCACCCTGCAGCGCAGGCAGCGTGACCAGCAGGGCACAGAGGGAGCAGCACGGGATGCCTGGCCCCGAGCTGCCCCTCGGCACAATGGCAGGATTTTCAAGAGGACTGCAAAATACAGCAGAGCAAGCACAGAAAAGCCAGGGCCCTGCTCCCCTTGGTCTGCCACATCCCTTTATCAAGTCGCAGTCCTGCCATCTCTTTGAAGAAAAGGGCTTTGCTGTCACAGGGCCAGCTGTCTATCAATCATACTAACACCATGGTGCTCTGCCAGGAGCAGTTGCTGTCTCAACACGGGCTCTGGTATACTGACAGAAAAGAACTTAGAAACAAATTTTAAATTAACTTTTGTTTTGTTTTGTTTCTTTTTTTTGGTTTTTTTTTTTTACTAAGGCAGCTCAACATGGCTGTTCCATTTACTCTTTTTAATGAGTTGATCATTACTCCTTTTCAGTGAAGCCTTCTCTTATTTATTCTAGTGTTATCCCCCACCCATCAAAAAGAACACATTTGGGAGAAGAAAATGCCATTTACTAAAACAGTACAACAGGGAAAAAAAATATTAAAAAGCAGGCATCCAAAATTGCAAAATGGGAAGATCAACTACTCAAGATATTTCAACTGTAATGCAGGATGAGGTGACAAGGTGAATACTGGGATTTCCTTCTTTCTGTGATCATTTACATGCAAATGCAAAAGGAGACTCTTGCAAGGAACAATCCCATTGTTGGAATCACTCTGTATCTACACAGAATAAGTAGGAATTATCTCAATGAGTTTTGACCTTATCTCAAACTTTATGTGTAGTTTTGCTCAGGAAAGAAATAAAGATAAAAATAATATATATATTATTCTTGTATTTCAGATAAATAATTCAGAGGTTTCTGAGTGTTTGGAAGTTTCTTTGTTTTGAAGAGAAGGGGCTCCAATGACAGACATTTAAAGAAGAGATCAGCTTTGTCAACCCTCTTGGCAGCCCAGACAAAATGAATATATGCATGCAGAGGGAAAGCAGAGAAATAAAATTCAGGGTTGGAAGAAACCTTGCCATTTGGGCTGCCAGTCATCTGGATCAGCAGAGCCTCCTGACAGCCTACAAATCTGCATTTCCTTTTCCTGGCGCTTGGTAGCTGAAGGACAGAGAGGACAGGCTGAGACCAGCTCCCAGCATGACATGAGCTAGATGTGGTCCTGAGTAACACCTGGATTTACAATATAAACGTGGTGTGTGTTCTGGGGAGTGCTTAGGTGTGAGCTCTGTTACTCCTGCCTCAGAAAACGTAAGGCAGGGAAAGGTTTGGAGTGAGCAGGCAGGTCGATCCAATCAAAAGCACAGTGATGCTCAGTTTCTAGCACATGAAACTGCTGAAAGATTGAGTGCTCAGAGAGACTGGGGGGAATGCAAACAGAGCCCCCGGAGGGGAACCATTTTTCAGCAGGTCATGAGCAAGCCAATAATGATTTCCACTTCATTTGTATGTGTGCTAAACATACTTGGCATTACTTCAGAGACTGGGGTCAAAAGTTCGATGATTGCTAAAGGCATTGTGCTAGAAGATGCAGCTGGATAGCAGCTAGGGGAGGGTAAAAGCCAGGTTTGCACTAACCCTTACCCCTGCCCTGTCCTGGTGGGCTTTCCCAGCTGAGATCCATTATATATGCAACTGGCACACAGAAATATGGCCACAAAGTTTATCTTGCATGGTACCTCACTGCCAGGATGCTTCAAAACAGCAAGCAGAAAGCAGAGCAACTAGAGCCAGCATTCCTTTTGCATCTCTCAATAGCCTTTCCATGCTGCTGGTCTCCTGGGCCAGCAAGAGCCTTTCTTTGCTCCTGGCCCTCTTCAGCATGTCCACCAAAAACATATGTAAGCACAACACACACAAAAATTGAGTCATGCACACATGAGCTGGGGGAGCAGCTTCTTCAAACAACCATTGCCACAGCCCTCTGGCAGTGGAGGACACTGCACCATTAGCTGCTCACCGCTGGCTTTGCTGTAATGCAGCAGCAGCAGTGCCAGTCCCAGCACTACCTGATGTGCCTCGAGCCAAGAGACACACTTAGCAAGCAAAGGGTTGGACAGCCAAAAACTTAATTAACTCCAGAGAACTCCTTGAACTCTGTGACCTCCTTATGCTGCTCCTTACAGTCACAGTAACACTTCACTGTGCCACTAGGGGATAAGTGGAAAAGAAAACAATTTGCAAGCACAGGTTTCTCTGCCTGAAGATGATAACAAAGGTACAGCAAAAAAAAAAAAGGGTCAAGTACACAAACACAATGCTGCAAGTACCCCTTTCCACCAGCTCTCAATTTCTTCTTGACTCTCTTGCCTTTCTCTAAAACACACCTCTGTGACAGACTCTCACAACTCCCTGGTTTTCAGCACACAATTTGACTTTCTTTGCATTGAACTAACAGGAAAGGAGGAGATTTACACTGGTCCCAGGTACATTACATTGACTGTGTTTTCCAGGCACAAGCAGCCCCATGGAAAGGAAATCTTCCAGGAAAACAAGCAAACTCAAGCGAAATGGAGGAGCAGAGGCTTCCATTAACTCACACAGGGCGTGGCTGAACTGGATTCAGGTCTGAGTACTGGCTGGGGAGGACAGAGGCTCATTTTTCAAAGACTGCTCCAAGACTGTAAGCCTGATAGATATACATTGCCAATTTGACTTTTCACAAGGTGGGGAGGAGTAAAGGAAACAAACCCATATCTTTTTTTAGCAACTCTCCCCTGCCTTTTTCGTAATTAAATTCACCATAATGACCACTGTACTAAATCTAATAAGAAGTCTGAGTTTCTGGTTTCCATTGGCAGCCATTTGCACTGCTCAATTCAAGCAACTCACTAAAGCATAAGAACAGTATTGCAAGACAACCTTCTTGAGTCAGTAAGTAAGAAGAAAAGCTTACCTAGGCAGTATTAAATCACTAAAATTGATTGCACCCTATTGCTTATGCTCTGATTCCACTGGCAGGAAGGCTCTGAGCTGGCTTATTTACACATGCACTAGTGAACTCATTCACACACAGCTGCTTTCCACCTCAGAGTGATAAAAATTAATAACAATAATAATTAAACCTTATCAGCCTTCAAGCATTTGGAAACCCCAGAGCCCCATTGCCAGATCCTCTGAAAATGCATCAGCCCTCCCATGAGAGAGACTGGGGCTCAATTCCTGCAGGGACTGGCTGCCAGAACTACCACGGCGCCTGGGTGCCACACTCCAGCAACAGATTATTCCCTGCTATCGACCCCCCTGCTCTGGGTTAATTCTTTTAATTGTCTCACCACATCTTTTCCCATTAGGCTGATGTAACTTGTTTAAGCATACACAGATTGATTTACGACAGCACCAGGGATGTTAATCTGATGCCTGCTCTCCAGTTAATGCACGCTCGGTGAGAGATGCAGGACAGCAGTCTCCCATATGGGAGCTCCAGCCTTTTGCCTTGAAATCAAAGGCAGCCTCCCAGCGAGAGCAGAATTACAGAGCTCTAAGAATAGTGGCTTCCACTGGCGTTATGGGTAAGGCAAGGTCACTGTGTCCTGCTCTCAATTCTCAAGTGCCATCTTCTTTAAATATAGCAGCAATCAAGGAAATGGAAAATCTCTTTAAAAGTTCACTGTTAGGAAATTACTGGAGCCCATTGAATTCCTAAAATCTTGCCAGGAGGTAAAGAGTTCCCTTCCAATGCAACTTCATTTGTCTCCAATTAGAATCAGTTTCCTTCACAGTGTATGTTCAACAACCTTTAGTTCCTTGCTGCATGCTCCCTGCATTTCCCTTTTACTCAAGGGATGTGCACATAATACAGAAACCTGCAGAGAGCAGCCTTCTGTTCTATACATACAGTTTAGGTCATGAAATGAACAGAATACAAAATGTTTATATACTCTGAGTTGAAAAACAGAGTTCTCAACAGTACCAATAAACCAAAGTACTTTTCCATTCTGTTGCCATGTTCACAATTAAAACAATCAGGTATGTTTAAAGAGAATTAAGTTCATCTGCAGGTGCCGCCATCTAACTGAAAATCAAAGAAAACTTGCCTCATAATTTTGTGTGTCTAGGACAAAAAAACACAAGGAAACAAAACAACCGAACAAAAAAAACTCCCACACATCCACTGTGACAAACTGTTTAAGAAAATTGAAATTCTGCTTCTGAATCTAACCTACATAACCAAGCATTCTTTGGGATTACAACTGGGACACCACCAGTCCCATCACATTTTGACAGCAAATCCCATGCATTTTCCCACCAGCAAGAGTGCTCAGAGCAGGAGCTCTCTCAACTGTTTCTCCCAGGTATTCCTCCTGCTACCCAGTTGGTCCTGCCTTGGTTAGTAGCAAATGGACTTCATCTCCTTGGATTTTCAAATCCTCCAGAGAGCTTTCAGTACAATTTCTAAACACAAACTTACTAGACATGCTGTCAAATCTCACCACTTCTTATGAAGTTTATTCCACTTATGATCTACTTTTCTCAGTTTGGGGGGCATAGACATGCTCAGGCTGAGACACTAACACAAATTCCATGCGCTTCCAGCCCAAGCAGGGAAGCAACAGGAGGTGCTCCACCCCTGAGAGCCAGTCAGTGGAGTCCAGATTTCTAATGTCAGGCATCTCATTCTTGCAGCAACTTCTCTGAGAACAACCTTAATGCTAAGAGCAACTTACAATATTTTCAAACAAAATAAGACACAACTGTACAAATATCTAATGTATTATTAAGTACAGATTATTATTCAACTTTATTCAAAAATACCAAAGGCTGCTTTGATAGATCTAAAAGCACCAGCAGGAGTCACTGCCCTTTGTACCTTGCAAAGAGCCCCCAGCTGACAAAGGCCACATATGGACCATATACTGCTCTGAAGGTGCAGTGGCAACAGAGACTTCAGCAGATACTCACAGTGACAAAAAGAACCACAAAATCACTAACTTCACTCTTTGGCCTCTACTGACAACCAGTTCCAAACTTTCACTCCAACAGCAGCTTCACAGTGACACCAGCTCATGCCATCCCAAGACCAGCCTCAGGCTAGCAGGCTAAGAATCAGTCTTGTAACTTCCAGAGGTAGGAAGCATGATGCACCCCTGATTTCCCTTCCTAAATTTGTGTAAATACTAATCCCACCTGTAAGAACCTTCAAGATGGCTTCAGTCTCCACTGGCTTTATCTATGCTGTAGAAAGGAGCATTTCCCCACTTCTTTACAAGCAGTTTTCAATGCTTTGAAATGCCACAGCTATTCAAAATGTTGGCAGAGAATGAAAGCTACAGAAACATAACTACTTACAAACTAAACAGTGCACTGGGAAGAGATGGGCAAGTCTGGTGGCAAATGCTGCCACAGACAAATCTAACATATAATATATGCACATGAGTAAATATCTAAGGTTTAGATATTTAGATGCATTAGATGAACATGAGTAATTATCTAGGTTTATCTTTTCTGATTTCCTTAGGTCACATGGAAAAGTAGGATCCACTACAACTTTGTTGTTCGTCTCCAGACACCAATGCCTAGTTCATACTTAGAATTTTCTCCTTGGCAATAATTTTGTAAAAAGGCATTACAAAATTGCCAGATGCCTGAGCTTTTCCTGACACTGAAATTTTACTTAAATAGTTAGAAGATACAAGCTGACTTGTATCCTGTCACTGGGATATGTCACTTACAATATATCTTGCAAACATATATTTAATTATTTGCCAAGATATTTGCCTCCCCATTTAAGTAAAACATCCATATTCAATTCATTATGCTTTGGACAAATGAATGCCTTTGCAGATTACCAATCCAAAATATCTGACATGTGTTTTGATATATCTTTCTTCTGTAGCCAGCATCAGGAGAATGTCCAGCATGATGGAGATGCACATTTGAACAGTCAGCAAACCAAATTGCCAATCTGACATCACTTTTAAAGCCCCAGAAAGTATTTTTGAGCATGTGGAAGATGTGTTTCCTGATATCACAGTTCTGAGAGGCTGTTAAGCAATGAGGAATTTGATTTGGACTGCAGCAAAGCCCCAAAAGGTGAGCAGAGATGAGCAGCTAGTGGAGAAGGACATTAAGCATCAGGAGCATCCAAACATTCCTTCAGCTCTTGTTCCCTGCAAAATTGGATCAGAAATGAACTTGAGGAGTCTTGGAGCAAGGATAGAGTCTGTATTTTTACAATGAAAATATGAAAACCAGGATAACTTGGGGGGGGAAAATACTTTTGAGGTTGGTTGGAGAACATTTTGACAGGCTTCCACAAAAGAGCAGAGAAAGACATGACAGGACAAACATGGTGTTCAAGGACTAGGAAGAGAAGCCGTCATTGGGAGGAACAGCATCTTCCCAGATTTTATAGCTGCTTCTTGCATCTAAAAGATGAACACTACTTGTCATCCTCATGTAATCTGGGACTAACACAGCAAATGTTTGAAGCATATAAAGAAGAGAAAAAAGTGGTTTGAGGTGATGCACATGGTAGACGAAGACTTAGCAGGAAAAAAACAGGAAATTTCAGACTAAATATCAGGAGACTACTCAAGCCCTTAATTTTATTATAAATATTAAATTATTATAAATAATTATTTATTATTACACAGATAAGTATTCTCCAAGAGGGAAAGTGGAAATTGCATTCACTGAGCTATTTACATGTTCAGAAACAACTCTGTCATAGAGAATACCCTGTACTTTTAGAGTTGGAAGACACACCATCATTTACTAGCTTTCTTTTAACTCTAACTGAAGAACTGTCTATTACAACTACCAAGAACAACAGCTATCACTAGAACTGACATAAGCTTAGACACAAATCCTTGAATTGCTTTTTCTCTTATTTTTCCTGTCTTCATCTATTTTTCCTTTCTCTCTAAGCACTATTTCCAAAGGGTGAAGCAGCATGAAGTATGGGTGTAACATTAATTTTAAAAAAACCCACCCTGATCATTTTACCATTCCTCAAAGTATGACAACCATTAATAAAAAGCAGATTTGCTTATTGAACAAAGCTTTTACAGAAGTGGAAGGTCATACATTCATGCACAGTCCCCATCCCACATTACACATGTATCACACAAGAAGTTTTGAGAGAGTTACAGTCACCTCAGAAGGCTGTGCCTGGAGGCTAATCCTGCTAATCCCAAAAGTACCAATGGTTGGAGGGACTAAGGTTTGTCCAGCCAGGACTGCCAACTAGCCCAGCTGGGACTCAAAGCAGGACCAGGGGCACCAAGCCCTGCCTGGCATGTCCATGCCCACTGCCACCTCATGGCACCCCTGTAGCCACTGGCAGGAATCCCTCTTTCCTCTGCTCTCCAAAGCTCCTCTCTGTGCTTCATGTGCTTCTGTCTGTACTGTGTGTCCATCTGCCTTGGCAACAAAGGTTTTAGAGCCCAACAGGAAGAGCAAGAACCTCAGCTACTACTGACATACAGGAGTATGTTAATGGACAATGCAAAATACCCATTGCTTTCTTTATAATTACATTCATGACAATAACTTATTGGCTGCCATTTGACAGCCTGACCATTTTCTGCACAAAAATGCATTTGAAATTAAGTTGTCGAAAATGGACATTAACTTCTATCTCTTCCCTTTTCCTCTATCACACTTCTAAAGACTGTAACATACTTGTCAAACTAGGTGAGCCTCTCCTATTTGGCAGAATCAGAGCAGCAGGTCTTTTAATCAAAAAAGAAACACATAATTAGTTTAGTTCTAAGTGCTGAAAAGTATTGCCATATCCTGAAGAGGGCAAGCTCTCTAATTCAGCCATTAAGTACTCAGGCTACTAAGAGTATTAATATTTCGCAGACCTGTAGGACTCTTAACTCTGACTCATTGTGTTTGGACACCTCATAGCAAAAACTTTTTCTCCTGTGAAAGAAAGGCTCCTAAGGATGCACAATTAACTCAGTTCCATTCCTGACAGCAGAGTGCATCACAGCAGTTGTTGCTTCTCTCCCTCTCTCTCTGTAAAATCGCCCTGATACAGCATCAAAAACAACTGTCATTTCAAAGCACAAGGACTATCAATTCAGCAGGTAGCAGGACAAACAAGAGCAGACTGTACACAAGTAATTTTTTCTGTTTAACTACTTATATATTTGTTTTGATGTTTGGAGACAAACCTCTCTCATTTTTCCAAAATTCCCAGTTTAGGTCTTCCTTTTTAAACTGAGTGTTAGAAATGTGATCAACTGGTCATACTAAACCCCATTTTACCCTTACATTCAACTTAAACATCAGCAGACATGAAGGTTTGTATGCTCATACATGTTATATATTTTTCTATTATTTTTTCTGAAATCTTGAAGAACCTAAGTATAATTTCTCTTCCTGGGCCATGGGCATTTTTGGATTCAATAATAAATTCCTTTTTATTGCCAAACAGTCATCCTGAGCTACTTTTGCTTTATCTACAGCCTCTAAACCAAAAAAAGTCGTAGAAGTCCTGGTGCAGTCATCTCTGTTGTTTACACACATCCAAAATCTTCTCTATCTCCTTGACATTAATGGTGGTTTTCCAAATCTGCATGTTCTGCACTGGAGGACAAAAGAAGTACATCACCTCCTCCACATTCCTCCTCTCAAACTAAATAATTGTCACATCTCTGGGCTTTGGGAAAAAAGCACAAAATTTTACATGTCATCTCATTTCACCTTGAAGTCCCTTCCCAAATATAAATTTCTAAGCCAAACACCAGGGAGACTTTTTTTAAACTTTAATTTACTGTGGGTCCATCAACTTTGATCACACTGGAAGGTACATTTTCTCCCCATTAGTTCTGTCTAGTCAAAGAAACTCACGTAGCGATGACGCATCTCTTGCAGATAAGGGTATCCGCTGATTTGATTTACTAAGGAAGCTAAATTTATTATGCAACATTTTACAAGTATAATTCTGCTTTCTCTTGATGGTAATAAATTCGATATCAACTCCCATGAGACAAGAGAACCAGTCCTTTTATTATCCAGACATGACCCCCAGAGCCAGATTCCATTTTAGAGACGGGAAATGACCATATCTCTGATTAAAAGGGAAACTTTAATCAAATAAAGTGCCTCATCAAGCGAGAGCCAAGATTCCAATACTCCTGACTGCAGCACAGCAATGATCCAAAGTCATATCTGCCCCCAACCCATTACCGCCTACTGCAAACGTGATATCCATCCCAAACAGGAGGCACATCCTTCAGCCATTTCCTCATCATCTGGGTAGCTGCTCCTCCCATGCTCACAGTCCTGTGCAGAAACATGTTCTCAAGAAGCCACCCCAGTGTCTGTTTGAGGAATCAGAGGAGGATGGACTTTGTAGTGTTTGGTTTGATTTTTTCCCAACTAAATCAATCTCACAGGTGACAAGTATCTTGACACCGTGCAGCCAAGCACAGCAGCCTTGGCTTTTAGCTCAGTACCCTTCCAGTTAGACTCTTCTATTCCTTCACTTTCCTTCTACACCCTGAAACTAGCATTTGAAGCATTTAGGATAATAGCTTATTTAGAGTCCCAGGTCAAGAGCTTTATCTCGATTATCAGTGGTGCATTTCTGCAGTTTTACAATGGATGTAGTAAATGAGTAACAACGGTAATGATGACAGTATGTATGTCTAGGGGTATTGTTATTTTAAATATGCTCTAAGGTTCCACTTCTGTGTAAACACAATCGGATCTGTATGCTGCTCCGTGCAGGGATCCATCTTAAAGTCTTTCTGGCCATCTAGAATGTTTTCTCCCAACAGAGCAAGATACAGTAACTGACAGATAATTCATCTCCTTTTCAGATGTGGAAACCCTGCTACGCAAGCAAATTAAGTTGCCCAAATTCCACATCCACCGAGGAACCGCTCGGCTGAGAGATGAGATTATTCCATACAGCCTTCTGCAGAGATCCTCCTTGGATCAGCCCACATTTCTGCTACAGGAGTAATGATATGCTGTTTTGTGCTAAGGAGTACTTCTCCATACCAAAGCCTGTGCACCGAGTGAGGCCCCTTGCTCCGCAGCTCTTCCAGCTGCCGCACTGGCCCGGCAAAATGCGGCGTAACACAACCGCACTTGAGGATTATTTCCCTGGTGTTTGTCTGAGTGTTAGAAACACGCTCGCATGCAGGAAGACAGTAATTGTGTTGGCTCCGGTTTCCAATGAAGCTCCCGTGGTGTGACGGCCCCCCTGAGGTGGGGCAGGGCTCAGCCGAGCCCGGCCAGCCCCGTTCCCGATTAGCCCAAGGCCCGCCGAGCGCCCTCACACCCTGCCCTGGCCCGCTACGCCGTGTCGGGCGGACCCGCGCCGCGTGCTGGTGAGCAGCCCCGAGCAGCGCTCGGGTTAGACGGCGGCAGCCCGGCGACAGCCCGGCGGCACTGCCCGTAATCGCCGGGCTCCGAAGGCGAGCCGGGCTCCGCTGAGGCAGCGGCGACGCAGGGCTGAGAGGACACGGGACCGCTGCCCGCAGCACCGGCGGGCGCCCAGGGGGAAGCAGCGGAGAACTCCAGGAGGCTGCCGGGGAGCCCTGCTCGCTTCCAGCACTGCCCGTGCATCCGCGGCCAGCCGCGCCGTCGGGCCGCCGAGAGTTGCCGTCGGGCCGCCGAGAGTTGCCG